>JAJKFI010000149.1:1945177-2119904 GCA_029204185.1 Lerista edwardsae | reverse complement strand
GTGTGTGTGTGTGTGTGTGTGTGTGTGTGTGTGTGTGTGTGTGTGTGAGTCATGTTTTGTTTTGTTTTTGTTTTTTTAAATACATTTAAACGTATATTCAGGTTGGGCATCTGTTACCCTGAAATTGAAAGTATCCTGAAAAACATAACTTTTTTTGAGCACTGACATGAGGCCACAAATGGAAAATTCTACAGCTGATCTCATGTGATGGGTTGCACAAAAGTACTAAAAATATTGTATAATATTACCTTCAGGCTATATGTATATGTGAAAATAAATGAATTTTGTGTTTAGATTTGGCTCCCCCTATCTCATTAGGTACTGTATATGCAAGAATTCCAAAGCACAGGAAAATCTGATATCAAAAATGCTTCTACCCCCAAGTGCTTTGGATAGGGATTGTCCAACCTGCCTTTCTGCTCTATAATGGTTTCCAATTCCATGCCCTTTACAAACAGGAAAGGGCTATAGCCCAGTAGTTGGGCACCTGATTCGCGTGCAGGAGGCCCCAGATTCAATCCCCAGCAGCATTTCCATCAAGGTGAAATGGGAGGAAATCAAGCCAAGGAGGCGATTTCTCCAAGCCCCTGTCTCTTTAAGCAGTGAGACCGGGCTCCCGAAGATTGAGATGTTTGTTTTTTCCGCGTGCGTTCCCTGTTCCTGCTGAAGTCCACAAAACCTCTAAGCCCACCGATCCCCCCTATGGGACCACCTGCTATAGCTTATCAAGCTTAACATCAACAAAAAGAATGCCAGCTGGACTTCGATATTTTCCAGAAAGAAATATTTATTGCAATAAAGACGCAACAGGTCACAAACCGTGTGTGCAAAAAAGCACCCTAACTGTGTGCCAAATCAATAGAGACAGATACATTTATACACTTATGTATGCAGATGAAGAGAAAAATAAACCATCCAATCAAATTCATTTATCTATTTCCATTCTAAGCATTGGTGTACTGGGGGCTTTGGGACCTATTTAGTCCAAAGGTGAGTTTTGGGGAACTCCACAGGACTTGCCCTCTTGCCTGAAGGGTGAGCGACACCCTGGAGGGAGGGTTAATCTCATGTAGACAAAGGATTTGGGGAAGTGGGCAATCATGGGGACACAGGGGACAAAGGGCTTGATTGAGTTCTTGGGATATTTGATTAGGTTTGGGGTGGTGCGGATAAGTGGGTGAAAAAGGCGTGGGGTCAGCAGGAGGATTAAGATAAAACACATACATTTCACAATTTCGTAAACACAAAAGGCATAATCATTCTATTCAGGTTTGGAGTTAATCAGAGTTCAGGGTAAAAAGTTCATGTTATTGGCAGGGGTCTTGGCTGTTGGTGCCAGCTATGTGTCCTGAAGATGTTGCCTGATGGGAGCCTCTGGACTTCGTTGAGAGCTGTCATCCATTTTGTCCACTGGCGGCCATTTTGAGTCATTCCCCACACAGTATGCCCAATCACAGACCCTAATTCAATTTTACGGAGCACTTCCATTCATAAATCCCAATATTTCATTCATAAAATATGCTCCTCATTCATAAAATCTCATTCACAAAATGCACATTCCCTTTAAGAGGGAGATTTTGACAGTTTTTGCGTTTGACAGCTTGGTCCGTACCACATGGTCGGACGGGTCCGCGTTTGACAGCCGGTCTGTACTATGTGATTGGGGATTCCGGGGGAAGACCCGTCCGTTCCTTAGTTTGACAGCCGGTTTGCATCATTTGTTCGGGGATTCCAGGGATTCCTGTGTTGACCTGGCACGAACCCTCCTCACGGCTCGTTGGATTGCGGTTTTGACAGTTTGATCAAGGCACGTGTGAGGTCAAACTGCAAGTCAAGTATTTGTAATCCTTTAATTGGCTGCCGCATCCTGGTGTCTGGCGCTGTGTTGTGCCGGCAGCCGGTTGCCGAGGCGGCTGCGCGGGTTCAAATCCCGGGTGCCCGCCTTGGGAAAAAGGTTCTCATGCAGTCAGCCGGCTTCTGAGGTGTCTTGGCTGCCGGTTTGATTCTCCCCAAGGTCCAGTCTTTATTGGGTTGAGAGGGGGTGAACAGGAACTTGGCAGGGCTGTTTGCTCGTGGCCAGGGCAATGATCGTAGTGGTGAAGGCTTGGCTGGGCTGGTGCTCGCAGCCAGGTGTGGAAAGCATGATGGTTGAGGCTTGGCTTGGCTGTTGTGCTCGCAGCCAGGTGACGCGATCGTGGCGGTTTCTGAGAGAAAAGGGGGGGGTTCTTGCATCAAAGGGCTGTGTAAGAGTGCATCTAAAACTGGGAAGCTGCTTCCAGTCAGCTTCATCTCAGCAGTCAGCAGACACTCATCATTCTTCTGTCTGTGCACTTTATGATAATAAAGGAGGTGAGAGCAAAAAAGATGCTCAGATCAGAAACAAAAGAGTGTATTCTGATTCGTAATGAACTTTTGTGCTGCCTTTCTCCTGGTGAGGGCACCAAATTCTTTATACCATGTGTTTCATGATGGTAAACATCATCAACAATTTTCTTGATGCAATTCTTATAGCCCATCCACGAGACCAAAAAGCCCAGCTGCATCAGGCCAAATGCCCATCTAGTCCAGTTTCCTGTATCTCACAGTGGCCCACCAGATGAAGCAGACAGCATACAACATGATACCTGCTTCTTGTTGCCACTTTCTTGCACCTGGCATTCCAAGGTAGGCTACTTCTAAAACCAGGAGGTTGCACACACCCATCAAAGCCTGTAACCAATACTTTGGGTTTCATGGCAGTACACAAGGAATGTAGTATGGGTTTTAGTTTTAGTTTTTTTGTTTTTGGGTAGTACAGCAGGCCCAAGACGGCATCAAGCAGCATTCTGGGTTGCGCTGTCCCTGCTTGCACCAACCCCGCAAGATTATTGTCTGGCAGTGGTGTTCCTGGACCCCATCACACCCTAGCTGCAACCCCTGGGCCTGTTGTCTCCAGTTCATTCCCAGCTTTAAGAGGCCAGCTAGAGGCCTGAGAAAGTCCTTCCTCTCTAGAGACCTCTAGTGCAGCTCCCTAGACTGCCAGGGCAATGGAGTAGCAGGCCCAGGAGAGAACAAAGGGGGGTGGAGCCAGACATGCACGCAAGACCCAGGAGAGTTTAAACCGCAGCCATGGCCAGTGATGCAGGCAGAAGATACAGCTGAGGACTCAGCTGGGAGAGGCCTGAGGTGGCAGTAGCCAGTCACCCAGGGACGAGGGAGGGGTGGCAGGAGTAGAGACAGGCGACCCTTCCCCCACTCTCCAGGCCTCTTACCTGTTCTCCAGCTCTCTGGCAAATTATTTTATGAGCCTGAACACTTCAGTCTGGTGGGTGTCTCTCCTTTTGCTTGTGTGTCATGAAATTGCTGCGTCAGTATCAGCAAAGGCATCAGCAAAGAAAACTGCTGAAGGCGTGAGAGCAGCAGCTCACAATGCCCCAGCAAGGGAATCACCCTCCATGATGCATTGAGCAACTTTTTGAGTGTATAAAAAGAGAGGGTCCTTTTAGGTTTCAATAGGGAAAATACAAATCAAATGTGATCCATCCAGGCTTCGCAGATGTCTCAAACCATAACCAGCAATTCCACTGGAGAGTCAGATTAGCTAAGCAGGGCCATAGGCAGTGCTGGCCTCTTAGGAGTTCAAGTTGCAGATGGTCAGGGCAGGGGAACCTCCTCTGCCATTGGCTCCACTAGCCAACACCCACTACCTCCTCTGCTCATCCTTCAGGGGTGATGTTGGAGAGCGGCCAGGTGGCGTACTGGCCCCCAGTGGGTAATTTTAAACTCCATGCTGTGGAAAGATTCCCATCTGCATATTTCTGTAAATCAGGCTGATGTTCAAGGTGCAAGAGGAGGCCAGGCTGTAATCTGTGGATAAGTTGGCAAGGCTAAAGTTAAGATCTGGCAGCTTTGCATCCTGGAGAATTGAACTGAAAGGATCAAGAGTGAACAAACCAAACAAAAAACCCCAAGCGCCTGACTGTTCTGTGCTTGGTAAATCATTGACTGGATGGATGATGCAGCTATTTTGAGAAGGCCTGAAAGACAGGCATGTTTTCTGTCGTAGCAAAGATACACAAAGCCCAGAGCCTCTAAGCATATTAAGTCTACCCAAAGCTCTTAAATGTCAGCCCAATTTGAGCTGTCAGCTCAGCATAGAAGCAGGATGATGGCATTGTCAAAAACATAGTGGTCCTGATGTCACAGAAAATAACAACTGTACTTATTTATATTTGTGTAACTCTATCAGCATATGCAGTGCTTTAGAGCAATGACATGCACAAACCTCCCCACTTTGCCAAAAAAAAAAAAAAAAGATATCTGCCTCAAGGAGTTTACAGTCTAAGCATGGACAGTGTGGGAGACATGAAGACAAAATAAAAGGCATAAATGGGGAAACAAATAGGGGGAGTATTTTTGCAAGGGCAGGGACCAAACTAAGACCTTCTGGTGCATGAGGCTACCTTCTCCCCTACTTTCATCACAGCACACCAGCTTCTCCTTCTCCTATCTGGATTCAAAAAGAAAGAAGGGACTTGATTGGAATGGAAGCAGGGAGGAGAGGAGGGAGCTTTGATGCCTTATTCTTCCTTTTTGGAGCTAGAGAGTGGGAGGAGGAAGAGGAGGCATGGAGGAGGTTTGGGGGCACCCTCCAACCACAGACCTGTGGAGGGGCCAATCTAGAATATAGGGACTATCTTATTCATTAATTTAAATATTTTTAAAAATTATTTAAATTAATTTTTTAAATATTATTTAAATTAATTTTTTAAATATTATTTAAATTAATTTTTTAAATATTATTTAAATTAATTTTTATCCCACCTTTTATGTTAAGGGCTCACAAGGCCAGTAGGAATAAAACATAAAAGTGGCCGTTGAAGGAACAAAAGCACTGCAAAATAAGGCAGCAGTAAGAATTCAGCAGTAAAAGAAAAAAAATCGCAATGATGAAAAAACAAGCAGTCTTAACCATCAGTAAAACCACCTAAACTGGGGGTTCCCAAACCTTTTAGAATCAGGGCCCACTTAAAAACAGTTTCACTTTACCAGCTGCTCAAGTCTCTGTGGGTCATGACCCATTCGTGGGCCATGGACCCACAGTTAGAAAGTGGGATACCAAAAATACACACACCCTATCCCACCAATTTTTCATAAATTTGTTCTATTAAAAGTTGAGAGATGAAAGGGTAGTTTTGCACAGCTTCCAGAATCTTAGAGTCATCCCACTGTATGCCCCCAGAAGGCAAAGATCAACGTTTTGGGGGAAATTTAGGCCTTGGAAGTGTTGACAAGGTATTTCCCTACCAAAAATAGAAACTTTAGCATATTTTTATGGTTAGGAACTAGCTTTGGGATCCACTTGGTTTGCAGCCCCTCAGTTACAGGTAAGTGCCTGTAATCAGCTGTGGAAAGAGTGATGCTCTAAGGTACCTAATGTAGAAAGTTTCCAAAACATTGTAAAGTGAGACATGTTCGGTCACTTTGCATGACTTCCTCACATTTTCTTTTTTTTTTTTTTGGCGGGGGAATGCTGCTGGGTTATTTACATATCACTCTGGAATATAATCCTAGTTGACTGGGGCGTATTCCCAGGTAAGTGCTCATAGGATTACAGCCTGAGTCATTATTATTTTTGGAAATTTATGTTTCCAGCAATATACAGGTTTATCAAAGTAGGATAATATACCTGGGGCAATGTACCCCCCCTTCCCCCCTGAGTTATGACATTGGGGTGAGCCAATTTTCACAGGGTATTCAAAGAGCCCCCCCTCAAGGTGTGGTACTTGGGGCAATGTACCAATGTTCAGGTTCTCTGAAAATGTTGCAAACATGCAACATTAAAGGTGGTGCACGAACATGCCTACGGTAGATGATGGGATTTATAAAGGCAGGGAGAGTAGTGATCTGGTGCATCTCTCCCGAGGCAGAATTCCAAAACTGCGGTGCCATCCCTGGAAAATCTCTCTTTGGTTCTCACCAATCAAGTCAGTGTCAACGGCAGGTCAAAATGCAGGACTTGCAAAGTAGATTGTAAAGTCCAAGAAGGCTCATGGGAGCAGGTGCTCCTGAAGGGAACCTGGTACCAGATCTTGTCTGGCCTTAGAGGTCATCAGCACTTTGAATTGGTCCCAGAAACAAACCAGCAGCAACTGTAATTACTGCAAGTGTCATGTTGTTGAATAGCCAGGAGCATCTTCTTAGCCGCATTCTGAACCAGTCAAAGTTTCTGATCCAATTTCTAAGGCAGTCCTACTTAGCATGTGTTACAGAAAAGGTAAATCCTAGGTACAATAAAAATCCCTAGATAAACAGAGACAAGTGGAGCAGATGACTGTCCTACCCTGCAAGCAGAAACACATGTAGAGCAAGGCATCTGACAGGGAGCAAGACAGGTTAGAGTTGCAGGTCCATTGATTCAGCCTTCCCAGGCTCAGGTGACCTCCCTCCATACCTGCTGCCAAGAGTGTAAAAAATACCTTTCCTCACAATGGAATGGTGTAGTCGTGACCAACTGTAGGGGGTGGTGCTCATCTCCGTTTCTAAGCCTGTAGAGCCAGCGTTTGTCTGAGGACAAGCTGCTGTGGTCATGTGGCCGGCATGACTATATGCCATAGCGCACGGAACGCCGTTACCTTCCCATCGAAGTGATCCTTATTTATCTACTTGCATTTTAAGTGTTTTTGAACTTCTAGGTTGGCAGGAGCTGGGTCAAGCAATGGGAGCTCACTCAGTCGCGTGGTCTCAAACTCCCAACCTTCCAGTCAGAAAGTCCAGCAGAACAGCGGTTTAACCTGCAGCACCACCACGTCCCTTATGCCAAGAGTGTAGAGAGCCTTAAAAGGGCAGCCTTGTGACCTGGAGTCTTGTGCTACTGCTCTGCTCCCTTCTGGCCAATTGACGATATGCAGGCTTGGCAGAGGATCTTGGTATGGAAGGGGCCAGTTCTTTGAGGATCTCTGGCTGTGGGATCTTCCTCTGGGATCTCCTGTAGGGGTGTCCGGTTGGATAGACGCATCTCTGAGATGCAACCTGAAATTTCTGAAGTGGGAAGTGGGGATAGCAAAAGCCTGTCAATTCACGCACAATATGGGGAGGGGGAAGACTAGTACTAGGGTGCAAGTAAAGAGGAAGATCCCATTGGGGCCTGAGATTAACCTTTGCCACCTGCTTGGCTAAAAAAAATTGAAACAAGCAGGGGAAATGGGATAATAAGAACATAAGAACATAAGAAGAGCCCTGCTGGATCAGGCCAAAGGCCCATCTAGTCCAGCTTCCTGTACCTCACAGCGGCCCACCAGGTGCCCCAGGGAGGCATGAGACAACAAGATGCTTGCATCCTGTTGCCACTCCCTTGCACCCAATACTCTGAAGTAGCCTACTACTAATGCAAGGAGGCTGCACAACCCATCATTGCCTATAGCCCACGATGGACTCCTCTTCCAGAAATCTGTCCAATCCCCTCTTAAAGGCATCAAGACCAGATGCCATCACCAGATCCTTTTGGGCATGTTGGCAGCCCTATTCTCCTGGCAAGTGTTGGGGCATGGAATTGAGTCCAGGACTGTCCTTTTGACCTGACAGTGCCCTTCTCAAGAAGGCTGAACTCCAAACTATGTCTCGGGGCATGGTAATGAATGTGATGTTCGAACCTGAAGCACTCGTGTTGTGTGCATGGGCATAAGTTTTGGAAAGAGACCCAGGACTCATTCTAATCAGATGTACAGCTAATAGCATATTGAAGATGTGTGCTTATTTCTGAAAATACCTCTCCTCCCACAATGTGTTTGGGGTGGGGATTAGGTGGAGAACCTACCCTCCCAGGTTGAGAGTGTAAACACGACCAGCTCAAGATGCTGCTAACCTTCCTTGGTGATGCATCAGCCTCTCCTGTTCCCCTACAAGAAGTAGTGTGGGGGAGAGATGAGTGGTAGGCTGGAGTGTACCAGTCTCCTCTCCTCCACCTTCCTCTTCTTAATTATTTCCTGTTCCATACTTCTGCTTTTCTGCTCATCTTCCCTAGCCAGGGAGCGGGAGGAAAAGGAGCAATGGTAATAGGTGGAGGTGGGCACTCCCCCCTGCCAGTCTGCTGCCTGAGGTCCCCTCCTCAGTTGGTCTCATGGATGAAACAGCCTTTCTCCTGGTGCTGTTTTTCCTGCCAATAATTTTCTATGTGCCAAGCTGCTGTTAAAAGCTCAGGAGTGGAGCTAATACACAAGAAAACAATGTTTGCTTGCCATCTAAAAAATGCTGTTTAAGCTTTAAGTTTTAAACATTACCACGCGCCTTTGAAACTGTGCCTGCGTGCATGTGTGTACACATGCACATGTATTTAATCATCTGTACTATACCACCTGAACCTTCCCTCCTCGTTTTCTGCAGTTTTTGCAGAGGACACACAGAAAAATCCAGGGAAAGAGCTAAGCACATTGCAACCAGTGACCTTTTCCTTCACAGCTTGCACCTGGTTCCTTTTGCACATGAGGCCTTGGAAACAGCTGTGTGGCTGATTCATTAATTAGTAGATTGTTTAATGCCCAGATTCATCTAGTCATGCATATTTTAAGGTGGCAGGAACAGACTGAGGAAATAGCCTGAGACAGAGCACCTGCTGTGGAAGTCACATTCCCAAATGCAAATAAACATGTATAAAAAGCATTCCACTTTTTAAAATTACAGTCAATCATCATTATCTGCTAGGGTTAGGTTCCTGGAAATCCTCTCAGATAGTGAATTTGCAGATAATGAATCGGGGTTAATTGCAAGGGGTACCAGCTCTGCCATCAGAAGAATCCAGCAGAGACTCTCTGGAAGCCAGCAGAGTGCAGGAAGAAGTGCCAAAAGATCTCTGAATGCTGCAGAGACCTTCCAGAGGCTGCAGGGATCTTCAGAATGGCACCTGTGACCAGCATGGACCCCTTAAACATGACCCACAAATGCCATTTTAAAGGGGTCAGCCCTGGTTGCAGATGCCATTCTGAAGATCCCTCCAGGTTTGGGAGGTCTCAGAATAGTGGATAATGAGGATAGAAGCACAGATAATGAGGAAAATAGCAATTCTGTTTCTCGCAGCTAAGTAGCAGATAGAGAGGTTGTATATAAAGAGGACTAACTGTATTACCAATCAAGCCAGCTATTTAGCACAGTTAATATGAGCTTCTGATCTGTCAAACCAACAGGACTAAAACCTGCACAGGCCCAGCTAAAAATCTGTTGGTGTCAGAGGTGGGGCACCCCTTACAACGTGGCATCATGGTGAATCACCACCCACACCCTCTTCCATTGCTACTCTTAGGAAAGGAGTGACCTGGAGGGTCTTCTGGGAGGTGCTACAGCCCACCTCCATTGCCAGTGCTAGGTTGTTGGGGGCAGTAGTGCAATTATAGGGGTAAGTGTTGCAGCGGTTGCATTGCACTATGTCAGCAGTCCCTCCCGCTTGTGCTTTGAGCAATTCTGGGCAGCAATGGCAACATGTTTGCTGTGTCACTGCCCAGTTTGGCTCTGACAGCAAGCAGGAGGGGACATTGCAGTGCCTGAAATACTTACCATGTCACCCCCTATAGTTACACTACTGGTTGGGGACCCTTGGGACACAGACCTGTCCTAGGGCCCTTGCTGCATTCCTTGAGGGTCCACTGAATGCCAGGTGCAAGGCAGTGGCAACAAGAAGTGGGCATCTTGTTGTATGCTCCCTAAGGCATCTGGTTGGCCACTGGGAGATACAGGAAGCTGGACTAGATTGGCCTTTGTTTTTATCGGGCATTGCCACAGTCACTAGTACTGAGGGTTCAGGCCAGATAGGCAAAGGCCCAACCTGATGTCATCCCTGCCCACCACTCTCCTTCACATTTCCTCTTCTGCTCCATTCTACCTTTTTCAACTGCAGGAGAGTGCAGAGAAGACAGAGGACTTTGAGGAGGAGGATGCCAGCAACAGCCACTGGGAAAGAGATTATGCTGGGACTCCCCCTGCTAAATATTAGGGAGCTTCCACTTTAAAAGTTGCCTTTTTGCCTAATTAGTAGGATACCAGTTGCAATGAATAGCTTTTGGCCCCACATATTACTATTTCCTCCCTTTGTCCCTATGTATATTTCTCTCTCTCTCTCTCTCTCTCTCTCTCTCTGTGTGTGTGTGTCAGGTCAGATGTGCCCCCTGGAAGCTTTATATCTAGTCCCTGCGATAACTGGGCTCTCCCAGCACTACCATCAGCTGCTTGCAGTGGCTGAGCTGCAAAGTGGCAGCACTGCAGAAGCTGCACTGCTGAAAGGGCAGTGCTGGGAGCATCCAACTATCACACAGTCTGCCTTTTAATCAGTTCTGTTGCCACCAAGGCATTAGAGACAGTTGCTGAGCTGCAAAGTGACATATCAGCAGAAGTGGCACTGCTGAAAGATGGCCTGCATGATAATCAGCTCTCCCAGCATGATTATTGAACTCTATCTTGAAAATATGATCACAATTTGCATATTTTCTCTTCTGTCATTTGCAACTAGAATTCCTAAGCAAAAAATGTGTATTAAAGAAACTTGCTTAAAGACATCACTTCTGAATGCTATTCAGCCTACTGTATGAAGCGAGTTTGACACGCCTGATTTATACAGTTGATATTATCCATGTACATGGTGGTTTATAAGGAATGAGAGAGGTCCCTGCCCCAGGTTGCTTACAATCTAGAAGGCATAAGGAAGAGAACAGAGGAAGGAGAAACTGAGGCCAAGTAAACAGGAGAAGAACATGTAATTATTGCAATTATACATATTTGAGCATAGTTATAGAATGATATTCAGATTAAAGGCTTGAGCCAAAGGTTTCCTGGTGGATTTTAAGTAGGGATTTTAAGCAAGTAAGAAGAGTGGCATCACTGAGGTGTTCTGAGAAACAGTTCCATACAAGAGAGCAGATTCATCTGTGCGAGACTTATCTAGAGAATAAGACTGTATGCATTAGATGAAGTAGGCTTCAGTACTCAAAAAACTTCTGCAACAAAGGGTGATTCCTTGCTGTTTTGATATACGTAGTTAGTTTGCCACCTTCAGGCCATCATTGGAACTGCACAGCAACAGGGGTAGAGGAGAGTTTTCACCAGCGAAAACAAAATGGGGTGAAAATGGGGAGCAGAGTGGCAGTAGAAATTGAAAACTGGTTGAGAAATGCAGACTAAGATAGGGAGGAAACGAAAGTGAAGAATATAAGTCAGAGGTCAAATAGTATTTAAATATGTTAAATATGAAACCTGATGGGGGACAAACACCTGATTTTACATATGGACTGGAAGAAGCAGCAGAACTGAAGGGAAAAGGATCGGGAGTGTATTTAATTTTTTATACCACCCTGCATGAGTAATTATCAGGATAAATTAAAAAAGAGAAGGCAGCAAAAAATACATTAGAATCTTTAACTAAACACCCAGTGAAAATTCACATTAAAACCAACTACATAAAAGCAGTGGTTATATTGAATTTAATTTTTCATTTCTGTCAGTTTTTAGACTGTAAGCCCCTTGGGGCAGGGATCAAGCTCATGGATAGATGACACTATATACATTAATGGAACTGGATAAGAGGTTTTGTGAAGACAACAGGATAACAACATATAGCTATCAGTGGGGACAAGGCTTGATTTGCTATATAGGCTTTTTTAAACTACAAAAATGCTTTTAACTAATTTTAAATTGGAGTGTTTTGTACACTTTGTCTGCTTTTTAGGGCTCATTTTAAACCACAGTCTCTGTCTCTTATCTGTCTTTCAACTTCACTTCAGCATTAGACTTTAAATTTGGCAACTATTTAGTAAATTATTGGGGGCATTTGTAGGGGGAGGATTTGTCCCATATGTATACAGGCATGCCCCAGTATCCACTGATTTGGTATACCCAGTTTCGCTTTATCCATGGATACCATTGATACTCAGATGCCTATTAAAAAGACAGGGGAACATGAAGCAAATCTCTTTTTTTAACCTTGTTGCAGCAAAACCACTGATATTCACTTATCTTTAAAAAGGCATTCCCTGTATCCATGGTTTCAGGTATCCACAGTGGGGTCTGAAATAGAACCCAGCGGATACCAGGGCAAGCCTGTATTTCACACCAATGCCACACACAGGTTTGGTGATAATAAAGATTCTGAGTATGTGAAAAGTGTCATTCTTAACCACAGGGTAAGGAAAAGTAACCATAGAACACTGTTGTCACCAGCTTGCCCTGGGCCAAAGCCTTCCATTGGTCCTCTGATGGAGCGCTGCTTGCAACCACTACTATTAGGCTGAAGCCTAGGGGCTCCATAGGGACTAGGGCCCATCAAGGGGGCATGTCAAGAAATTAGCCTAATGCATGGGTCTCCAGATATGGCTGCCAGAGACTCCCCAGCCAGCCAGCCAACCCTCCAGCTGGCAAGAGACTACAGCAAGTCTGATCTTGAAAAGGTGAGGCTTGCAGAGCTCTCCAAGAACCACACGGGGCAAACTCCTCCTCCAGGGATTGAGATGGGCTGCATGTGGAGGCTGCATTGCTGGGGAGCTTCCATGCAAGCCCGGGTCAGTTTGTGAGGGTTTTGTTTTCCCTTTTGGGGCATAACTTACAGGTGCCTGGCTTCTCTGTTTCTTGCCCGTCAGATTTCTGCCTATGTTTCTGCCTTTTTAGGAGTGGGGGTGGGTGGAGAGCTTTTAAGCAAGTCTGGGTTTGTTTGTGAGAAGTCTACCTGCGGCTGGATTGCCTAAGGTTGGGGGGTTGGCTAAAGATGGACTTGTGTGTGTTTTGTAACAAGGCAATAGATAGAGAAAAGTGACGCATTAGCTGAGCTGCAGAGGCCTTACTTGTAAAGGGGGGAGGAGAACAATGCCCCACACCTGCTTGTCCACCAGGGGCTTCCATGTAGTATGGTGGAAGCTTTCCTGAAGAGTTTCAGAGGGGGCCCAAAATGTTTGAAAGCCTAGGAGCCCAGCACTGGCTAATATGGCCCTGACTACTACTACTGAGGACCCATGGTTTGGACCAGACAGATAAACTCTCTGTTGGGTGAAGAAGGTCCTTGGCCTTGGAACTCCTGCCACTACCACCACAGGGTACCAGCAATGGGCAATCCATGTGTTGGGGAGGGGGAACACCACTGTGCATTGAGTTGATTGCCAACTCTGACTGAAGTTAATTCTGGAGGTGATTTTAATTTTAATTTTAACCAGCATGTAAAAATGCTGAACACCCTTGGAAGCCGCCTCAAAATCTCTAGAACTGCTTTCAGCCATTACCTCAGCATTCCAGGGCCAGGCCAATCCTGGAAGCCTGGCAATCTTTCTTATGCAAATTTTAAAAATGGTGGTGGTGGGGGAGGCAGTAGTGTTTCTAGATGGGGCAAAATCAACCTCCTTGGACAGAATGCTCCGTTTTAAAATCGGCCCCTCCCCCTCTTCTTCACTGCCATTCCCGGCAACAACTGCAAAACCGAGCATTCCCCCCTTTCTAGGAATGCCACTGGGGGGGGGGAAATCCCAGGCAACCCAGGGGGTTAGTCGTTCTTCCTTGCTGGCGAGGCAACCCAAGAGAACTGAAAGTGAAAATCCACAGGAGAAAAAGCCATTTGGGGTCATAACTTCTATTTACCAAAAGAAGAGAAAAGGTTTGAGCCGATAAAAGGCAAGCCCGAGGCTGAATCAGAGCCAGGGCATCGGACTGAAGTTGCAAGGTTATCAAGGAACAGTATATTATACAGCAGCGCTGTAGCAGAGAGAATCATTAGAATCTCTGGATGAATAGAAAGCACGAGACGAAGAAAGCCACCGACGAGACGGCGTAATCTCTGCAAGCGGAGCGATGACGTCACACAGCCGCGCGGCTTTCGTCTCCCTCGCTCGACTTCCGGGTAGGCGAAGGGAAACGGCTCGCTCCGAAGGAGTTTTTGTCACGTGGCTTCTACCTGAAGAAGGTGCGCGTGCACGATCGTCTTTCTCTCTGGAAACCACGCCCACTCAGGGTAAGGGCCAAGGAGTGGGTCTGGGTGGCGATTCTTTCCCCCGCTGAAGTCATGTGGGGCGCCGTTTGCGTGGAGTTGATACCTTTAAAACACACACCCGCACCTGGCAGAGCTCTTGTGCTTTCACAGCTGTGTCATGGCAGGTGAATGTTCAGCAGGGGCAGGGCCCTTCTGTGAGCAGTTTGCGACAGGGGCGGGATATGAATACATGTTAAAGCAGTGTTTCTCAAACTGTGGATCAGGATCCACCAGGTGGGTCACGAGCCAAATTCAGGTGGGTTGCGTTGCACCTACAGCCGCCACTTTGAAAACATGGGAAAGGGGTGGGAAGTGTGGTTAACTTTGCTTGTTGTAAACAGGTTGTCAAGATTGTAAACAGGCCTTTTTGCTATTGGAAGATGGCTGAGAAATAACCCAACTTATTGGGTGATGGTGCTTTCGGCCATGATATCAGTTCTGGTGTTTCTCAGCCAAATTGGCATTGTACAAGGTTGGTCCTGGTGCCAAAAGATTTGAGAACCACTATGTTAAAGGAGTGGAGTCATCAGAAGAGCTCCACTGGATCAGGCCAAAGGCTCATCTAATCAAGCTTCCTGTATCTCACCGTGGACCACCAGATGCCTCAGGGAGCACACAGAACAAGATACTTGCATCCTGTTGCCACTCCCTTGTGCCTGGCATTCTGAGGTAGCTGAGTACTACAGTCTCCCAGGAAAGTCTGATTCTCAGGCTTGAGCTGCCTGCATAATAAAGTCCTTGATGAGACAATACTTCACAGTACAATAACGAGACAATACAATGGTGCATTTTGACATTGTTACGCTTCTACTGTATTTAAGTAATTGTTGTTGCTTAAATGCATAACAAAGAAAAATAGTTATCTAGCTTCCCTTTTTTTACACTAAACACCACACAATATCCTGCATACAGTTCTTTCTGTTGGAGAGTTACATGCACTGCAACCACTAGTTTATGGTACCATGTTGGTTCTGTTATGAAGTTCCCCAGTATGCCACCTAAAATTAATTTTCACCTTTGCTAATATAAACATGATCTTGCTTTATTCTACTTCCCTCTGCCTTGGAAGGGATCTGTGTGTTTCATTAGTGCTAGAAACAGATCTGAGTACTGTAATGGTTACATTTTATATATGTAAACAAATAGGGGAACAGTCATTTTTGTTTTGTCTCTGAAGCTCCCCAATGCAACCAGAAATCTGCTTACACTTAGCAGAAGTAAATCAGTTAAGAGCCCAAACCTTAAGACTGCCTGGGAGTGCAGTGCTGGCTGGTAGCTACTGCTGCATCCTGTGGCAGTCAGGCAGTCAGGACGCTTCTGTGGAGAAAGGGCGAAGGGCTGGTGACAGGTCTACTTGCTACACGGCCTTGCTTGGAGGTTGGGAACCTGTTTCACCCCTGCCTCCCACCCCGGAACACCCTCATGCTCCACCCAGAATGGTTGCATCACTGGTGAGCAGCGAACTCACCGCTCGCTGGTGACTGGTTCTCCCTCCGGGGTGCGTGCTGCTAGAGTTGTCATGGCACCATCCTTGCGCCAGCAGTAAGGGCTTCTCGTTGGCATTGGAGGCGCTTTACAGCGCCTTGCGTGACATTTGTGTGGGCGGTGCAGCTCATTGGATTGGTGAATCTGCAGATAAATCTGCATAAAATCTTTGTGAGGCTATAGCACACTGTATAGTGGGGCTTTTCTAGCATGCTTAACATTTGAAGAGGATAGACAAGCAAATTTTATTTTAACATTTATGCTGGGGAGTTGTGACATGCTCGCATGCTTGCTGACTACTTTGTTATACTTTATGACATAATGAAGGCATTTATCCTCCTTTTGTCTGTTGGATTTTTTTCCCTAATGGACCAACACAGCTTCTAGTGAATTGCATTAGAAAGGAAGCCTTTTCACAGTTTTAATTTCTTCAGTTGTAAGAGTTGGTTTCCACATACAGATCTTCCAGTTGTTGCTTTAACTCCATCTTTGCAGTTGCTTTGCAGAGACTTCCTCTTGTATTGTTGCTGTGAAAGATGCCAATTAATGATAATTCCATTCTGCTGTGAATATACGTGTCAGCATGTATTTATTTATTTCAGCTCCATTTCCTGGTGTAATGGGCAGCCCAATCCTATCTATTGCTGGCCGCTGAGCCCAGGCTGCATCTAGCATTGGATCTGAGCAGGTGGGATGTTCCTTTACCCCATGTAGTGCCCCAGTCTTCATGATGGGGCTACTTGGATCTGCAGTAGCTATTTAGCTGCTGCATAACTGAGTAGCCCTATGTATGGCTTTCAGGCCTGGGACATGGATGAGTAGAGCTCTGCCCTGCCAGCCCTGCCCCCTCCCTTGCCTGATTTGTCCCCTCTGTGTCCTCCCCTTGCCATGAAACACCCCCTCTCTGCCTTTGGAATGCCCTACCTCCACCCTCCCCCACCCCTCCACTGCCTGGCACAACACTTACCTGCTGTGTAGGTCATTGGGTGGGATGCAGTGCCCACAGGATGATGCAGGCCTTCCCACTGGTGCAATTTATTCTCTGGGTGTCGTAAGCACTTTCCTGCACTTTTACAACACCCAGTGCCTGCTCTGCAAGTGCCTGATCATAGGATTGCACTGTTAAGTTTAAGTAATCGTAACTGAAACAATAACATATTCTTCCCATGCTTATCATTGCTTTCACTCCCTTCCTTCCCTCTGTAATCTTCTTTGTATCTAGATTGTAAGCCCTTTGAGGCAGAGATCTGGCTTTTATCTGAGTCTTGTGCTTAGATGCTGCGATGTATGTATTAGTAATAATGATAATAATTTCACCGATAGTGGCATATTTACGCCTTTCTTTGTAGATTAGCTTTTTCACAAATGGAGAGAAGATCCAAATTGCCAGAAGGAGAACGGAAAGAAAATCTGGGCTTTGCAGCTTTGCCAATTCACAGATATCGGAGAAAATTAATTGAGGCCATTCGAGACAATTCATTTGTTGTAGTGACTGGTGAGACAGGGAGTGGCAAAACCACCCAGCTCCCGAAATACTTATTTGAAGAAGGTAATTATAATTGACTCATTTCTATTTCACGTAGATATTTTCCAAGCAGTTGTCAAGGTTCCTTTTCCTCTGCCATGATTTCAATCTTTTCCACTTCATTCATTTGGCATAGTATGTGTGATGCTTGCATGTTCAGAGGTAGATCTGACTATCTCTGCAAGTTGATTGATGAGGGCTAGGCTGGGCCCTGCCTGAGATTTTTCACAGCATGGTGAGTTAACTCCATTCTCTGAATATTTGAGTTCATTTTCACAACTGTGGAACCAATCCCAAGTGAATACATTCTTACACAATAATTGAACATTTATTCTGGCTTTTAGACCCATTAACAAAGGAATTGGGTCTGTAAATGTGTTATAAACTGGGTATTCATTTAATTTTAATCCCCCTTTCATCTTCATAACAACCCTGTGAGACAGGTTAAATGGTAAGAGATTGACTGCTCCAGGGAAAAATCTGGAATGGGGATTTGAACCCTGATCTTAGTCCAACACCTTCACCACTACACCACTTTGGTTTCCAGTGATATGTGAAAAAATTCCCTAATGAATGAATATTTTTTTAAAGGGTGAATGTCACTTCAGTGTCTTTCCTTTTTCCTTTGAAACTTGACAGAGCCACTATTATCCTTCACAGGTTTTGCCAAGCATGGTGCAATTGGTGTGACACAACCACGGCGTGTGGCTGCCATGTCTGTGGCTCAGAGGGTGGCAGAAGAGATGAACTGTCCCCTGGGAAGCATTGTGGGATATCAGGTTCGCTTTGATGACTGCATCTCAGAGGTACAGTTTGGAAATGGTCTAATGAAGAGTTCTGTTGTCCCATGTGGCCCAAACTAGATGATGAGGCTATTGCATAATTTGGGTCTGAATGCTTAATTGCACCGACTTAAATAGCACTTGTGGGGGAATCAGTTTTGATTAGAACTCCAGCAGGGAGGAGATAAACCCTTTGCCTTCCACCATGGTCCTGATCTGGCTCTTCCCCCATCCTCACAACTGCTCTTTGTCCCAAGAGAAAAGCTCCCACTAGTCATGACGGCTGTGTGGATCTTCCATGTTTCAGACACAAAATACCAGCTGCTAGGGAGCAACAGTGAGGGGATAGCTGTTGTTGTCGTGTTCTGCTTTGGGTTATCCCACAGTCATTTAATTGGCCACTGTGGGGAAACAGGATGCTGGACCTGATGAACCTCTCATGGCAGTAGTAGTTACATTTCTATTCTATGCTTACTCAAAGAAGCTCAAAACGGTGTTCGAGATTCTTTCTCCCCTCCACATTGTAACCTCACAGGAACCCTGTGACATAGCTTAAGCTGAGAGAGGGTCAAACTTCATGGCTGAGTTGGGATTTGAATCTGGATCTCTTCGCTCATAGTCCAAAACACTAACCCAGTGTTTCCTCAAACATCAAACTTATGGTACTTCTGCAGCCTCTTCTTGGATCTCACGTTATCCAAGATGGCGACACCCAAATCTCGCAAGATCTCGCACAATAAAAAATGGCGAGATTTTGCATCATCCAAAATGTTGGCACCTGGCTGAACTGATAAGAACGGCCACTGGGGACATCCCGCAGCACCCTGTGAGTGTGTTGCGTTGCCCCAGGGCATTGCAGCGCACACGTTTGGAACCTCTACTCTAACTCCAAACTTCCAGTTTCCAGGACCACATCATATAGTCTTACTCTTATGTTGGGGGGGGGGGGAAGTGGGTTGGTTATAGAAAATGGTATATACTTTTGTACATAGTTCTCAGAATGTTCACAATAAGGGAAAAATATTTGCGACTGCAGGGCTGCTCACTGTCTCACTCTCAGCAGGAGTAACCAACAGTCACTTCATCCAGTAGAAAGTAGGTGTGTGGTGGGGGGAAAGGAGAGAAAGGCACATAAGAGGCGGGTTTAGTGGGCCAGTAAGAATGTGGTTCTCGGCTGGATGTGGCATAGGTGCTGTAGTTTGGGATCCCCTAGTCTAACAACGCCACATTGATTCTCTGTTTTACTCTGATCCATCAGAGCTCCTCTTAAACTTTTATGCTGGTTGCAAAAAGGATGTCTGCCCATTTTTGTGGTGGCAAACCTGTCTTATCTATGACAATGAAGTTCGCCTCCAGTTTTGATGCAGAGACAAACTGGGCCCCAAGTATGCAGCATTAGGGAAATATCTGCCTAATTGCTATATCACCTTATAAACTCCACAGGATACTTCAATCAAATACATGACAGATGGCTGCTTGCTGAGACAGATATTGGCAGATCCACACCTGACCAAGTATAGTGTTATTATCCTCGATGAAGCTCATGAGAGGAGCCTGAGCACGGTAAGTGGTGATAATGCACAGTTATAAATAGCCACAACCTTGGTTGCTTGGAGCGGATAAGGACTTCCTCCGTAAGAACATAAGAAGAGCCCTGCTGGATCAGGCCAAAGGCCCATCTAGTCCAGCTTCCTGTATCTCACAGCGGCCCACCAGGTACCCCAGGGAGGCATGAGACAACAAGATGCTTGCATCCTGTTGCTACTCCCTTGCACCCGGTACTCTGAAATAGCCTACTACTAATGTAAGGAGGTTGCACAATCCATCATGGCCTGTAGCCCAGGATGGACTTTTCTTCCAGAAATCCGTCCAATCCCCTCTTAAAGGCATCTAGGCCAGATGTCGTCACCACCTCCTGTGGCAAAGAGTTCTACAGATTAGCTACCCGCTGGGTAAAAAAGTATTTCCTTTTATCTGTTTTAACTCTCCCAACCCACAGTTTTAGCGGCTGTCCCCTGGTTCTGGTGTTTTGAGAGAGGGAAAAGAACATCTCTCTATCAACTCTATTCCTTCCATGCATAATTTTGTATGTCTCAATCATGTCCTCCCTCAGGCGCCTTTTTTCTAGGCTGAAGAGCCCCAAACGCTGCAGTCCCAAACGCTCCAGGAAGCCAGACAGAGAACCTTTATGTTTGTTGGTTAATTTCTGATATTTTAACCTTTGTATAAAATTACTATTTTCCATATTCATAAATTAAATATAAAAATTGAAGAAGGCAGCTAATTAGGAAAAATTAATAAAGTGACTAGGAAAATAATTTGATAATTTACACCCCAATTTATAGACATGGCTGCAGCAATCAAATATTGGATTAAATGTTACTTTGAATTAAAATAATATTCACATAACACCTACTAGAATAAAGGCACCGTTGTTGTTGTTGTTGTTGTTCAGTCGCTAAGTTGTGTCCGACTTTTTGCGACCCCATGGACTACAGCATGCCAGGCCTCCCTGTCCTTCACTAGCTTCCAGAGTATGCCCAATTTCATGTTCATTGCTTCGGTGACACTATCTAACCATCTCATCCTCTGCTGCCCCCTTCTCCTTTTGCCTTCAATCTTTCCCAGCATGAAGGTCTTTTCTAAAGAGTCCTCTTTTCTCATGAGGTGGCCAAAGTATTTGAGCTTCAGCTTCAGGATTTGTCCTTCCAGGGAGCAATCAAGCTTGACTTCCTGTAGGATTGCCCGATTGGATCTCTTGCAGTCCAGGGGGCTCTCAAGAGTCTTCTCCAACACCATAATTCAAAAGCATCTATTCTTCGGCACTCTGCCTTTCTCATGGTCCAGCTCTCACATCCATACATTGCTACTGGGAAAACCATAGCTCTGACTATGTGAACCTTTGTTGGCAGGGTGATATCTCAGCTTTTTATTAAGTTGTTTAGGTTCGACATAGCTTTCCTCCCAAGAAGTAAACATCTTTTAATTTCATGGCTGCAATCACCATCTGTGGTGATCTTGGAGCCCAGGAAGATAAAGTCTGTCACTGCTTCCATTTCTTCCCCTTCTATTTGCCAGGAAGTGATGGGAGTGGTTGCCATGATCTTAGTTTTTTTAATGTTGAGCTTCAAGCCAATTTTGGCACTTTCCTCTTTCACCCTCATCAGAAGGTTCTTTAGGTCTTCCTCACCTTTTGCCATTAGAGTGGTATCGTCTGCATATCTGAGGCTGTTGATATTTCTCCCAGTAATCTTGATTCCAGCTTGTGAATCATCCAGCCCAGCCTTTCTCATGATGTACTCTGTATATAAGTTAAATAAACAGGGTGACAGTATACAGCCTTGTCGTACTCCTTTCCCAATTTTAAACCAATTGGTTGTTCCATGTCTAGTTCTACCTGTAGCTGGGTCATTCCGTGTCAAATCATCACAAGGGCAATTTTCTACCTCACATTCTTAGATTTTGGCGAAACTTGGCATACTTAAATATCTTATTTAATTGTGGAAGGAATGCATATTTTTAAGTTTTTTAATTCACAAAAATATATTTAAACCTAAAGTTTCAAAATTTTATCAAAAAATGGCATGCTGGTGATATTTTAAATAGTTGTACCTTGGACACCGGTTGAGATTTAGAGTTGGGAGTGGTCTCGTGTTAAAGCTCTTTCTATGGGCCTCCGCATGATATACAACATAATGGGTTTAATAATTTCTTTAGTTTAAAAAAATTCAATTAAAAGCTTTAAAATCAATTTTGTCAAAAAAGGACATTTTTAAAATTTTGAAAAAAATCTCAAAATTAGTTCATATTTGTGTCTAACTATACACCAAAAATTATTTTGGGACGATGATGGGATCATAAGATATGAGAGATTACACATATGTGTGATCAAGAGACAATAGAATTTTCAAGTTGAATTTAATTTTTTTTATCTAACACAATTCTTTTACAGTATTTATGAATATTGTTTCTTAGCTATTGTTTTGTTGTTGTTCAGTCGCTAAGTCGTGTCTGACTCTTCGCAACCCCATGGACCAGAGCACAGCTATTGTTTACTTAGCTATAAAATTTAACATAATAAACATAGGCTGTGAATAATTGGTATTTTTGCATTATGCTATAGGTCAAGTAAGTACCCCAAATTTCATAAAAATCTGAGGAGTTCAGTCGGAAACTGTGTGATGATTTGACACGGAATGACCCAGGTTCCTGACCCGCATACAGGTTTCTCAGAAGACAGATAAGGTGGTCTGGTACTCCCATCTCTTCAAGAACTTGCCACAGTTTGTTGTGATCCACACAATCAAAGGTTTTAGCATAGTCAATGAAGCAGTAGTAGATGTTTTTCTGGAACTCCCTTGCTTTCTCCATGATCCAGTGAATGTTGGCAATTTGATCCTCTGCCTCTTCAAAAACCAGCTTGTACTTCTGGTAGTTCTCGATTCATATACTGCAGAAGCCAAGCTTGTAGGATTTTGAGCATAATCTTGCTAGCATGTGAAATGAACACAATTGTGCGGTAGTTCGAACGATCTTTGGCATTGCCCTTCTTTGGGATTGTAATGTAAACTGGTCTTTTCCAGTCTTGTGGCCACTGCTGGGTTTTCCAAATTTGCTAGCATATGGAGTGCAGCACTTTGACAGCATCATCTTTTAAGATTTTGAGTAACTCAGCTGGAATGCTGTCACCTCTACTAGCTTTGTTGTTAGTGATGCTTTCTAAACCCCACTTGACTTCACACTCCAGGGTGTCAGATTTGAGCTCATTGTGGTTATCAGGATTTTGCTTCCCATCAAAAAGCAAGCAGCAATGGAGCCAGGGCAAATTTCTCTTGGGGTAGCTTCTTCCAGTTCTGTGTGCCACTACACAAAAGGCCATGTCTTTTGCAGTCCAGTCTTTCTGCTGTATATCTAGTAGAGGGATACAGAGAAAGATTGGAGGGGGAAATGTAAGTTGGACAAGGAGGAGGTAATTCTAGGGATACACTCAGTGGTGAAATTCAGCCAGTTCTCACCTATTCTGCAGAACCAGTTGCTAATTTTAGGTTGGGAGAGGGAAGAAAGGCAGTGGATGGCCCTGAAGGCCGCCCTGAAGGACAGAGAACCGGTTGTTAATTTATTTGAATCCCACCACTGGATACTCTGGTATGTTACAGAACCAGGAGAAACTATTTTGCCTCCCTCCACTTTTTTATGTGGTGGTAGTTGGGGACTGTAGTATATACTGTATGTGTGTGTTTTCCTTCAAAGATGTTCCCCAGCATAGCTACTTTTTCTTGTTCTGAAGTGAGTCATGTAATTTACAAACCCTTCCTTCATTTTAGACCCCAGAGCTGAAGAAGAGGATAGTGTTTCCCCTTAGAACAATAGTTCACAAACTTTTTAGCACTTTTTAAATGACACTTTATTGGGACCCACCTAGCTTTACTTTTAAAAAAGGTGATGTAGAAAAAAATATTTAGTTATTTAATGGCGCAATCCTCACCTGCACTGGAACAGGCTGGTTTGTTGGCCTGTGCTATATCCAGTGCAGGTTGGGAGCAGGCTGGAGCCTCCACAGGGCAAGGGCACATTCATCCCCTAACCCTGGGGCTAGGTGCCAGCAACCTCTGTGGAACTGCCCAGATCTGCGCCTGCTGATGCTTGCATTGGGGCTGCACAGGCTGGGGACAGGAGTTTGGCTGCATCCATACTCCACCCCCTGGGCCACCCCTCCTGCCAGAATGCCCTCCTGCTGCCCCGTTCTGCCCTCCTTCCCACCTTCCCCCACCCGCCCAGAATAGCTCCTGTGCCAGCCGAACTTGGCTGGCGCAGAAGTGGCTTACTGGGGGCATGCTCCAGTGGTGCAGGGCCAATGCATCTGCCTACGTTGGCCCTGCTCCAGAAGTGTTGGCACGGATGTACTTTACAGCACATTCGTGACATGCTCGGCCGACACAAGTGATTTGTGTCAGCCGAAGAGGGAGGCGCGTTGGATTGCGCCATTAAAGTAATATTTACTTTATTTACAAAACAAAGCTCAATCCATTTCTTTTAATAAGGTAGCCCTTGAGGATTGAGGGCTTAGTTATGTGACCCAGACTTCACCTGCCCCTACTACCTGTCATTGATGGACTTCGGGGAAAAACAACACCAGAAAAAAGTTGCTCAAACGTTTTTCTACCTATATTGACACAAGCCTGTAGACTGCAGGAGCTCATCTGTTTGCAGGGTAGCTATATGATTTTTATTTTTGAATAAGCTTAGGGCTTCAGGCAATTAATTCTCTTATCTTTCTGTCACCCATGTTTTCGTCGAAGGCTCTGTACAACCCACCAGAAATCAGGGTGCAACTCACCAAGTGAGTCCTGACCCACAGTTTGAGAAATGCTGCCCTAGAAGATGCTCTCATAACCCCTGGGATTCTGTAGTTCCCATTGCGAATAGGACTGGTTTCCCGAGGGTGGTGGTGGTGGATCAGGTTCAGGAGGTGCAAGCTGCAGGTTCAGAGGTTTTCCCCCTCAAAGATTATCTTCTGTTTGCATGTTTCCCAATCTCTTGGCTAGCAGGCCCATGCTCCCATCTGGTGTTGGAATGTGCACAGTTCTGTTCTGCCTGACTTCTTCTCATTGTGATTTTAATCGAGCCCACTGTTCAGGAGAGGACATGTGGTGGAGGCTTGTAAGTGACGTTTATTTATTTATTGGATTTTTTATACCACTTCTCAAAAAACCCAAAGCAGTGCACAACATAAAAAACATTAGAATAAAATATAAAATAAAAGCCATTAAAATGATTAAAACAATTAGAAAAAAATAAAAATAGCAGCAATAATGGAACAGATTAGCATATAAAATGTAAAAGTAGCATAAAAGTTAAGGGGCCCCTAGGGAGTTTTTTGGGAGGGAGGTACTCCCTCCATGCCAAAGAAATAGGTCTTTAACCCCCCACTGGAAACATCTACTGAGGAAGCTGCCTTCAGATCTTCTGGCAGCTGGTTCCAGAGGTGTGGTGCCACTACCGAGAAGGCCGTACACCTTGCCACCCTCCCCCTGGCTTTGGATGGAAGCAAGATTGTAAGAAGGGCCCTCTCTGATGACCACAGAGAACGTGCAGGAATATATGGGGAAGCAGGAGTGATTTTTGCTGATCTCCCAGATACCATTCCATCCTTGAAATCCCATGATTCAATCCTTGTCTCTGGGCTCCCATTTTCCTCTCAGGATATCTTGTTTGGCTTACTGAAGCGAATCTTTGAGGAGAAGGAGCTGCCAGACAGAAAGAAACCCCTGAAGGTGGTGGTGATGTCAGCCACCCTGGACACTGACAAGTTCTCCGCATTCTTCAATCACTGCTTGGTAGTGGACATTCCTGGAAGGAACTACCCAGTCAAGGAGATATTCTGTGGTTTTGTGGGCCCGAGAGATGCTGACAGTTCTGCGTACATTACAGAGGTGTGCTGCTTTTTGGTTTGATCATGTAGCTTGGGGGGAGGGAAAATACTGTTTTACCTTTGTCTTTGGTGGTTGGGAACAGGAACCCTGTGGACTAACTGCAGGTCTCTTGAGACCGTGAGCTGCCTCTTGCAGGACTACCGCCAGGACTGGCTCATCCACAAGGTTAGCAGTTGTCTCAGGCAGCAGGTCGATGGGGAGTGTCCAGCTGTGTCCACTCACCACCATTATTCCTCCTCATGCTCCCAATACTGAAAATTGAAGAGGGGGACAGAGTGGAGGAGGAAGTGTGGAGGAGAGAGGAAGGGAGGGCTAAAGCCAATCCAGGAAGTGGGAAAGAGCAGAGGTTGGAGCATTATCAGCTTGCTTCCTACCTGCCTGTTCTCTCCTTTGTGGTCTGTTCTAAACAGGAAGAAAATAAGAGGACTTAAAAATAATTTTGCACGCCTTCAATTTAACAAGACCACAATAATAGATGTTTTCTGCTTCTTTAAAAACTAGTCAAAAAGGGTTGCAAACACGAATTGTCATAAATGCAGTTGATTTTAGTGGATTTTTGGCATTAACAGACACTCCTTCCCTTTCCTAACACTGTAGTTTCCTATTTATGGGCCTTTATGTGGTGACTGAGAAGAGTCTAAACCTTCCAAAAGTGCCATGAGGGGGTAGTCAGTAGCATCCGTAACAGCATAGGGACAGATAAATGACTGGTGGGCAGGTGGTCACCTAGCAGAAATGGCGTAGTGTCATCACTAGGTGTCAAGGACTATTGTAAAGGAAATAACCTGACTGGTATGGAGCACTTTACACTGTATAGAGCAAAGGTAGAGTGTAAAATCCTGAAACTTCAAATGGTAAAAGGTGATGTTCTCTCTTTGTTTCCCGGCATGAGAGGAAAACTCCAGACAGAAAGAAACTGCTCAAGGTTGTGGTGGGGTTAGCCATCATGACCATTGAGAACTCCATATTCTTCAGTCTTAGCTTGGTGGCTGCTCCTCCCTTTTCTCTTTGGGTAGGCTCAGTGGAAAACACCTTCTGTGCAGCTGGATGGTCCCTGGTTCAGCCCCTGGTGTCTTCAGTTAGGACTGGGAAAGAGTAGAGCCCCTGTGAGTTTCAGTTGACATCCTCCGAATGAATGACATGGCTCAGCAGAAAGCAACTGCCTCTAATTGCAGACAAGGACTGTGTATATGTGTGTGTTTGCGTGAGGGAGAAGGGAAATGGCATTCACTGCTCTGCATGAAGCAGCATCTAATTTGAGCTCCTAATCCCATTAATGTTGCTTGTTTCAGACTATAAATGTGACCTTGGACATCCACCTGCATGGCTCAGCTGGGGACATCTTGGTTTTTTTGACTGGTGAGAGTTTCGTCCTTTGCCCGAAAGCTTGATATTATCCTGTGCAGTAGTGGAGTTAAAAACCAAAACCAAAATGCAGCTTGGATACTGACATCCCCACCCCCAACCTTATGGATGGCGTGTTGCCCTTTTCACTGTACTGTGAACATCTTTCTTATGTCATAAGCCTGAGGAAATTTCTAAATAAATCCTACCCAGCAGTCCACCCTAGATTGGGACAGAATAGATGTTACATGACTGCATGTTCTTGAAGAGTTAGGATAAACTTCGTATTGTAACTGGATCCCTGGCTTAACGTTACCAATCCCACCCCAACAACAACATTTCCTTTGTCGGCAGCTGGTCTGCTGTCAGACTTGGTGGGGCAAAATAAAGATAATTCATTACCATCAAAGACCAGAACCTCCCAGTTGTTTAGGCTAGCAAGCATTGGAAACCTGACTGAGAGGTAGGGCTAGGTGAAGAGGCATCATGCCAAATGCTACCCCCCTTTCCCAGCCATGCACTAGCCCCTGTTCTTCTTTCTCCTTGGGATGAAAAATGAAGGTGAGGGGCAGAGTGAAGGAGGAAGTGAGGATGCTGTAGACCTCCTGTTCTCCTCTGTCCCCTCTTCCTTTTCTGTCCAGGGAGTTGGATAAGGAGGAGCAGTGAAAGCCCGTGGGGCAGGTAGAGGTGAGCTTTCCAACCAATCTGCTGCCTAAGGTGACTGCCACAGTTGACTTTGTGAATGAGCCAGCACAGCAATGGGCCAGAGGTCTTTGTAGATGCCAGGAAGTTTCACATGACCACCCCTGGCCTGTTGGTGGAAAGAGGCTTCTTGGCTGATTGATCTCCCTACAATTCACTCATCTGGCCAGAGATTGATAGTGGTGCTGTTATATAATAGATTCAGGGTGCATGACAGTTGTAAGTGCTTCCTTTGGAGTGTGAAAATTTGTAATATTAGCCTAATTAGTGGCAGAATTTGGATTGCATCAGTGCAGAATTTTATGTATTTAGTGTTGTGCTGTGCAGTTCAGTCACAGCTGAAGCATTTTTAGCTCATGATTTTGGGCTAAAAAACACAGCCTCTCTTGTTTTTTTGTTTCAGGTCAGTCTGAGATTGAACGAACTTGTGAGTTGCTTTTCCAAAAAGCCGAGTCTATCGACTACTGTTTTGATGTTCGAGACTGCTCTGTCGAAGGCTTGCTCATTCTGCCTTTATATGGGTCAATGCCAACAGGTGAGTCTTTGTCTTTCTCTTTATTTCTCTGTGTATGCATGCTTACATTCCAATTTCAAGTGCATGTAACTGTTACCTATAAAGGATCAGGGTGAGGCCTGAAGGCCCATGTTGCTGCCAGCTTTCTGGAGTTAAAATAAGGGCAGGTCTGAACATGGTCTGGCTGAGAGACTTCCTGGGAACCCCCAAATACTGGCCTGGAGCTTCATAATGGAAGAAAGATGGACTATAAACTAGCATAGCTACAGGGAGCAGCAGGATAAATATTACAGGCATTGCAATGCATTGTATAAATGGCCCTTTAAACTCACCGTCAGAGAATGGCTCTGATGGTGAGTGGGAAGGCCACTGACAAGACATGTTGCAGCGCCTGCACTATTTATCCTGCTGCCCCCACTTTAATGTAATAGATAACTAAAAATTGACAATGTAGTCCTGGCACTCAGCCAAGACTATCTATATGTCATACATCTATCCATCATAATTTTTGAGCATTCGTATGGTGCTTTTGGGGTTTAAAAAGCACTTCCTGTGTATTACTTTGGTGTAGTTCTTACAAAGTGAGAACTAAAATTTGAATTTGCTGGACATATCTTGACCACAAAGGTCAAGCTAAAGCTGTAGAAAACTAAAGCTTTACCTGAATGTTCCGGATGTGATTTTAATTTTTCACTTACAAACATACTTTTGCTTTTTCTGAGAAATTCTTCAAGCATTCAGAAATGCACTGTTCTAAAATAGCTTCATTTAGCTGGTAGACATCAGACCACGAAAGTTCAGTATTATTATTACAAATATTTATATACTGCTTTTCAATAAAAAGGAAGCTCACAAAGTGGCTTATTGAGCATAAATAAATGGTTCCCAGCCCCAAAAGGGTTCACAATCTAAAGAGAAGCAAAACAAACACCAGCAAACAGCCACTACAAAAGACACTGCACTGAGGTGAATAAGCTTGGTGGTAGCCCCCCCCTTTTTTCTCTTTGGGGAGGCTTAGTGGAGAGTACCTGCTGTGCATCTGCTGTGCACCTGGGGTGATATTTCTCTCCCACTGGTAAGTATAGGAGATGTGCCTATTTAAAAGGTGCCTCTTTGCCCAGTTAGCAATATTAGAGGTGATGATGATGTTAATATAAATCGTTGATTGATGATCAGGCAAAATATTCCTATAAATAGTTTTGGTCTATTGTTATTCCACATGATTTATTTATGTATCTATCACATTTTTATACTGCAAGGAGGTGTATATAACCTTCTTTTATCCTCACAACAACCCTGTGAGGTTGGTTAGGCTGAGAAATAGTGACTGGCCAAAGGTCACCCAGAAAGCAAAAAGGCTGAGCAGGGATTTGAACCTGGAACTCTCAAACCTTCCAGGTCTAAGCCCAACTCCCGAACCACTACTACACCATCATTTTGCATGATTTGCAATATGCAAGTATGTAACTCAACCTAGGATATAGCATTCAGCCTTCTAGGGTGCCAACTTTTGAAAAATGTGAAAATCCAAGTTTGTAGTCCGTATGTTTGTAAATTATTAGTTGTAAGATCCATAGCTTGTGTCTGGGGAACTCTCAGAAATGAGAGTGGGAGCTAGAATTTGCTTCCTTTTTGTATTGGTCATGCTAGGCTTCCAAGGTATGCTGAGGACAAAGAGATGCCCTGTGCTGGAAGCTGCCTGTGATTAAGCGATGGATGCCGATAAATTCCTTTTGCTGTATAAAGAGGAAATTTGGATCTGATTATCTTGGGGCTTTCCTCCACATGCCCTACTGTGCCCTTCCTTTAAGGAGTGATGGTGTGAAGGCTTTCTGTATTGATCTGTTTTGTCTCTTAAACCCTAAAATTGCAGTCTGCATCCTAAATGGCTTTCAGTCCATTTATATCAATGCACTTAGAGCAACTTTCATGCTTGGCATGTTGGCTCTTGTGGGATGTCAGCTTTTTGTGCATGTGGGATTGAGGTGCTGCCTTAGGAGAAGGTTTTTTTATTTTTATTTTTTTGAGAATTTAACAATAGATCTAATTCAAAGCCTCTCCAGGAAAATAGACAAGAGAGAGGGCAGAGCTGAAAACGTCGTTTCTCCTGGAAGCTCTTCTTAATCTCCCTTCTGCATTCAGCACAACCTGTTTGCAGCTTTATCCACTTGATGTTCCTGCTCTTCATTCCCGTGTTATAATTGCTAGTGGCTTTTGTTCCTCCATTTTCAACCAATTGCAAAGTCTCCTGCTTCTTTGAACAGATTTGCCATTTGTCTTTTGCTTTGCTTTTTACCTGGAATTCCCTCCTAGAAAACACATCTGGTGCCACCTTTTGGTTGCGCCATATGATTTTTCTAGGCGGGGAAACCTCCTTTCAGTTTGGTGTCAACCCCATGTTGTCTTAATTCTGTGAAACTTTTGGCTTAAGAGGTGGGGGGAAGGGAGAGGCAAGGTTCAAAAAGAGATGAATGTGAGCAGGCGTAGCTGTTAACCCTCTTTCTTTTCCCTTTCCTCCTCTCCCTCTGTTGTCTCTCTCACTGTTAAACATTTAGATTGCAACATCCTTGGGACAAGGATCTCTCCTTCCCTTTCCCTTTTTTCTATATGTTAATCCATAAATATGTACAGTTAGTGGCACCAGACACAAACAATATTATCCAATGGGTAATCTTATCTATTTTCACTATTTGGTTTCAGCAAACCTTGACTTAATGGCTGCTTTTTTCCCTCCTTCTCCCTCCTGATTTCCTTATATAGATCAACAAAAAAGAATATTTCTCCCTCCTCCTTCAGGAATCAGAAAATGTGTGGTGTCTACCAACATTGCAGCAACATCTCTGACTGTTGATGGAATCAGGTTATTATTCTGTGTATGATATCTGAGAGAGCCAGTGAGGCAGAGGTGTACCTAGAGGGGAATCACAGCACTAAGTTTTGCAAGCAACCGCTCCCCCTCCTCTGTAGAGCCATTTGTAGCCAATGCAGCCTCTGTTTTGCTCTAGCCCAGTGTTCTTCAACTTTTCGGGGTCGGGACCCCAATGGTGTTGCAAAGCCTCAGTTGTGGGGTCGTAGCAACTTACAGGAATGCAGTAGGTTAAAGACCACTGGACTAGAGCACTGCCAGGTAAAGGGGGAGGCATCTGGTGTACCCCTTAAGGTACCAGAAGGTTATGTCCCAGTCCTGCTCAATTTCTTTGCAATTGCGCTAAAATAGCTTTCACTAGTGCCAGACGTCATGATAATTTTTTCTATTCTCTCTAATCAGAATATTTTGTTGCAGTGAACAGAGCTAGGAATGGACAGTGATGAGAGTAGCGTGGGCAGATGGGGTCCCAAGAGGAAGCAGGATCAACAGTGGGGTCTCCAGGGCTGCTGGAAATGCTCCTGAAGAGGAGGGGAGCAGCTGCTTGCAAAGTGCTGTGATCCCCCTTTAGGTATGTCTCTGCAGTGAAGGTCCTAGAATTGAGTGCTAGATGTTTGGATATGAGAGAGGAAGATTCCATATGGGTGTCTGTGTTGTTAACTTACAAGGGCCAGACCAGGACAACTTCCAAGTTTGAGAGGCAAAGTGTTCTCTCCTGAGGTTTGTGGGGTGGGCTTACCATGTCATCTGCTGCTCTTCAAACAGTAGGAGGATATGGAGTAGGACCTCCATTGAAGACCAAAGCCTGTAGGTAGGCTCATCTTGGCTCTGGGTCTGGTCTAAGGGTGAATGATGCAGCCACTTTGCTGAAGCTAGGCAGATCTAGATCCAGTCAGTGTTTAGAAGTGTACTATACCAAGAGTCCATGACAGAAGAAAAGCTGAATAAAAATGTGATAAATAACTGGAAGGAGGTGGTTCTTCTATTATCTAAGTCCCAACCTGTTCAGGACTGTAAAGGTTATTGGGAACTGGTACAAATATTGATTGCTACCTGGCTATCCAGGAACAGTGTCAGATCTGGTGGACTCCCAAGTTGCGACCCTGACTGTTCAGGGGAATGCAACCCTATCCAATGTAGGCGAAACACTGAACACTTCGTCAGCAGTTCCACTAAACCAGTGGTTCCCAAACTCTCTAGGAGTTTGGGAGCCACTGTAAGTAGTTGCAGGGGAGGGTGGAAGGTAGCAACGCAATCCCCCGGATTGGGTTGCTTCCAGGGGTGACAGGAGATATGATCTACTTACCAGTCACAGTTCTGGGCTCCAGGGAATACGCAGAGAGCTCCCCAAATGTCATAAAAGAGAAAAAAGTGATCGTGACCCACTTCTGGTTTGCTATTGCGAAACTGGAAGTGGGTCACGGTCACTTCTCCCCCCCGTGGAAGCTTCCGTAGGGCTCCCCACACCGGAGCTCAGTGCTATGACTGGGGATTGTGTTGCTAACTTTTACCCTCTCCACCCCTTAAAGGAACAAGGCCAGAAGTCTTCTTGCTAATCGGCCAGTACTCCCATCTTGATTGAGTTCAGCTCGTGTATGTGTGTGTGTGTTGGGGCACCATTGGTATATTGATGATGCTGTACCTCAAACTTAGTTCAGTTCAGCCACTTCAGGAACTTGATGTTTAGTTACCCTATGAATGTAAGGGGCTCTCTTCTGTTCGATAGCATGAACAACATTTGTATTCCTATTCAGGTATGTGGTGGACAGTGGGTTTGTGAAGCAATTAAACCATAACCCAAGAGTGGGCTTGGACATGCTGGAGGTGGTCCCCATTTCCAAGTAAGTTTGAAGTACCATTGCATTATCCTGTTGTTAGTGAAGAAATAACAATTGAGGAGGAATTTGGCCATCAGTTGCTGTGCTTAAACCTCAGCTGGTCAGTTTCACGACTCACCGTCAGGTGGTGACCAGTTTGGGAAACACTGCCATAGCTTAAGGTTTTGAAGCACCTTCTGCATGTAAAGCACTGAGCTAAAGCCCCTCCATAAATCCTAAAAAATTCGATTTCATTGCAGAGAGGATTTATTTTTATTTTTTAAAAGTCTGCACAATTATGGATGACTGAAGGCACACATAGGAAGTGCATTTCTAGATAAGAAATCTGGATAGATCAAGGTCAGTTTCCTGTTTTTATTAATTGACTGTCAGATTGCTCTATAAACCGATTAAGTAGGACAACATGGAGAGGCTGGTCACACCTATCCCCTCCTCATTTGTTTGCAAAATTTCCCCACACTAGGATTACATAGGAATGTAAGTAGGCCAGATCCACCAGCCTTTCCCCCTTTATTGAAAAGAGTAGGTACATAATAATATTATGTGGGTGTGTAAAAAAAATTTTTGTGGTTGTGTAAAAAAATTTTTACAACTTTTTTGTGGGTGTGTAAAATTCCTCACAAGTATTAACGAAGGTAATCCTTACAAAGCAATTTGGTAAGGTATGTATCATTATCCCCTTACTGCAGATGGATAAGACTGAGGTTGAGGTGTTGTGGCTTGCCTAAGGCAAACCAATACCTGCAGCAGAGATGAGCTCTCTCGAGGGAGGGGAAGTCCTGATTGACAGTATCCTAGTCACTGTACTGCACCAGATCCCATGGGGCTTGTGGGGTGGCCAGTTATAGCAAATCCCTAACTTCCTTGAAGATGTTTGTGCTGTTGTTTTCAATGCAGAGATGGTTTATGTGTTTAAGAGTTTCTATTATAAGTGACCATGAATCATAGGAGACAGGCACTGTATCAGTTTTTAAAATAAAAACTATGGAGGCTTAATGCTGTTTATCCGTCCTTTCCTGCCTGCCTTACTCTAACTCATCATTCTCTCCTCCCCCCCCCCATTTCTGCAGTGCAGTGGCTATATGGGCCTGCCCCAGTATCTGTGGGGGACAGGTTCCTGGCCCTGCCATGGATACCTGAAACCATGGATAAGAGGGAACCCTATGTTAAGTATAGGGTCCTCCCCTTCCCTGCCCTTGAAACAAGAAGGTTTTTTAGTGATCCAAAGGAAGGTAAGGTCCTCTCCCATCTGTAGATAATTGAAACCTTGAATATGGGATCCATGGATATAGGAGCCCACCTGTATTTTTTTCCTCCCATAGGACAGCAAGGGGATGCCATCCACCCAAAATATCATATAAATCATTTTGAAAGGACAAGCACAGTATATTGTTGGAATGAGCCCCACTTTACCTGCATAGGAGATAGTAATTTACGCGTCAGCTGTTTACGCATCAGCAGACCATAGGTGTGTTATTTTCCCCATTCACGGAAAGTGAAGGTGTAGGGTTTACCCTGCACAAAAAGCACTTCTTTATGCTGTTTCCCATCCTTGTATCTGTAATGCTAGTTTTGCTGCACATAATAACAGTAATAACGAGCTCTCCCAGCCCCATAAATAGCTGTAGCTTTATTCGCTAGCTCATCTAGTTTGACAGGCTGTGGGGAGAGATCCAGTCTTTTTTCCCCTACCACAGCAAGTCCCCCATTCCTCCCTCTTTAGGGCCAGTGCCTCAGGTGGAGCAGTATTTTGGATGGCACACTGATTAGCACTTCTGCTGTCAGGAGCTCATTGTGCAGATGGGAGCTTCCTCCGTGAACAGAAGGAGTGTTCGACTCATGGAAGCAGAAAGGCCTCTTCCAGAACAAAGTGGAACACTCCTTCCATTCTTGGAGGATGTTTTCCTTTGTAGAGCAAGCTCCCGACAACAGAAATGCTAGTCAGGCTGTCACCCATTGTCCAATAAAACTTAGTGGAAAAAAATGTATTTACTGTCTTTCAACAGAAAAAATCCCCCAAAGTGGCTTACATAGCAAAAAGAAGGAGAAAATTATTCTCTGCCCCAAGGGGCTCACAATCTATAAAATAGACACAAGAGATGCACAGCCACTGGAAGAGATGCTCTTCTGGAATGAATAGTTAGTCTCTCTCTGCTCTGAGTAAGTGAACCACCACCTAAAAGGTGCTTCTTTGCCAGGATCGGCCCAAGTCCTTCTGTGGCAGCATGCCAAATATGGCCCCTCTCTTACCCTGTGATGTGCCAGCCTCTGCACCTCCCCCTCTCCAGTGTCCAGCTCATTTCTCCTTTTCACATTTCCATTTCCTCTATGTACTGTCCCTCTCTTCCTGTCAAGGATTGGAAGGAGGAGAAGGGAGGCAAGTAGGTGGACAAAGATGGGCGCCCCCTACCACGCTGCCGCCTGAGGCAACAGCTTTAGTTGGCCTTATGGATGGGCTGGCCCTGGTCTTTGCCCAGTTATCAGAAGTATATCAGCCACCCTGCCAGTAGCCACTTCCTGCTTCCTTTACAGGGCATCTGAGAGTTGTCTCAGGTGAGCTTGCATTCCAGGCTGAGGCTTGAGGACAAACAAACCCTGTCAGATGTAGTTACCAACATTTTTTTTTTGGAAAAAAAAAATAACAATAACCACCACCAGTTTTGTTATTTAAAATATATTTATTTCACATTACCGTCGTCTGCCCAGAGCTTTCAGTTTGATGATAGATTACAAAGTTAAATAAATCCAGGTTTATTTCTTTGTGAGTGAGTGTTTTTCCTCTCCTCTCTCTTCAGGAGCGAAGCATTGCAACGGGCAGGCCGAGCTGGCAGAACGGCTTCTGGGAAATGCTACCGGGTGTATAGCAAGGAATTCTGGGAGCAGTGTATGCCTGACCACATGGTCCCGGAGATTAGACGGACCAGCTTGACCTCCGTGATCCTTACCCTGAAGTGCCTTGCTATACATGATGTCATAAGGTAAACCAGTCTTGTGGGCAGACTGAGAGGTAAGCAGGGGTCAAGGTTGGCAGTTGTAGGCTGCAGCCATCTGTTGGTGACTGGGAAGCTGTTGGCATTCATGGAGATCATGCTTCAGGAGCAAATACAGGCAATTAGCAGCCTTTGGGGAAGGTTTGTCACAGGAAATGGTACAATAGGAAAGGATTAATCTCCCCTTCCCCCCACTGCAGTCCCAGTCACTGTACTACTCTGAAGCCCACATTTGTGCGCATATCTAGTTTAGATTTAGAAGGAAAAGCCTCCGCAATGGGTGTTATGTGACATACGTTTCACCTAGACATGCTTGAATTTAGTCATTCCAGTAGTGTTTAGGATTGCAGCCTTGGGTTGACATTCTAAGCACAGTTACTTGAAAATAAATCCCTTGGATGTTGATAAGCTTTATTTCTGAGTAAACCATGTTAGCCTGAAGTTTTGCAACATTTAGGTCAAATGCACATTGAACAGGCCCCCCAAAAGGAGACTTGGTACTGATTTCAAAATGACCTGCAGTCTTGCTAATACCATACAAGCATTAGCTTTAAAAGAATTCTCATGAAGGCATATGCATGTATTTATGACCATGAACACTGTAGGTTGGAGGAATAAGGGCCACAGTCAGAGGTGTATCTAGGTGTGGACACCTGTCCTGGGTGCCACTTGAATGGGGATGCCACACCACTGACCAGTTGGAATGGCCAGGGGGCAGCTCCACCTTGTGTTTTGGTGACTCTGCAGTCTGGCTGCCCCTCATTTCTTCTGCTTAATGACTTACACCCTTCAAGTGGTGCCCCTTCAAGGAGGAACCATGAGAAGGGGTAGCAGTCAGACTGCAAAGCAACCAGCACCTCCTCCGCTGGGAGAACCTAGAAATGACGTGTGATATCACTTCTGGGTTCTCCCGGAGAAGTAGGTGTTTGCGGCAGCAGCTTCATAGTCTGTCTGCTGTGTCCATTCCTTCTCCTGTAGAGGCTCCCACTTGAAGGGGGAGCCCCTTGAAGTGGCGGAATGGGGACAGCAGTCAGATAGTGAAGCTGGCGCCACCACCAGCATCTCCTCCTCCAGGAGTACCTGGAAGTAATGTGATGTCACTGTCCTGGACGTCGGGTCATCAACCTACTTGGCATGTAGAAGGTTCCAGGTTTAGTCTCTGGTAGGGTTAGGAAAGACCTCTGTCTGGAGAGATGCTGCCAGCCAGTCCTGACAGTATTGAGCTAGGTAGATCTTGTCTGACTCAGCAAAAGGCAGCTTCCTATGTTCCTAGTAGCAGAAGAACAGGAGCCCCTGAAAAGAGCCTGTAGGTGGGTAGGTAGATGCATTCATCCCTGGTATATTTGTCCAGGCATGTTAGTTTCCAGATGTCTGTAGCATTTAGCATAGTGTCCTTTGTTTGGCTTCCTTAACTGACCAAAGAATTTGTCCCTGGGCTTCTTTGCATCACTGGTTCCATAGAACCCCAACTTTCATTTTAAGAAAGGGATGTGGCTAGTCCTCATGGCTGCAAAGATAATTTTAAGTTAGGCTTGCCAACATTTTTGAAACAGTCCTCATAATCACAGATGACCTTGGTTACCTATACTTGGTATTATGCTATCAATGATTACCTAATTGTGTATGGTTTTTTTCTCCACTTAGGTTTTCGTATTTAGACCGGCCTGAAGAAAGGCGTATTCTAGAGGCCCTCAAGCAGCTTTATCAATGCAGTGCTATTGACAGGTAAATTTAATGGGGTGTAAGTGAGTAAGAGCGTCTAGAGTTATAAGCATACCAATAAATAATCTCTGAAGGGTATGAAACAGACTGGGTAGGAAGTTAAATACAAACCAAACACTAATAATAATAACCTAAATGCTATACAGAATGTGTGCAAAAACCCATAAGAAACCATTCAGAGCAGGTTTACAAGTTATTTATGATAGTTTTCTTTAGTGTCTCTAGACAAAGCTTTTTGCCACTATGCATTAGACTAGTAGTTCCCAAACTTCTCCTTGGAAGTTGGGAATAAAGATGTAAAATTTCTGGAAATTTGGAGCTTGGAAAAAACCCCTGTTTTTTCCAGTTTTTTCCAGAAAAAAATGGACATTTTTGGAAAAATTGAAAAAAATGCTACATTAGCACTTTTTCCCCTTTTCCAGATTGAAAGTCATTCTGTTATTTTAAGAACATAAAATATGACTACGGACAATTTGACTTGGCATAAAATTATCACAACTAGCATATTAAACATATAGTGTATCCAAACAATTATTACTAATAGAATTTGCTTTTTTTAAATATTTATTTGTAATTGTAACAAATGGAGCAACAATCTCCTGAATTGTTTACTAGTTTATGTGGAACAGACAAAAAAACCTCCACAAAACAATTTTTAAAAATCCAGAAGTAACAATTATTCATATTTCCTCTCCACAGTATTAAATAAAAATAAAAAACCCATTCTCATAAAAAGAATTGAAGAGGAGGTAAATGTATAGAAGGGAGTGGGATTAAGTTTCAATGAATGGGCATGAAATTTAATCAGAATCATTTTCTGGGCTGTAATTATCAGTTTCAGTCTCTGCTTCTGCAGCTACTCTGTTTGTCATTATCACAGTTATTATGGACATCTAAAAACTGAAGATTTGCCCGGATTGAAACAAGCTTCTCTACCCTTTCACATGTCAATTTATTTCTTGATTTAGTGTGTTTCCAAACATAGACCAGATTCTTTCACATGCTGCAAAGCATGGAGGAGTCTGAAGAAGGCGAGAAGCAAGAGAGTCTGTGTTAGAGATGTAAAATTTCTGAAAATTTTGAAGCTCGGAAAAAAACCCAGTTTTTGCATTGGAGGGTTCAGTTTGTAACCTAGGACTTGCTTGTCCTCAGTGCACAGAAATTAGAATAATCTGATACCATACTTTTTTTTTAGAAATTATTTGGAAAATATTTAAACACCTTGTCTTAAAATATTTTATTCATCATGTTAAATAAAATATTCTATAATCAATTTTTTCTTTTTTTCCTTTTTTCAATTTTTCCAATTTTTCAGAAAAAAACAAAAATGCTTCAGGAAAAAAATGGAAAAAATCCAGGTTTTTTCTGAATTTTTCCGGTTTTTTTCCCAGGCCTTCACATCTCTAGTTGGGAACCAGTGAAGTTTTTGTGGGGGTGGGACAGGGGGATCGAAAACTGGATGTGGGTCATAAGAGATATTTGGAGCAGTGGGGAGGGCTGCAGAGAGGGCTGCAAGCCCTTTGCAACCTCCGGCTGATACTAACCCCCCCTCCGATACGTTTAAAAGCCCCTTGGTTGCGGCAGCAACGCAATCGCTGTTATTCCAACACAGCAGTAATTTCTTGGCATTCCCCTTAAAGGGAAATGGCCTTCTTCTAGATCCCCTGGTGAGTCACAACTCACCAGTTTGAGAACCACTGCAGTAGAATTTCAAATATTTCAGAATAACTAGTAGCCAGTTTGAAAGTTCCTCCCTTCTTTTGCTGCTGTCTGGGTGTTGCTGTCTTTTTTTACATGAGGAACTTCCTGTGTCATGGTGCTCTTTGTGTGGTCTGAAGGTCACAGGATCTTCCAGATTAATCACCTGTGGAAGAGACAGTCTGTTTTTGGTTTTTTATGTGTTCTTCTCTTCCATCATGAAATTTAGGCGAGGTCATGTGACCAGACTAGGCGAGTTCATGGTACAGTTTCCACTCCCTCCAAATCTGAGTTGCGCTGTCATTAAATCTACTTCCCTGGACTGTGAAGACTTGCTGCTTCCAATAGCAGCCATGTTGTCTGTGGAAAAAGTATTCATTCGACCAGGTATTGCTATTATTGTTGTTCAAGTGCGTATCTTGCCTTTTCTTCAAAGAGTCCAGGGCAACATATAAGCACCGTCTTCTTTTATTCTTCCATCAGCCTTTTGAGGTTGTTTAGACTGGAGATGATGCCTGGCCATAGTGAGCTTCATAGTTAAGTGGGAATGTGAACCCAACTCTCCCTGGTCCTAGTTCAGCATTCTAATCATTGCATCACACTGGCCAAGAGGATGTAGTGATGTTAAGAGCTCCAGCTGCAAAGTGCCAGCCCTCAGCATAGCCCAAGATGCAAATCCTTCCCCACATGGTGATCCTCTCCAGGAAAAAGTGTTGCATTCAAGGAGGAAGTCTTAGCCAGGGCTGTGTGGCCTCTTTGAAAATAAAATGGTGAATCGAGGTTCTGCATCAAGAGAAGCTGAATTCTCTGATGTTACTTTAAAATATAAATGTATACTGGTATATAGCACCATCCATGTGCGTGGTAGTTTACAACAGGCAAAATGGCAGGTCTCTTCCTTGAAGAGCATACAGTCTAGAAATAGATGCAAGGAAGATTGTGGAGGAAGGGAAAAGAAATGAAAAGGACAATCAGGAGAAAAATGTGCAATTATTGCAGTTTACAGGAACTTAGGCTTTGAATGGGGAATCACTTGTTTTATTTTGTATGTGCTGCCGTAATTGTACACATTGCCTTCCAGATAATAACAGCGCAATCCTAGAGGGGCGGAGCGCTGACGCAATGTTGTTGTGTCGGTGCTCCGCCATTAGCTCCAATGCGGGAGCGCCTAGCAACACCCCCGTGTCAGCGCTAAAGCAACAGGACCGGTGCTGCTGGCAGCGCCGGTCCTGTTGTGCCTGCACAGCGCTTCCCTCACGAAGCCGGATTCTCTGTCCCGTATTGGGAGGGGGATTGGTGGGAGGGGGGGAGGCAGGACCTGGGCGGGCTTGGGAGGTGGCTGTATGGCCACTTCCTATCAGTGAGGCCACACAGTCTCCTCAGATCTGCGCCCGCTCTTTAGTGGGCGCAGATCCGAGGAGCACATAGGGGAGGCTGGAGCCTCCCCTACAGTAAGGGAGCGCATCCTCCCTTGCCGCAGGGAGGCTTCAGCCTCTCCTAAACAGCGTCGGATATGGTGCTGGCCCGTTGGCCTCACCAGTCCGGCACTGTTTAGGATTGTGCCCAGTGGTGGGATCTACCTGCGCTAACATCCGGAATGCAGGACGTAGCCACCAGGACGCACGGTTGATTGGCAGTTCCTTGGCCACGCCTCCCTGTGCCCAGAGTAACTCCATTTCGGAGCGAACTGAGCGCAGGGGAGGGCGGGCGGGCAAAACAGCGTGCGGCGTCTCGTTGTTGCCAGCCCCATTTGCATATTGCAGGGGTGCGCGGCAGCGACGACTGCAGTAGGCGGGGCCAGCCCTTACACGGAACAACCAGGATGGCATTCCGGAGCGTCCTGGCCACATGACATCACTGATTGCGCCCTAAGAGAACAGGTTGTTGCCCTGAGGAGTGTGCAGTTGAAAATTTGATGCTAAAAATTGGCTGCTATTGGCTGCTTGAAGAGAGAAATTTCAGTGGGAAAAAATGGTGCAGGGGAGAATGTGTTAAGCCCTTCATTCTGGAGCCTGCTTGCACCTGTTCTTTTCTAAAAATTAAAAAGCAACCTGTGTGGTCCATTTCCCGTGTGAAGCCATCAGCGATGGGCTTAACTTAGAGTTTGACCCAAAGAAGCAAAGTACAACGCATTTTACTGATGATAAATCTGAAGAATCTGTGATAGGGAGAGACGCTTGAGCAGGAAGAGAACAAAGGTCGTTTGCCAACTGCTTTCTTCCCACTGTTGTTGGTGGTGTCTGGGTTGTATCTGTAACACATTAACTTTGGCCTTTGGAGCTCAACAGCAAAAGGCCACATATATTCCTTTTGATATGGATAATAGCAAGTGGGATAAAATGTTTCCCCATATCCCCAATCTCTACGAGTAGTTCAGAGCTTCAGCCAGGCTGGAATAGGCTTGCTGTCCTGTGCTTGCAGGGTAGAGGGGGAGGAAAGTTTTAGGAGATGGAAAAGGAGAGTGGGTATTCTTTCCTTTTCCCCACTCTCTTGAGCCCTTTTGCAGCTATGTTCTATAGAACCAGAGTGTCAGGTTTACCATCCTGAACTCGAGCATTTTAGTGCTGTATGACAGTGGGGGTATGTCTGGGGGCATGGAAGGGAAAAACTGCACCTCTTCCTTTACTTCCTCTTGCAATATTCCTGTATGTGGAAGGAGAGATTTATAATATGCAGCCCATCACCTCCCAATCTCCCCCCTCCCAGAATGTTATTTTTTATAATTCGTTAGGATCATAGTTCTCAAATTTTTAGAGGCCCTAGAGGCTGCCGCCGCCTGATCTGTACATGCTGAGGGGTGTGGCTATAATGGTGATTGGGCAGCAGTTCTCCCCCAAAGTTGCAGCTTGTTTAACCCTTGATGCACATAGCCTAATCTACCCTGCTTAGAGTAGATTAGATGAACCAGGGGGCATCTGCTAAAACTGAGGGTTGGGAGAGTTAAAACAGATAAATGAAAATACTTTTTTACCCAGCGGGTAGTCCATCGTGGGCTATAGGCAATGATGGATTGTGCAACCTCCTTACAAAGGTGGAGGGCTACTGGTACCGGGTGCAAGGGAGTGGCAACAGGATGCAAGCATCTTGTTGTCTCATGCCTCCTTGGGGCACCTGGTGGGCCACTGTGAGATACAGGAAGCTGGACTAGATGGGCCTTTGGTCTGATCCAGCAGGGCTCTTCTTATGTTCTTATGTACCCTGTCAGTCACAATTTCTTCTAAATAGCCAACTCAGGTGGACAAGCATCTGTTGGTTTGGGAATGAAAGGGGGCCACCCAAAAATAAAGTAGAAGATCCTATATATTCCAGGAACTTCCATTTGTTTGAAGATGTCACTGTTTGGCGTCACTGGCTTGGTTAGGGTTACCTTGAGTGTCTTGCCTGATTTCTGACCTCTCTTAGGTGAGCAGGAATGCCAGTTCTACCCTCAGGTCAACCAGTACAACAGATGGGCTATGCTTCTTATGGTGAAGGAATTTTATCCCTTAACAATAGAATGTTATCCTTTCATATTGGACTCAGGTTTATGGTGATCAGAGGGAGAGAAAGAGAGAGCATGTGCGCGCACAAAAACGGTTTTAAGTATTGGATTTTAGTAGAATAGAAGATTGTTGAAATAGGGGGAAGCTGGCAGATTTGCATTTATGCCAGTCCCTCTAGCCACAAACTTCTGTTGCCTGCTCACCAGTGCCACCCATGTTGTAAGCTTGAGATCAAAGGATTTGCAAACCTTTCTTCATTAGTTCTTGCAAGGGTGGTAGTTAACCAGTTTATAGGTAGTAGAAATGGAGCTGAGAGTTTAGCAACAACAGGCTGGTGGGTACATAAGGAAGGGCTTTCTCAGTTGTGGTACTCACTCTTTGGAACACCCTGTCTCAGGAGGTCAGTGTGATCCCCTTTCAGCCATCTCCTGAAGACTTCTTTATTCAGTTGTTTGGCCTGCATTTTAAAATTTTTGAAATCCTTGATACTTATTTGCTGCTCATGTCTGTCTTATGTTTTTCCTCTATTTTAATTGCAGTTTTAAATGTCTATTTGTTCATCACCTTGTGTTATAATCTTTTAGAAACTTGAAAGGTGGGATACAAATATTTGGAAGGAATAAGGAAAAATAACATTTTAAAAAACAAAATAAACTGACTTGTAGCTTTGTATTACCTCAGGAGACCCTCGGAGACAACAAGAAGCTGAACTTCGGCACCAAGAGTTGTCTTTGCAAGCAGGAGGATGCAATGACTTCGCAACTCTCCTGAACATTTTTAAACAGTGCAAATTGAGGTACCTGAGCAGGGTTAGCTGTTGAATGAGTGTAATATGAACACTGCTATTAGGAGTGCTTAATGCTGCAAGGCATCAGTAGGTCTCTAATTAGGGGCAATGGCAGTGGGACCCAGATGCCTTGCTCTGTACTGCTGCGGTAGGTTTTTGATGTCCTCCTTGCTTACCTTCAGTGCCTCAACTGCAGATGGCACTCTTAGCCCTGAAGGACACTGCCTGGCCCACCAGTTTCCAGCTTGGTTCTCCTTCTGCCCTTCCTCTTATCAGACATGGGCCCCTGGGGGCAGACAGTGGCAGGGAACAAGGAAAAACAAGGGAGGACAAGGAAGGAACGGCCTAATGGGAATGGGAGCCTAATGGTCTGTGCATGATGGTGTATTATTTTTTATTTATTTATTTATTGAATTTTTACCCCGCCTTTCCGCCCGAAGGCACTCAAGGCGGCATTACAAAAAACAGGTTAAAACAAATAAAAACAACAGAATTAAAAACAGTAATTAAAAACAATATAAAAAATACAATATAAAAATACAATAATCATCCCATGGACATAAAAAGTATAGAAATCTAAAAAGAATACAAAGACCAGCCAGCCTGTCAGCAACTAAAAGCCTGCTGAAATAAAAAGGTCTTCAGCCCCCGCCGAAATACCGCCAAAGAGGGAGCAGTTCTTAGCTCTAAGGGGAGGGTATTCCAAAGTTGGGGTGCCACCACCGAGAAGGCCCTATATCTGGCCGCCACCCCTCTCACCTCTCCTAGTGGCGGCACAGTCAAAAGGGCCCCTCCAGATGACCTCAGAGTACGGGTAGGATTATATGGGAGGAGGCGGTCCCTCAAATACCCTGGGCCCGAGCCGTAAAGGGCTTTAAAGGTCAAAACCAGCACTTTGAATCTGGCCCGGAACAGAACCGGCAGCCAGTGTAGTCGCCGAAGCAGTGGCTCGACAGAGTCAAATCGACGTGCCCCAGCAACCACCCGAGCCGCCGCATTCTGTACTAGTTGTAGTTTCCGGACCGTCTTCAAAGGCAGCCCCACGTAGAGCGCATTGCAATAGTCTAATCTAGATGTCACTAGGGCATGGGTCACTGTGGCCAGGTCCGCACAGCTCAGGTACGGTCGCAGCTGGCGGATCAGCCGAAGCTGAGCAAAGGCTCCCCTGGCCACCGCCAACACCTGAGATTCCAGGTGCAGCTGTGAATCCAGGAGAACCCCCAAGCTGCGGACCTGCTCCTTCAGAGGGAGTGCAACCCCGTTCAGAGCAGGGCGATAGTCCAATACCTGAGCCGTGGATTTCCGGACCAAGAGCACCTCTGTCTTATCCGGATTTAATTTCAGCTTGTTCGCCCGCATCCAGCCCCCAACTGCCTCCAGACAACGATTCAGAACCTCAACCGCCTCCTCAGAATCAGGGGGGAAGGAGAGAAAAAGTTGGGTGTCATCAGCATATTGATGGCACCCCACCCCAAACCCCCGGATGACCTCTCCCAGCGGCTTCATGTAGATGTTAAATAGCATGGGGGACAAGATGGACCCTTGCGGCACCCCAAACTTAAGAGGTCGGGGTGCCGAGCAAGCGTCCCCCAGCACCACCTTCTGGGATCTGTCAGCCAGGAAGGAGCGGAACCACTGTAAAACAGTGCCTCCAAGCCGCAACGCAGCCAGCCGACCCAGAAGGACACCATGGTCGATGGTGTCGAAGGCCGCTGAGAGGTCCAGCAGGACTAACAGGGTCGCACTCCCCCTGTCCATTCCTCGGCGTAGGTCATCCACCAAGGCGACCAAGGCAGTCTCAGTCCCGAACCCCGGCCTGAAGCCAGATTGGAATGGGTCCAGATAATCCGTTTCCTCCAGAACCCTCTGAAGCTGGGAGGCCACCACCCGCTCAATCACCTTGCCCAGAAATGGGATATTTGAGACTGGCCGAAAGTTATTTAAATTAGTGGGATCCAGGGAGGGTTTCTTCAGGAGGGGGCGAACTATCGCCCGCTTCAGAGCAGGCGGCAGCACCCCCTCCCTCAGAGATGAATTCACCACCCTCCCCGTCCACTCGGCCAGCCCTCCCCGGGCAGCTCTAATTAGCCATGCCGGGCAAGGATCGAGCGGGCAAGCAGCAGGTCTCACACTCCAGAGAATCCTGTCCACATCATCAGGTTCTACAAGCTGAAAAGAATCCCAAATTGTAGGATAGACAGGTTCCCCGGTGACATCACTAGATATGCCCACAGCGGCGTCCAAGTCATGCCGAATCTGATCGACCTTCACTGCAAAGTGTTGCACAAACTCGTCACAGCGAGCCTCTGTGTGATCCTCCCCTCCAGTAGGGGGGGGCAGATGTAGAAGGCTACGGACCACACGAAAAAGCTCAGCTGGACGGTTCTCTGCAGCTGCGATGGTGGCAGAGAAGTAAGCCTTCTTGGCTGCCACCACCGCCCTAGAATACGATCTTAACTGGGCTTTAGCCCGGATACGGTCAGATTCGGCACAAGTCTTTCGCCACTGACGCTCTAGACGCCTTCCCTGCCGCTTCATCATTCGCAGCTCCTCAGAAAACCAAGGAGCCGCTCTGATTCTGCGATTGGGCAGGGGACGCTCGGGAGCGATCACATCCAGGGCCCTGGCCATCTCCGTATTCCAGAGGTCGACCAGGGTGCCGGGTGGGTCTCCAACTCTGGCAACAGGAAAATCCCCCAGAGCTCTCAGGAATCCATTCGGATCCATCAGTCTCCGAGGGCGGATCATAGAATGTGATCCCCCGCCATTGCAGAGGTATGAGGCTGCAACAAGCCTAAATCCCACCAGAAAGTGATCTGTCCATGACAAAGGAGTAATCTTGATCTCCTCCACCTCCAGATCCCCACCAACCTGCCCAGCAGTAAACACCAGGTCCAGTGTGTGTCCCGCATCATGTGTTGGGGCAGATATTCTTTGAGACAGACCCATGGTTGCCATGGAGGCCATGAAATCCTGAGCTGCAGCTGTTCCAGGGGCCTCGGCGTGGATATTGAAGTCCCCCAACACCAAAAGACGGGGGGACTCCAACACCACGCTCGAGACCAACTCTGTCAGCTCAGGCAGGGAGACTGTTGGGCAGCAAGGCGGGCGGTACACCAACAGAATCCCTATTCTGTCTCGCCCCTCCAACGCAACACGAAGGCACTCAAACCCGGTGGACTGCTGAACAGAGTATCTGGTGAGACGGATGGAATCCCGATAGACCATTGCAACCCCACCTCCCCGCCCCTGTAGTCGTGGCTGCTGCAGTACCTGGAAACCTGGTGGACAAATCTGGGAAAGATTAACCCCTCCCAGCTCATCCAGCCAGGTCTCCGTGATACATACCAGGTCGGCCTTCTCTTCCAGGATTAGGTCCTGGATCAAGCAGATCTTATTATTAACCGACCTGGCATTCAGCAGCAGCAGCTTCAGACTTGGGGGACTGTTGCCAAGAGTGCCCAGGGTCAGAGGGGTGAGAGAAGGGCAAGAAAGAGGGACAGTCTGTCTACGACTGACCCTCCTTCTTCTATAACGTCTGGCCCAACCCCCACCGCCATACCTTCCGTGGCCTGTAACTCTGCTGATGGTGGCCCCCCTCCCCTTACCTCCCCAAAGCTCCCTCGTAATGCTCCCAAATATTATAGTGTGCATGATGGAGAGGTTGATGCATGGAGCCCCTGGGAGGATCTTGGTATATGGGTAGTTTAATGTGGGGGAAAGGTGATCTTTGTCACCTTTGCACAGTAAGAGTTTGCAGGGGTTTTTTGGGTCTTTTTGTAATTTTGTGTTATCTCTTCCCTGCTCCTGCCCAGCAAGTCCCCTTCATCTTGGTGTCAGGAAAATTGGGTCCACTGGAGAGCATTGAAACTGGCATTTAGTGTGGAAGAACAGCTTCGGGAAATCACCAGTAGGCTTAAACAGGTGATCTGACTTTCACTCTGCATGAACCTGAGAGCACAGTCCTAACCTGGAGTTAGGCTGACACAGTTAGGCCAGCAAAGTTCGGCTGGCACAAGGGACACGGTAAAGTATGTTTGGACCACTCTGAGTCAGAGAGGCCAGCACACAGATGTGCACCATCCTCTCTGACTCCAAGAGTGGTCCAAATGCACTTTACAGTGGCCTTTGTGCTGGCCAAACTTTGCTGGCCTAACACCATGGTTAGGATTGCACCCTAAATAACTCCCCCATGGACTGAGAGTGTGGTATGGAGTGAGTGAGGTTTAACTCTCTGTTCCTGCTGCATTCTTGATTTGGATGAAAGGTTTCCACAGCTGCCTTTAGCCCTGGAGAAAAAACTCCATTTGGAACCTTCATATAAAGAGGCAGTATTCTTATAAGGTTTGGGACATATAGGAAAATTCCATCAAATTGATGCCTGCTTTGGTGCTTCCAAGAGGCACTATTGGAGAGAAAATTCTAGACTAGAAAGATATTTTGGTGTGATTCCGCAAAGTAATTCTTCTTGCCCAACGTACTTTCTTAATGAAAAATATATTAATCTGTGACATCTCTCTAGCTGCCAGACTTCCCAAGAGAGCATTTTGATGGCTCCAGAAGTGAACTTCTAAGAAGATGTCTTTGTGCAGGCTATTTTGCCAATGTTGCAAGAAGGTAAAAAAGTGTCATGGGATGGGGAACTGTGCCTAAAGGTAGCTCAGATTTTTGGTTGGGCTGTGAATAGTCTTAAAAAATCTTATCTCACACCTCTCCTTGTTTCTTTATTTTTAGATCCATAGGTAACTCCTTCTGCACTATGGATGGGCATGGCAGCACGGTTTACATTCACCCTTCTTCTGCTGTAAGATCCCTTTTTCTGTTAATAATTGTTGAGAGTTCAGTGGTTTTGCCTTTTTGGTAGGGACAGAGGAAGTCGGCTGAATAGACTCTTTGCTCTCCTGACTTCTTATCCAACTTACTACAGATATTTATACAGTGCTATCCGTATACATTACTCTTTCCAGAGAACAAGAGGACAGGCTAACATAATGCAAGTCAGAAACTTGGCTTATCTTGCTTAGCACTGTCTCAGTAGTATGTGTTAGTGGTGTTGTGTATTTGTGTAAATAGTAGCAGAGTTGGGGGCTTGGAGACCCATTTCAGCACTTGCCTTAGCGCTCCGGTGCGAAGGATTGAAGCAATCGCCACATTTCCATAACAAAGTCTCTTTATTGTAGCGAAAGTAAGAAAGGTACAAAGGTTCAATCTGCCGGCTAGGAAGCCGGTAAAGTCTGGGCCGCTCGCAGGCGGCGTTTCAGTGTAGCTTTACATCTTAAGCACACATAGTGAAAAACTCCTTCTAACAACAGAACAAAGGGATGCAGCCAGAGTGTATCTGGTAGGTGGATACCTGAAGACCCCTTGTGCCCCATTTTACCCAATGGGGTGACTCTTGGAACACTATGAGCTCATGGGAATGTGCAGTGTTTTGCAGCCAGGGCTTCCCGTGTGAAACTGCCTGCTTATTCTACACTATCTTAAAAGGGAGTCCAACTACTATCCCTAACAAGCTGGGAAGCTGCCTGCTGAAGGACACACAGGTGTTCTATCTGATCCTTAGACGGAGAGACGGAATGCCAGTTTCAGCCAGTTCAGGACTGTGAGATGTGAAACTGCAACAAGTGGCTCTCTTGCGTTTCAGATAGAGGTCTGCTGTTGCTGACCCTGAGACCTCTGCATGCAAAGCAGATACTTTAGCACTGAGCTATCACCCCTTTCCCAAATAGAGGCTCTGAGGTGCTCCTTTTTACAAAGCTTAATTGGAGCTGTGTAGGTGAGAAGTAGGACAGTAATTCAGATGGAGGGAGAAGATTTTAACCTCTACTAATTGGGCACAGAGGAACTGGGCACAGAGGAAAGGTGGTGCTCCTCTTGTATTTTGCAGGGGAAGGCCCTGCAAAATACCCTTCTTTACTCCAGCATATCATCTTTTCTAGTGGCTGTTTGCTGGTGTTCCCTCATCTTTTAAGAAAAAATTGTGGCGTCTTTTGGGACAGGGAACATTTGTTCCTTTATTTTGCTCTGTTAACCATTTTGTGGACTTTCTTGTCCAAAAGCAGTATATAGTCTTAAAAATAAAAAGCATTGCAACCCCAACATAATGTCTAATTTGGCCTTGAGACTTGGTGGCAAAAACGAGGTGTAATTTTTGAATGTTGCAGAATCCAGTTTTTCTTGCTGTACATTTGGCTTACCCAGAATTCTGATTTTTTTTTTCTTGTCTGCTCTGTGGCAGACCTGCCGGGCTTCCTTGATAGACAAATGGTTGTGGAAAGTCTTTTCTTCAGAATTGACTCCTGGGTTGATGGAACCCAAGTTCCATCTTGTGTGGAGATGTGTGGAGATACCCTCTTGTGTGGGTATGTCCCCCTAGGTCTTTTTGAAGACGAGAGCTTAACCTTGTCAGCACTTTGGCCATCAATTTTTCCTCCCACTGTGCTCCCAATGTAGCATCATCCTAGGGCATTGTAGGAAATAATGGCAGCCAGGCCACTCCTTTTAAAGGGGCGTGAGAGCATGCTTCAACAGTAGATCCTTGGCAGCTCTCCTGTAGTGCCAACTATTGATATTAGGCTTGCTTTCCTCCATGTGGAATGTTTGAAGACTTCTGGCAGATGGGCTAAACAACCCTGCATGTAGCATTGTAGTTGTCAGCATGGTACTGTACAAAGAAACTACCCAAAGATGCATCGAGTTTTTACATAGTCTGTCTCCTGATAACTTTCTGTGTATGGGTCTTTCAAGCTCCGTGATCAGGAAACCCAGCTGGAATGGATCCTCTTCCATGATGTCCTGGTGACCTCCAAAGTTTACGTGAGGATAGTGTGCCCCGTGCGCTATGGGTGGGTCAAGGACCTGCTGCCCAGGCTTCACAAAATTGATGCTTACGAACTGAGCAGCATGGCGCGAGAAGAGGTGACTGAGGAAGAAATGGCCAAGTGGAGAACTAAAGAGGACCTCAAAAGAGAGAATGGTGAGCAAATTGGACTGGGTTTTCCATGCTGTCAGTCATTTCCAAACTTGGGACTGGGGGACAATACTGTACTGTGGTGCGAGAGAACTACTTGTGTGTGATCTGTGCTGCCTGCTTTTAAGGGTGTAGCTCTTACAGTTTCTAAAGAAAACTGTTTGAATAAGGCAGTGGTTCTCAAACTGTGAGCCATGGCTCCCCAGAGAAACCTACCTGGGGAGCTGGGAAATCTTCACAAAAAACCTGCTGCCCTATACAATGGTATGGGATTGTAGCCCAAATGGGGAGCCATGGCTAGTGGCCCAGTAGGTCAAGGGAGTCGCCAGTTGAAAAAGTTTGGGAACCACTGGAATAAGGGATTGAAGTGTGGCACCATATGTGAATTACCTGTGACCAGTGTGAGAAGCTGAGATTCACTTTCCTGAAATTCTCTTTCAGCTTCACTTTTTAAAAATTTCAGTGCCAACCTTAGTTGTATGCCATCCTGGAGAGACCTTTTAGACTGAAGGCAGGGCCTAAATCTTTGTAGATAAAGTTACAGAGATGAACATAATCTAGAAGTGTGGGGATACAAACTCTACAGATATAAGAATCTGTAAGAGCCACAGAATCCTGAGAGGCTTTTTTGCCACAGGAAACTCAAATTACCCTCTATAATGTGAGATTCCCATGACTGGAAACAGAATCTCCATGACTGTTGTGCAGCTTGTGTGTCTGTGGGTGCGGCCTGTCTTTCACCTTGTCTTTTAAAAACGTTTTTTTGTTTTAATAGTTAATATTTTCTTTTTTATTTTACCTAAACAAAGGTTTACTATCAAAGGAGAAAATGCAGCTTATTACAGAACCAGCTGTATTATTGAAGTCGCAGTCCTAACTTGCTCTGGAACAGGTAGGCTGACTAGCCTGTGCTGTATCCAGAGCAAGGTAGGTGTGGGCTGGAGCTTCATTTCGCTGAGTGTTCTGCAGCTGTCCTGCTTTCTCAAGCGCCTCTACCCTTTCCTCCTTGCTAGAATGCTAATGCCTAGAACCACATCCTACAGTGCTTCCATTGGTGCTGCCATGTTGTTTCTTGGAACCCATCTTTTTCCATGAACCCTTAGGACAGACCTCCTAATTCCCATATGATAATGTAACTAATAACGTGATCCTGAGGAATGCCGGAATGGCGAGGCCGATGGGCCTGTGCCATATCCTAGCGCTGCTCAGGGAGGCTGAAGTCTCCCCACTCAAGGGCACATTCATGCCCTTACCGTAGGGGAGGCACCAGCCTCCCCTATGTGCTACTTGGATCTGTAGCAGATCTAAGGAGACCGTGCGGCCTGAATCGGGGCTGCGCAGCCTCTTGGATGGGCTTAGAATTCGGCTTTATGGCCGAATCCCAAGCCCGCTTCCCTTCCGGGCTGCCCACTACCCATGCAGAAACACCCACCCCCAGAAACGCCCTCCCTCTACCCTCCTATCCGCAGCACTGGTTCTGTTGCCTTAGCACCGATGCAGCACTGACGCAACAATGTTATGTTGTGCACCTAATAGGATTGCGCTGTAAGCCTAAACAAATGTAGATGATAAAGCAGTACATATTTTCCATGCATTCACTTCTTCTCTTTTTTCTTAGATTATTAGCCTTGGAAAAGGGGGGCGTGTTGTTGTTTTTAAATCACACCATGAAAAACATTGTACACATGACAGGTGTGAGATAGAAATTTTCCTTGTATATAGAAGAGAAGCTTGAGAAGGTGATTGGCCAGAGAAACAGTCTGGCCTGGGACAGGAAGATTGGATAAAGGATGCTTTCCTGTTCTTTCCTTGATCATATAAAAGGTGGTATATAAATACTTCAAATAAATGAGTGAATAAATAAATAAAGAAGGGGTGGTCTGGAAGAAGAGAGGACCTGAGGGAGGAGTTTGAAAGAGGTGCGGGTGGGAATGTGCCTATGCCTCTCTTACTCTTCTGAAGGCTTCTGAGCCTGTGCAGAGGGGGCACAGGACCCCTCCCATGGATGACAAAGTGCAATTTTTCCAATTTTAATTACCTCATTTTCCAATGTCAATTTTGATGAGTGGTTTTCTTTGCCTCTAGAAAGAACAAGTGATTTTGGAAGAAAGATGGAGAAGAGGAACGACGACCAGTCTATAATGGATGCCCGTGCGCGGTACTTAGAGAGGAAGCAACTGAGAATGCAGGGATTAAATACCTCTTCAAATGAAACTAGCTAGCACGCTGACGACAGCTCTCCACTTGCACCATGCAAACAGCACAATTCACCGCAGTGTGTCACATGCTTGAACTGAGTGTGCAGCGTAGAGAGAAGACTCTTAATTGAATCTCGGTTGCTGTGCCCAGGACTGGGAGGAAATGAAATTCACAGAGATGCCAGTGCTTCCTGTCACCACCAATCATTTGTTTCTCCACAAACATGGATGTGTGTTTTGTATTTCTAATTCAAGTCAGTTCTGTGGCATAGATTTGGAAGGAATTTAAGATGGCTTGTACAATTGGGTGTGGCACACATTTATGCGACTTGGTTTTCTTTGGCTAGGGATAGTCCCTCTGAGTAGGAAATATCTGCAAGGATTCCTCTGTAGGATAGATGGTAACTGGCTTTCTATTTAGACACACTGCAGATCTGGGAGTTAGGACTCAGGTGCATCTGGTACCTTAGAACAAGCCGGTGCAGGGCATTGTATAAAGTCAGTCTGTGAAAGGGAAACTCCAGTTAAGGACTCTAAGCTCGGGAGGCCCAGATGATGGACTCTCTGTCCCTCTACCACAGATATCGTTTCCCTTTTACCTTCTTGGAACAGTTTATGGAGACTCGGTAACCTTCACAAATAGAAGCAAGCATGTAGTAGTAGTAGCTTATACATGTTAAAGGTCTTTTGACAAAGTTGAGACAAATGGTATCTCTAACTATGGTTGTGTTTACAAACAAAAGCTGGTTTTAGTTAAAACTACTTTTCCTTGCCAGCTTAACTAGTGAAGCCTGGGAGTTGTAGTTTTTGGAGAGCAGTTATGGATATTTAACCGAATGCTTAGCCTCCTCAGAGAACAACAGTTCCCATGGTTCCTTGCAGGTGAGTCAAGGCACTTTTAGATGTGCCAGAATCTGTGGGGAAAAGAAAATTGGTCTGTGTTTGGAAGAAAAAGCATGTGGTTTTTTTTAACTTCCCAAAAAAGACCTTTGTAAAAGGAATGTATTAAAATATTTATGGTTCTTGTTTGTTGTTTTTTTCTGTTTTGTACATCTATTGATGTTTAGATGGATAGTGCACTTTGAAATGGCATACTACCACATTACCTTATTTTAAAAAAATAGAGAATTGTTTAATGAGCAGGTGAATAATTGCATATTCTAGCTTTTACTCTTCACACTGTTATACCTACTGTTGTAATTTTTAAAATAGCTGTTGAATTGTAAATGCTATCTTTTTTGTGTATAAAAAGTTCAAAATTTTCCTATACCTATATATTAAAAAGGGTGTGTGTGTGTGTGTGTGTGTGTGTGTGTGTGTGTGTGTGTGTGTGTGTGTGTGTGTGTGTGTGTGTTCCAGCATAACTCTGGAATGCCTGGAGCAATTTACACCAGACGTGGTACACATATGCCTTACGATCTGTAAAGAAATACTGCGGGGGTAAGACACCCCTAGCACCCCTAGGGATGGGGGGGTGAAGTGGGTGACCTGTAAAAATAACCAAAAATGGCCGATGTTAGTGTCGAATCCATAGTTTTTGGGGTCGCTGAGATGAATGGTGATGCTCCCAATGCCGTTTAAGTCCAAGTTCAGCCTCCATCAGCATGGGGGGTGAGAAGGGGTGAAAAATAAAATGTCCAAAATGACCAACATTAGTGTAAAATTCATAGTTTTCGGGGTCGCTAAGCTGATTGGGGACAGTTCCGATGACATTTAGGCCCAACTTTACTCGAATTGCACGAATAGAACCTTCTGGAATTTTTTAGAAATCATTATGCCCCGATCTTGGACTCATTATTCTTGCTCCTGGAGGTGAAACTAAAAATTTTGTTTATAATCAAGTTTTGAGTTAAATTAATATTATAGTGAATTTGTAAAAGAATTTACTTTATATTTTTATACTGTACTTATACTTTTAATTACCTGTACATAAAATTACTTTGATTTTACAGTATAGATACAGTTCATTCCTTTTCCTGTCTAATAGAAGCTTGGGATAAATAAATACCCAGGCAATGCTGGGTCAGGACAAGCTAGTTCGATAGATAAAATCTGACAGCTCAGGTTGAACGCCTTGCTGCATACATTAGCTGTGTATTAATATCTACTGGCTCTGGGATTACAGGGGGCTTTTAGGAAGCTTATCCTCAATGGTTTATCTAACTCTAAGCAGAGGGGAAAATTTAGGGATACATAAGAATCTTCCTGGGAAGAAAAGTTAAACTCCCCACATGCTAAACATCTAATCCAAATTGAGTGGTAGTGGTGGGTCATCACAGCTGCCATTTGAGAAAGATGGAGTTCCCGCAGAGTTTGGTTATTGTCAATTCCAATTTTTATGTGGAAGTAAATTTCAGTTGAACTTCCAATTAACTGTACTTTATTATTACAGATGAGAGCCAACATTTAGGCTGCCTTTTCCCTTACCTGCCAAATTACTGGCTTATAAATAGCCCTTCTCTCATTGCTTGGGGTAAGTGAAAATCTCTTCTAGTTGACCAATCACCAACATTATTGTTTTTAAATTTGTTTTTAATTGTGTTCTTAATTTTTGATTGTATTGTTTAATTCTGTTTTAATTGTTTTTAATTGTGAATTGTTATATTGTTTTTATATCTATATTGTAATGCCGCCTTGGGTGCCTTCGGGCACAATAAGGCGGGGTACAAATTTAATAATAAATATAAATAAATAAATAAACATTAGAACATATGTTTCAAGGCCCCATCTAGTCCAATTTCTAGTAACTCACAGTGGCCCCCCAGATGACGCTGGAAGCGTAAAGGCAATAAGACACCTATGTCCTATCACCACTCTTGCATTTGGCATTCAGAGAGACTACCTCTCAAACCCAGAAGTTGCATACAGTCTTCATGACTTGTAACTAGTAATGGACTTCTTTTTTTCAAGAAATCTGTCCAATCCCCTTTTAAAAGCATCTAAGCCAGGTGCATTACATCCTGCAGCAAGTAGTTCTACAGATTACTTGCTGGGTAAAGAAATATTTCCTTTTGTCTGTTCTAACTCTCCTGCCACTCAAATTTACTGGATATCCCCTGGTTCTGGTATTCATTGAGGGCGAAAAGAATTTCTATCCACTCTACCCATCCCATGCATGACTGAATAAGGGTGGGCTGCTGTATCTGTGGGAGTTCTGTTTCCAGATTAAGAGAGATTGGGGTGCTGGTGGACAGCTCAATGAAAGTGTTGACCCAATGAGTGGTGGCTATAAAGAAGGCCGATTCTATGTGTGGGATCATTAAAAAAAAGGAATTGAGGCAAAAAAGGCCAATGTTGTTGGCCAGACATACAGGTGGGCCCTTGGATCAGCAGATAATTGAAACTATGGATACCAGATCAATGGATACGGGGGGACGGGACAAACCTGTATGTCTCAAACATTTCCCCACCCTGAGGCACCTTCTCTCTAGACAAGTGCCCTAAATGCTGTAGCCTTTCTTCATAAGGGAGGTGTCCCAGTCCACTAATTATTTTTATTGCTCAGTTCTATACTTTTTCCAGTTTCAATGTATCCTTTTGGAGATGCGACCAGCACTGGGCACAGTATGTACTTCAATGTAAGCTTCCCATTGATTTGTCCAATGGCATAATGATAATTATATTGGTCTTTTCCCTCAATTCAATTTTTAATGATCCCAGGCATGGAACTGGCCTTGTTTACAGCCTCTGCACACTTTTTAAAAATTTGAAATAGTTTAAAGTAATTTTAAAAAGTTATTAAAATAATAAATTTTAAAATATTGAATGTTTGTAATAAATGCTGAGGGATAAACCTAAATTACACAAACAGAATGTAGTTTGTGTGGAATTTTCCATGCAGTTTTTTTTTTAAATACATACATTATTAAAATAAAAACATCTGTGGTGTGTTTATTTGCATGTACCTGTTCTTGGGTTTTTCTTCCTCCCTCTACCTAAATGTAGATTGTTGTTGTTGCAGTAGGGGCCTGTGTTTGTGTTTTTTGGCTTGTGCTACTGTCTGCAGCACAGCACATACAACCCCACAGCCGTAATAATGGATTTGAAACAAAAAGAAACCAGCCCTCACCAGCAAGGTAAAAAAAATGCAATAAATTAATCTCTGTGGTCTATCAATGAGATACTTCTGTGCCTTTATATTCACTGGCAGAGAGTGGATGAGACTGAGGCCAAATAACAGTGCAGCTGGCCCCAAACTGGCCTGATTCAGTTCTTATAATCTTGGTAGATAAGAATGGAAATTCCGTGCACTATACATCTGGGAAGCAAATGGGCTGTAGCCTTTAAGCCATGCTTTCCTTAATGCTGTTGGTTAGGTCTGATCTAGCAAGACTACTCCTAAAGGACTACTAAAGCACCCATGTACAAGACGAGGCAGTAGATCTGTGAACGGCAGATGACAGTCACGGCCAGATCTGATTGAGGTCTGAGTTCTGTTGGAAACGATACTGTGTTATTATATTATCCGTAGTAATGATGATGAAGAATGGAACGCCCAGTGTGTTAGGCCGAATTGAATTCACATCTCAAAGAAAGCGCTTCTCCTTGCCCCTTTTCCGGCACTGACAAGGTTACGTGCCCAAGGTCATTGGTAAAATCCGAACTTGTAAACCAGGAATTATTTTGAACACACACCTTCTTTAGCTCACTATGGGGTTTCCCGCCCGCTGTTCCCATCGGGGACTACTTTGAGAACCGAAAGGGGAGGAGCAAGGTGGAGTTCCTCCGCCTAGGGGGGACAACCAACCCCCGGCCCTCCCTTAACAATGAATAGGGAAGAATTGAAGCTAGGGGGCGGGCTTAGCGGCCATGTTGATAAGAGCAAAACATTGCTCATTCCAAGCATTTCAGATTGCTTTGCGCGTGATGTTTAGGACTGAATCGTTTACTCCTGAAGTAAAAACTCACGAAAATAACAACGTGTGATCGTGGAGAAACATTATTGGTAACCTTATTATTAGTTAATATGCAATTCCAAGGTTTAATTCCGCGTAATTATATTAGTGAACATACCGGACGAAATGCTGTCTATTTAAACTCAGATTGCACTGTTTTGACAGACTTATTTTTTGAAATCTACACAAGCAGAAATAAAACGGCCATGTCCCATTAAAAAATGTCTGTTCAGAATTTCGAAAATATTACCGGTCGTTTCATTGAGCCGATGTAATGTGAATAGATGAATCTTTCCGCGGAAATTAAATCCCATTTTTCGTTCAGCGATTCGCACACCCGTATGCAGAACACGCAGGCATGCTTAAAGACGTTGAAATTAACTTTTACACGCGCGCCGTGCGAGCGAGAGAGCCCCTCCGGCGGCAATCCTCGTCGTTCGCGGCGCTGATCTGAGTCAGCCATATTGTTCAGTCCAGGCTTCAAGAATGTGACGTCATGGCTTCTCCAGTCATTCAATCTTCTTGGCGACGACGCATCTTGCTTTCCCTCTTCTTTTCCGCCCCATTCCCCTATCACGTGATCAGGAAAAGGACGCCCAGGTGGGGGCGCTAGGGACGGAAGTGACATCACCCACACCCAGGTCGCATGATGTGGCAAAAAAAGGGGGAGACCTAAGTGCGGCTGGAGGCGGGACTTGCACCAAAAAAAAAAAAAGAGGAGCCGAGCGTTTGGAGAGAGATTGAGAAAAAAAGTCCTTTCCGGTTATAGTATTCTTCCGCCTCTCTCATTGATTCTTTACTTGGGTGGTGTTACTTTTGGTTTTCTGAACAGAAGATCCTTCCGCTGCTGTGTTAATCTGCGGCAGGTGAGGCGGAGGAGGATAAGGCGGAGGGAGCTGCTGCTGGTCGTTGCTCTGCTCCCCTCTTGCTGAGGGAAAGCGAAGTATTCTTCCGCCGAGCGGGGGCTGTTTCCGGATCGCTCGCGGGGCCTCCCACCGTCTCTTCCTTCCCCGCCATTAGTAGTCTCCCTTCCCCCTCTTCCTTCCACACCGGATTCCCGGCGACTTTTTCTTTTTCCCCGAGGAGAGGCCGGGCCAGCTCCCCCCACCCGCTGTCGGGCTGGAGCCCCAAAACCCCAACAACGCGTCCGCCGCCATGGCTCAAATTCTACCCATCCGCTTCCAGGAGCATCTCCAGGTAAGGGAATTGAGGAGAGGGGGTCGTGGCCGCGGTGGTTTCCTCAGGGAGCTGGAAACGGAGGCGGTGTGGAGTGTGGCAGGCGAGAGCAGCTGGCTCAGGGTGGGTGACAGTTCGGGCGCGGGCGGGGAATGGGGAGAAGACGTGAAGGTGACTGGGATTACAGGGGGACTCTAGTGGGGCGGAGGACTAAAAGTGGTGGGTAGCAAGGTGTGTGCGCGTGTCTGCAGGAAGAGCTAGTAACATAACGCGGGGGGTGGGCGGGAGGAAGAGATCTTGGTGACAGTTGGGTGGGGGAGGGGTTGAGGAGTGGGGGGAGAAACGGGGGTGACTGGCAGTCAGGAGGGTCTTAGGAGAAATGAGAGCCTGTGGCTCCTTAAGGAGTGGGAGAACTGAAAGCGGCTGCAGGGAGGGGCGCGTGTGTGACTAGTAGTGTGCTTTGGAAGCAAGGAAAAGCATGTGGGGAAGAGGCCTGTTTTAGGGATTTCGGGACTAATGGGTGAGGTGAAGGTGACTGAGGTTAAAGTGCAGCAGGTGGAGGAGCTGCTGTATGAGGTCTTTTAGCTGGGTGAAGATGAATGGGATTGAAGAGGGTGGGTTGGATGTCGATGTACTGTAGTTGGAACGGATATTGGAAATAAAAGGGTGGAAGAAGATGCAGGGGTAGCTTGGAAGGGAAAGGGGTCTGTATGAGGGAGAAATCCTCTGGTGAGGTGTTTGCTAACCTGGAAGGGTGGAGGTAATTGATGTTCTGGGTGAGAGGTTATTAAGTGGAGGGGTGGTGAGGTGATTGAGATTGGAGTGGGGACAGGTGCTTGTGGTAACTGAGAGGGTGAGGTGGCTCAAACCTGGGGCAGTGTTTCAAGGTGGTTTGGCCAAAGGCTTGTGTGGGTAGGAATGGCCCTGAACTAATTTAGAATAGGCTATGTCTATGTCTTGTCTTCTCAAGCCTAGTTTCTGTGTGTGGTGAATTGGGACTGGTTTGGCAAGATGGGGTGAGATATTAAGGTGGCTTACTCGGGAGTTGAACAGGGCTGCTATTGATTCACTAGGTAAAGGAAGATCACTTATGGGGAGGACAGCCTGGTAGATGTGTTTCAGGTCTTGACAGTTGAGGGATGTTGGAAGCTGATTATTAAGTTGGAAAGGTCAAGAACCTGAGAGAAAGCACTTGTGTTTTCTGGATGGTGGGGGTTTGGCTAGGTTAAGCTGATGCATCTGCCTTGTGGGTTGGGTTTTTGGGAAAGATTGATGCAGTCCTCATTGGTTCTGAGAGTTCATGGAGGGGTGAACAAACATGCTGCCATTCTGTAGAGGCTGGTTTTCTCAACTGCTTAAATGTCTGTTTCCCTTTAAGGGAGAGCATGTTTGCCTATGCAGCAATATAGTACTGTACTGAACAGCATACACTTCCAGGGGCAGGCTTTTCCCAGAAGCTGCTGCTGTTCCTTCGTGAGCATTGTGAAGGATGGGAGGGAGCTTTTCTTAACTTATTCAGCTGCTTTCATTCCCACTTGTGTATACACATAAAATGTTTTTGGGGTGGTTTCTTGCTTTGACAGTTCCCACCACCACCACCTGCAACCCCTTCAGTTGCTTGTGGTGAAAGCTTTGCCTTGGAGCTGGGACTTCCTTCCCTTTATTCACAATATTGCTTCATCAGGCTTATTTCCCTGTTCCATGACCCTCCCTGTCTCCACCCTCCTTTAGACATCGGCCTGACCTAAGATCAGGCGTGCCCTTAACTCCTTGGGGAAAAGCCTATGTGGGCAAGCATCTCATGAATTATGGTTCTTATTGTTATGGCTTCACAAGGATGTTTAAACCATATTGTGTGGGTGAGATGGGATCTCTGCCTCCAGTAACACCTGCTGGGAAGTGTAGTATCATAGGGGGTGAGCTGGAGGAAGGCTTTTCTGCCTTGCTGCATTTTATATCTGGCTGCAGTCACTGTGGTTTTCAACCAAGTGAAACCACTGAGCTTGAAGTCTGAGCCCCTTCTCAATGGAGAAAAGTAAATCTAAAATTTGCTTCATAACTGTATGTAAGCTGAGTGGCAATAAAAATGGTTCTTGGAGATTGCTGGCAGGCTGCAAACTCTAATTCTATCTCCTGTTAGTTATTAACCTGTTGTATAGGGATGAACCCATGCAAGTAGCAATGATAAGCTGCTGTGGGCTTTCCTCCAGTATAAGCTCTGGCAAAGCAGCGTTGGAGTCTCTGCACTGCTGTTCAGTAAATGATAGTGCTAGAACTCTTCATACAAATGCCTTACTTTTGCTGGCTTGATTAAGTTGAATATCTTTCAAATATAGGTGTGTCCAGGTATCCATGGTTTTAGTTATGTATGGATTAAAAAGATTAACCCATTAAAAAGATAGGGGAACATTAAACAATTTCTTTTACTTTGTTGCAGCAAAACCCCTGATGTTCGCCTATCTTTATGAAAGTGTTCCCTGTATCCACTGTGGGGTCTGGAACAGAACCCCAGTGGATACTGGGCATGCCTCTTAGTAGGGTCTGCAATACCCTACTTAATAGGCCTTCTCCCAAGAATATCCTTTCCTTGTATCATCCTTGTCCAGCCTAGTCAAAAGCCAGGAGTGGGCTATGCAGAAGATAAGAGATGTGACCAAGGCAACAGTTTAGTCCCCACCTCTTATTAAATAAGCACCTATTTTGCTTTTTCTCATTTTCCTTTGGTTGTCATTTGTTTCTGTGTGGAAAGGAGAAGTATAATACAGCTTATAAAAGTGGTGAGCAAAACTATGTGTGTTGACAGATACCACAGGGTGCTGCATTCTTGCTGAACTCCTTGTACTGTAGATAAGCCTTATCTTTGCAGCCTTGGGATTTCTACAGATGTTTGCCTGAGCAGGATACTCCAAATTTGCTTTGGGTGCCTCTTAAGATAAAATTTGAATGGCATCTCTAAAATGACTAGATTTTAAATCTGAGGTCCATATCAGATGTGCAGCTATTCTTTGGGGAAAATGCATGTATGAGTCATATGTGTCGGTTTTAACTCAAGTGGGGTTTGCAACCACATGTTCACTGCAATCCAGGGCTTTTTAATGGAACAATGTGCCAGATTCGCCTCCCTCACTGCCTATAATAATTTGGCAGGTTTCCTGGGTCTGCAGAAATCTAGGCACATTTGACTGCTGAAAGGAATGGAGTCCCTGCTAAGGCTTTGCCCTTCTTAGGCCAAGAAATGTCATTGCAGCGTTGTCCACCTGTAAGCCGTGAGGAGTTTGTTGGCACTTTGCAACCTCAGCTGCATACAGAAGTGGGATGGAGATGAAAAATTCTATTTTTGTAACCAGATTTTCCAAGGTTCTTTGAGGTGCCCACTTCTTCCTGGTCAATCATCACATACACTCCCAACCATTTAAAAGTTTATTAAAGTTTAAACATGTTAGTAAGTCAGAGGAGTGCTTTGCCTCATTCTGGGGCTCTAGTAGGTTTCCATGGCATTGATAAACAAATTCGTATGCAGCAGAAAACTGGTGGCTAATTTACTTACTACATGTTGGCAATAATCCACGTCAGTTGTGCAGGATGGATGGTCAGTTGGACAGAGTGCCTTGCAGCAACCTGGGCATAAGTACACACTAGGATCTCTCCCCAATAAATGAACAAAGCCTTTGTGGGTCAAGCCCAATTAAAGATCCCAAAATTTGTTGAGTCATGACTGACCAGTCAGCTGTCAGGGCATATAGTGCAGGTATTGGGACTAATTCCAAATTAATAACACCTGGAGATTGTCCTTAAAGACCTTGTGTTCATCAGTTAACCACAAATAGCAACCACCTGTGAGGTCTTCCCATTAAACTCCAGGGCAGTAGTTTTCTATCTTTATTGGCAGTTTGAATCCCTAATAGGACAGATCTCTGGCAACTGTTTGCAGATTGCAACTGTTTTATTACTTTGCTTTCTAAGGGTCTCTTGAACTCTTACAAGGGGACTACAGTCACTTGAATCTTTCTGAAATAAGATAACATGGTGCACAAAGATGAGGTAAAAAACTAGGTGTTAACAGTAATTTTTCCTGAAATGGCTCCTTTGCTTGCATATTATTGCAGTTTGGTTTGTTTAGAAGTAAACATGGGTCTCATTTTCACAAATGTTTTTGTGATTACTTTCTGTGACCGGGTGGGGGGAAGGCTGAAGGGGGTCTCAATCTTCACAGTGACCTACATCCACTTGAATTGATGCTCCATGTCTTGCTCTATGGTCATATAGACAAACCAGCTGTTTATTGCTCTTTATCCAGTGGAATTCAAGGTGGCATTTGTAAGGTTCTTTGGTAACCTTCTATCCAAGCAGTGACAAAACGAAGATCTGCTTAGTTTCAAAAAGTTTGCTACATGTTATTTAGGACCATGCCCCTTGCACTGGAGAAACGTTCTCTCCATTTTTGCTGCCCCACCTTGGTGTAAAGCCAAAACCAATTTTCTAGACTGTGCTGTGATCTCAGGCTGTTTAGAACAACTGAAGGAGGGCTAAAACAAAATGGTATTAAACCAGCAGCAAAGAGGGGAAATCATGGCTACAAAAACCTGAGAATGATAATGGAAGCAATTTGGGGTATGAGGAGGAGTTGCAGTCTTTTGAAGCACCACTTTGGTACAAATGTTCAGGGGATTTTGTTTTATGTAGGTTAGGTCTATGTCTTATTAGCATTTTTATAAGGTTGCTCATTATGACATAGTCACTAATTGTGATTTGAATGGATGACTGAGGTGAGGAGTAGAAGCCTAAAAAAGATTTAAATTCAGTGGGATCTTGTCATAACTACAGGCATTCCCCGGTATCCTTTGGGGTTCTGTTCTAGACCTCCCTGTGGATACCTTAAACTGTGGATATTGGGACGCCTTTTAAACATAGGGTTTAACATTAGTAGTTGTGCTGCAACAAGGTAAATAAATAAAGCTTTGTTTAATGTTCTCGTCATCTTTTTAATAGGTGTCCCAGTATCCATGGATAACTGAAACTATGGATACCGAATCAGTGGATGCCAGAGCATGCCTGTATATAATCTTATGCAGCAAGTGACTTGGACCATGCTAAGTCATACTAATAGAGGTTTTCAGTGTAGTGACTAAGTTTTGTAAAGCAAACCGTTTTAAAATGACTTTAGAGCATGTGACTTTTTAAGGCAGAGCTTCTCAAAGTGCTGTGATGGATCAGCACTCTTGTCCAGTGTGTTGGACTGGCTATATATATCAGCATTTGCCTTTTCTCTTACTGTCTTGTATCCTTTCATGAGGTTTGGCACATGTCCCAGGGCAAGCTTAGAGACTAAACAGCTTTGGTCTTTCAAGAAGCCTGAAGTCACACAGGAGCTATGCTAAGGACTAGCATCCAATGGTTTATGTAGTGGTACCAGTCTATGGACCACAATTTGAGAAACATTGTTCTGGGAGACGTATCCTGCACTGGCTAGCCTCTTATGCCTCTCTCAGCTTTGTGGGCTGAGAGTGTCCCTGAACACAAGGACTGACTGAGAAAATGAGTTTCAATAAGCAAGCTGTTTTTTCAGGGACACTGTCTCATTGAGGAACTTCTAATAAACTTTCTGGAATCAAAGTTCGAATGTCAGTTTGTCTTACGAGAACTGCCTGGAAAGTCTTAAGTCCATATTTGGACTTTTGTACTACTTTAGATTCAATAGTTCTGGAGATCCATGGGCAGAAAAATGCCAGCAATTGTATTTGGAATAAGATAGCTTTCAGGTGCGACAGGCAAGCTTCTTGACTAAGTCTTCCTTTTAGCTGTCTGGAAAACAGACCTGGGATATATTATTCATGATGCAGACTGTGCATATCGGCCACTGTTGCCTCTTGAAGTGACAAATGAAACCTGCATCCTTGCTGACTTTCAATGCTGATAGTCGGCTCCCATAACTATCTGTTGTTCTATCAAAGCCGCCTGTGTAAAGTCTTTAAAAAGGCCTCTTTTTCACAGTGTACCTGCTATGTAGAGAAATAATTTTCATTGGTGTACATTGAGTAACTTGAACGTCTTCTGCTGTATGTGGCCTTCTGGCCATCGGAACACCCTCTGCATACAACCAGAGCATAACTTGGAGAGTGCAGGCCATGCCAGCAAGGTCAGAAAGTCCAGAGGTTTAGTGTGGGATGCATCATCTGGGCCCTGGGCCAGGGTTTGGAGATCCCCTTGAATAAGGGATACTCAACCTGTATGTACATGCAGACTAGTAAGAAACCTTAGTGGGCTAGCAGGTGACTTAAAACTATTAATGTGTTGATGTATGGTATGCTTAAGTTTATGCATATATTGGAGTATGGTATGCTTAAGTTTATGCATATATGGTATGCTTAAGTTTATACTGCCTTTAAAACAGTAGATATAGCTAAAGATGTATACTTTCTTCTTAAGCCCTAGAAATAAGGGAAGTTTTATTTAGACTTAAGCCTGGCCTGACTCCAAAGAACCATGCAATGTATTTTGCACTTGCAGGGTGGTTTTGGGCTAGTTTTAAAAAATAGCCTCTGTAGCTTTATGATAAAACTCTTTGAAAACTGAGTGAGTCTTGTAAAAGCAGTTGTGATGGGTATTGGGAGCCATTCAAAAGAAAACAATGAATCTCTCACCAGACAAATAAAGATGTTCTTGGGATTCTAGCAAGTATGCAGGCCTTAACCATTATCATGCAGAAATGGAAGAAGCTGTTGAAACCTCAGAAAATATAGTGTGTCAGTAAATGGTAGTTCCAAGTTTGGATGTTCAGTTAAACATTGAAACTTTTCAGTGGAGCAGGACTAGTATTGCTATGTAGGAATAAACCCTATTAAACTAAACATTATGTAATAAACATGCATGGGGTTCAGCTGTGGCATGGTCACAGACAAAATTAGTCACTCTGAAATCCTGTTATTTTTTAATTGGCATAACTCAATTGTACTACTGGATTTTGAACTTTAATGCTGAGCTTCAGAGAGATGCTCACATAAATTGAAACAAGCACTTCAACTTTTCCACATGTTCAAATAGCAATGCTGATTTAAGGCAAGTGGGGAAGCACTTCAACTTTTCCACATGTTCAAATAGCAATGCTGATTTAAGGCAAGTGGGGAAGCAGACGGTTGTACAGAGGCCGTGCTGCAGGAGCAGTATGCTTGGTAGTTCCTGTGATTGTCCTGAAGATACCTATGAATGCAGAAGCATTGTGCAACATTTAAAAATTCCTGTTCTAGCATCACATCTTAAGTGTTGCTTGTTTAGCAATTTGGGCAGGTGGCAATTGCAAGGTTATTTTAAAGCTAAGATAGTAATGTTAATAAAGGTGCAGTTTATGAATTGACTGCAAAAATACTAACACTATGATAACTATTTCACCCGTTGTTAAAAGTTCCTCTTTCAGGAGGGTTTCACTTTCCCTAATCAGGCTGAAGAATTACTTGTCCCTCCCTTTTTTTTGGTCCTGGTATCTCTAGTTATTGATGGCAGGTTGCAAGTTATTCAGCCCAACTTGAAACAAAATATCCCAGAACTACTCTACAATTCACATGCTCTTTCATCTAATCTTTATGTTTTGGAGTGGTGATAATAACTTATCTTGCCAAAGAGTCTCTATGCTATCCAGCAGGTATCTTTATAAATACTATTTGGCACCAAAAGTAAGCTACTATATTTCTCATTTCTGTTTTTTCAGTACATAATCCCTAGACAGCAGCATGTAACTAGAGCTGCATGTACGGTAGAGATGGTGTCATGTCTTGTTTTATGCTGTTGCTGTAAGTAAGAGTTGTGGGTTGATAAAGTAATACGAGCAACGGCACCTATGATCCAAGAAAGACTTGGTGCCCTGTTGATACTGTTCACATGTTGTATGCAGATCTTCAGTCTCTTTTCTCAAACAATGCATAATGGGCCTCTAATGTCTGTCTTTATATAAATCAAAGCTGGGGTAGCTGTTGTTGGTCATTGCATTCATGCTTGTTAAGTATTCAGTAACTTCCCTGAACAGTTTCCCAGTAACTGAGATGTAGGTGGCTATAAATGACAAACTTCTTAAAAGGCTTTATCCCATATGTTGCTATTTCTAGATATCTTAGAACTAGTTTCCCCCAAAAGGCTTTGAGAAACAAATCCACTTGTGAATGTGTGGAATTCATGGTGAGGCAACTAGTTATTAATCTTGGTAATAGACTGTTTAGCACAGGTGCTAGTCAAACATTCTACTTTCCTTTCCATATATCTGGGTCTTCCATCTGGGTGGAATATAGCAGCGTGTGCAAAATTAGAGTGCCTTGGAATAGTCTGACAAGACAGAGGAATCCAGCAAATATTTTTAGGCATTCCCACCCCTCAACTCACAAGACTCCCAGAGCCTTGGCATAAGGCAGCCAACTGGCTGGGCTTAGAAGCAATGGAACTCTTTATAAGTATGTTTTGCAACAGTACTAACACTGCATGCATCACCCCTTCCTGACTTGCTCGTGTTTCCCTCTTGTAGTCCTACTACTTGAGGTGTTTCTTACTGACTTGCAACCTAAATCCTACTGGAACACATTGGGCTTTCTTCTGAGTAAAATAAGAGCATTTTCAAACACTTCTACCCATTCCCTCTTGAGAAGGGGGGTAGGAGTGGTGACATGGGATTTGCAGTGTTAGCTCAATAATTCATAACCCTTTCCCCTTTTGAAATGTATCATTTTCCTCTATTGTGTGCATTAACTCAAAAGTGGTACTCTTGTATTGCATTAAAAAGATGTGTATGGGAAGAAAGTATCAAAATCTTGCTGTAGCAATCAACATTTACTTAACATTTGTAACTACTGAAGGCTTATTAACACATTGGTTTAAAGTTAATAGAGGAGGGTTTGCCCTCCGGTGAATTAAAGTATACATGTAAAGCTACCATATTAACAGTATACATGTAAAAATGATTCACTTAGGCACTGACCACTTTTGTACAAATGGTGTCAAGAAATTTGAAAATGCAGATTATCTAGGATAGTGATGGCGAACCTATGACATGTGTGTCAAAGGTGACGCACCAGCATTCACCAGTGCCTGACAAAAACTGAGTTTATTTTACTCATTTTTCATTTTTGTAATTATTTAATGTTTCTTTATATAATGCATAGCACATGATTAAACTGTTTTCTTTAAATAAATGAATATAAATAATTGTGTTTTGTTTGGAAGGGGGGGTTGACACACCAGCAGAGTCAAGTTAAGCATTTTCCTAAGTTTTGACACACCAAGCTCAAAAGGCTCGCCATCACTGATCTAGGAGGAGGGATAATAGCAGGCCAAAGAAAAGGGAATTGGAAACTAGAAGCCGCAGAACAGAAGTGCAAAAAGGCTGGACTTGAAAGGTAACAAAGTTGAGGGTCTTGTAAGAACACAAAAACATCCAAATCTTTTTAGGCCTTCTAGTTTACTCCAGTCTTGTCTTGAAAGGAAGACTTGCAAGTTGCTACCTGCGAATCTTACTTGTATACACAAGTGTTGTGCTCTTGAGATAAAAAAGAGTCAAATCTTGTGAAACTTTCCTGTCCTGTGGCCTGGAAGCAGTCTTTTTTCTATGTCTTTGAAGCAATACTCTGAATCCTAGTGTTTGAGGTATACTGACAGTGCTAGTACACGTACACAGCTTGAAGTTGCATAACCTGGATCCAGTCCCCTGGCATGTCATATTGATTCCACAATAGTTATCCATGCATATTTTATCCATAGAACAAATATCTGTCTTCAAGAATGCAGGAAAACTCAAATTGGCAGTGGCAGGGATAGCTGTAGGCATAGACATGAGAATGGAGAGATGGTTGAAAAGCAGTAAACATTTCAGCAGAAATATCTGTGCCCTTGATTCTCAAAGCAGTTTACATGCTGGAAAATAGTTCAGGTTATGGTAGTTTTGTCCATGGTAGTAGGGCACAAAGCAACTTATATGAAAGCACTTGTTCTCCAGAAGAGATGGCAATGTCTGAGACATGTGGCCTGTATTGCCCCTGCTACGCAGCTCTTCAGACACAGCTGGCTTGATAACAGACTGATAGGATGGGGCTTGACAGAATTGGTTGCCACCCTCATTTATATATGCTAACAATGATTAGTATGTTTCATTCAAGAAGGCTGGGAGTGGGACTGTGGACATTTTTTGTCTGAATGTAGTCAGTGTGTCAGTCCATGGTTTAATGCTTGGGTATCAAACATAAGGCCTTCAGGCTGGATGCTGCCCCAGATGCTCTTTATCTGGTCCCCATGATCATTGGACTCTTCCAGTGCTGCATCACTTCTGCTGAAAAGGGAGGAAGGAATGGAAAGAGGCCTTGGAAGGCAAGGAACACAGCAGGGGAAGGGGCAGACCAAGAGCCCTGAGAAAAGTAGATGCTGATGGGAGTGCCCAATTATCATGCAGACTGCCTTTTTAGTAGTGCTGCTTCTGCCAGAAGCATAACTGCAAATGACCTCCTAGCTGCTGGAGCTGTGAAGTGATGCTGCAGCAGAGGAGGTGCAGTTGAAAGGGTGGCCTGCATGATTGGACTCTTTTATACCTTGAAAATACGATTTGCACATTTTCTCTATTGTCATTTGGAGCTAATGAGTTTCTATGCAAGAAACAAGTGCCTGTTTCTGGCCACCATCAGCTTAATGACTTCACTTCGTATGTCACTTCAGCCCTCAGGAGGCACCATGAATGCTTTTCTGCCTACTATATGAAATTTGACATCTCTGAGCTAGACCATACATCTAATTGCAATAATGCCTTGAGTTACACAAGTACAATAGCATTGGTGAAAAATAGAGATCTAGTCATCCCCTATGAATCCTGGAATGCCTAGTAAAGCTAACCAACACTAGATGTGGTCAACTTATACTTACAGACTTAAGTTTAGAACATGCAGAGCAGGGTGGATTTGATTTAAAAGAAGTTGATTTAAATCACTAGTAAAAAGGCTTGATTTAAATGAACTTGATTTAAATCATAATTTTTAAAGAGCAACCATCATCTCTGTCCTGCAGCAGCTCCTCCTCTGACCCACTGTTGACTCACTGACAGTCCCATTCACTTTAATGGGACAGCTGGTGATGCAGCAATAACACAAAGTGAGAGACGTGGGCAGCAGGTGAGTGGATGCCCACTAACGAGCGATGCTGTGATGGATCTGAAATGAAGGTGCTCTTTAAATGTAAGGACTCATTCTTGCTAGTAGTTAGAATCTTTAATATTTGCAAACAAAATGACTGTTTCCTATTTAGAATAATAAGCTGTCAGGTTGTAAAACAGTGATATCGAAACTGATTTTAGGTTAATGTTAATCACACATAGTTGAACTAATCAAATTCTTTTATGTAATTAAAATGACATTTTACATATTCTTGTATTTGCTTAAGCATGTTTTGTTTTATGATTTATCTCATTGTTACTGTGAAATTGTGTGAATGCATCAATGCAGTGCATATTATCTCAGCTTGCAGAGCTTGGATTCATTGAATGGGTTTACCAAAAAATGTAAATATTGCAGAACATACAGCCTCATGCTACATAACTAAGCTCCATTTCATCCTGAATAAACTAAATTATTAATGTATCTTAAATAGAAAACTATCTTTAGATAGATTTTTACTCCAAAAGCATTTTATTAAAATAAATTTGATAAAAATAAAAAAATCAAATTTAAATAAATCTGTTTTTTATTTTATTTTTTAAAAAAAATCAATTATCCATCCTGATGCAGAGTAATGTCTTGTCAAGATGTGTATCCAGATCTTCAAGTTGCACAACTGGTGGTCAGAAACTGGAGGTAGGAAAAAGCAGCTTGGCAGTCAGAGGGATACTCAAGCAAAACAAATTTATTATTGATTACAACTCCTTTCAGAAAGTGTTTTGAGATGCACTGGCTAGACCTGATAGCTGCCTGCCTGTGATCCTAGAGGGAACCAGCAACTGGGGAACCTTCTTTACAAGAAACAGCTATACTGTTTGGGGCTTTTTGGATTAGGAAAGTGATGGGGAGAGGGAAGAAGAAAAGCACAACAATGGAGGCTTGTAAATTTACATATGGTGCAGTGAACGAAAGGGGGGTTGTTACCTATGACCCCCCACTCGCCCCCTCAGTTTGGACGCGCAGCTTAGTGAGGAAATATCTTGGTAGGTTAAATCTGCTGCCACCAGTCTAGGTATCAGGTTGCCAGAGGAGTTTCCTGGGCTAAACTCCTCTCCACTAGAATACAGAACAAGGCAGATTGATTTATGAAAAATATTTTATTAACAGATTGCTAAAGATAAAAGGGATTGTAAAACATGGCCTAGGAAAATACAGAACCAAAATAACTATAAACCTGATGGGGGTCTTGCTCCCACTCGGATCCTGTTTCAATCTCCTCACTGCTTGGCCTCTCCCAGCAGCAACCACCCTGCCTCCTCACAGAGTGGCTCTCCCTGCAACCATTTTGTAGTGAAGCCAGCAGGAAAGAGAGAGAGACTCTGCCCATCCCATGATCCCAACTGGAGACTCATCCAGTTGGCCGGCAGCCACTCCTCCTCCCCACAGTTGGGATACCCTTGATAGCAACCGACCAGGCCCTTGGAGATGCACCTCAGTAAGGCAGGCAAAGCCCATGAAACAAGAATAAACACAACTGTTTCATTACATATAGTATGAAGTAGATGGGAAAACTAAGTCAAAAGTGTGTTTTGCACAGTGCATGATATGACATTTGATACCACATGTGCCAATAGCCATTAGCTTAGATCAGTAGTTCCCAAACTCTTTCAGCTGGCAGCACCTAGTGGGCCATTGGCCATGTCTCCCCATTACGACTACAATCCTATATATTGTATAGGACAGCAGGTTTTTCATTAGGGTCTGCTACTTCCCTGGCAAGTTTCTGTGACTTCCCAGGGACCTGTGGCTCACAGTTTGGGAGCCACTGGCTTAGATGGTTTTAAAATAGGATTCAATAAATGGAGGCAGTTGAGATCTAGACGAGGGCTAACAAGCTGAAATTAAATCAAGACCTCCTGGTCCTTCTGGTTCAGAAATCCATGATGTAGGTGCTGGACTATTGTCCTGCTTTGAATGAGGTTGTACTCCCCTGAAAGAGCAGATTCGCAGCTTGGGGGTTATCCTAGACCAGTCATTTTCAACCACACTGGTTTGCTGCGAATGATCCTTGGGTGTGCTGTGGGAATTTAGGAGAAAGTCATTTATTAGTAGGACCATTGGGGGATGTAAGCTGGCTGCACAGTGTGCCTTGTCAAAAAGCTGATGTGTGCCTTGACCATTTTAGTGCCTTGCCAGTGTGTCGCAAGTTGAGAAAGGTTGAAAATCACTGTCCTAGGCTTACAGCACCTTCTCGATGCTCAGGTGTTGTCTGTAGCCAGTAGTGGCTTTGCCCAACTTTGGCTAGTGTGCCAGCTGCCGTGCCTGCTTCAGTTGGATATGGCCACATTGGCCCATGCCATGGTGACACCATGATTATTGCAACATGCTCTTTGTGGAGCTGCCCTTGAAGATGGTCCAAAAGTTGCAGCTAATGCATATTGCGGCATCTTGTGATTGCTAAAGGTTGATAGTCTAACTGTTTGACTGCTGCTGTAGCAGTTTCACTGGCTGCTGGTTCATTTTTGGGCCCAATTTAAGGAGCCGTTTTTGACCTTTTAAAGCCCTTTAAGGCATGGGACCAGCATATTTGAGAGATCATGTTCTTCCATATAGTCCAGTCTATTCTTTCTTCATCTGAGAAGACCCTTTTGGTTGTGTTGCCATTGTGTTTAGAGGGATGGTGGCCAGGAATAGGGCCTTCTCAGTGGTGGTGTCTGTACTGTGGCATTCCCTTTGAGCTGAGAACAGCTCCTACATTGTTAACCATCTGGTGAGGCCTGAGGACATTTTGATTCCAGACAGCCTTTGATGCCCTGTAAAAGGATGTGACAGCTGCTTTTTAGTAGCTTTAGTGACAGAAAGGGGGTATTACTTTCATACCCTTGAGACTTTCCAGAGGCATTTGCTTGGCTACTGTAAGAAATGGGACTAGAGGGTTATTGGTCTGATCTGGCATGTCCCTTTTGTTCTCTTCTCTGCCTTCCTGAAACCCTTCAATGGAAAATTTAACTGGATAAACAATAAGCAGGAGCCCTTTCTTGCTTCTATCCATGCAGCTTTTGATCGTATTCCTAGCAACATACAATCTACAATTAAATAGTCTTGGCAAGTTTTCACTAGGGAGTGCAATGGAAGATAGCATTAGTGGAGCTTGAGTTAATCTGGACATTTAAAAGATGCCCAACATTTTAGGTCTGGGAAGTACTAATGATTCATAAGAGCTTCCTTGAAAAGTAGTTTAGATTAATGAAGCTTGTGCCAGTACTGTCTTGTCTGATATTTCATCACCAAGCACCCTGCTCCTAAACTTGCACTTTCAACTTGTGGCTTATTAGTAGCCCAGGATCCCAATATAACCAGAAAGTTCTTATGATGGGGCACTTAAGTTGGAATGTGCACATGCATATGAATTGGCCATAGAAACCTTTATGCTATAAGCATGCAATTAAAGGCAACACATTCCTAATCTCTCAGGAAGCAATTTTGTATCAGCTCTGCTGTTTATATAATTATATGCAGTTTCATCAAATTTACTCTTGAGCAGTGTTTAACAATAGGCGCTATATACCAGTAGTGCATAACTGGAAGATTTGGTTACATAGTAGCAAGTAAGAGCTTGCGTAATCTAGGACTGTTCCCCTCCCCCATACTCACTGGAGTAAAATTTAAGTGCTGCAGTAAGTCTCAAAATAATACCTTATTTCTGCATTTGCTGTCCGTGACTGCAAAAAACTCAACACCAGAAAAGTGCTGACAGTAGGAAACCTAGTGACCTTTTTTAGCCAAACATTAGATTTCAGTAGAAGAAAATGGGTCTGAGCTGCCACCTTCCAAAGGAAGTTCAAAAAATGTTGAGAATGCAACATTTGCTAGATCTGATAGGACTCAACCGGATGCAGCCATTGTTCTGTTCCTGGAGACTTGATTCCCTGCCCACCCCAACATATTTATCTTCATGAAAGTGCAGACGTAACCAGTTTGCATGCTGCAAGTTTCTTTTCTAGACCACAGCTTCCTAGCCTTTAGAAACCTCGAGCAGTTCTTCCCAAACTGTTTAAAAAGTGTGCCTCTCAGTCAGCTCCCATTATAAGCACTGAGATGGAATTGATTCAGAATTGATGTGCTATATCTCCTTAGTCGGTTTTTAAACTAGTGGTTAGAATTGTAACTTTTTGGTAACAATTGCTAGGTGGGATGCCTACATAAAGGTATAGCTCGTAACATAATGATGTTCACAAGCACATCTGGTGAGCCATTGAGATACAGGAAACTGGACTTGATGGGCTTTTGGATTGATCCAGAAGGGCCCATGTGCCATTTTAGTTCCTTTATTTTTACTCAAAAGTAAACATGTAAGGGGACTGTCCTGTTAGAAAATATCTACAAGCTTCTAGTAAACTGCTAAGCAAACTTTTGTTCAACTATATTGTTGGCTTATTGCATCTCAACACAGGCACTCCCTAGCCTTGGTTTCACTTACCTGCAGTTCTCAAATTCCCACCCCTGTCATGCTCCTCTCTTCACTTGCAAATGCTTAGCAAAAAAATTTCTTCCTTTCACTTGAAAACAGGAAGCAAATGTGAGAACCTAGACTTGGTTGTTTGAGGAATACTACAAAAGGTGATTTTGAGAAGGCTAACAGGAAGTGGACTTGGTTGGTGTTCTCATGATCTCCTCCTCTAGCATTTGTGAGTCTAAGTTTTTGCTGCCTGGTTCCTAGTCTAAAGGAAGCAAAATCTTCCTTTTGACAAATGAAGTTGAGTCATGAGTGCAGTTGGGGCACCTTTTGAGTAGGCTTTGCTAGTGTCTGCTGTTTTGGCTATCTGTGTTGGCAGTAGGAACCTATCCCCCATACAGAGGTTGCCTGTATTTCAATTTAAAAATGCCTATGAGACTTCCAAAAGTGATAGTGTGTGAAATTGTCGGTCAACAGTGTGCCATGTTAACTTGCTAAAGTAACTCCTAATTGATTTGGGGTACTAAACAGTGGGAATACCCATGCTGACCATTCATAGGTCCTTTGTATCACGTGTGCTTCCTTTTAAATATATATTAGTAAAATCTGAGGTTGCTGAATGAACTATTTGTTTATAGCCACGGACACCGCAGTTTTGTCCAGTTTGCCAAATGTATGAAGCTGCCTTGTTCCAAGTCAGACAACTGATCATATAGCTCAGTTTTGTGAACCCTGGCTGCCAGGAGTCATTCCCAACCCTATCTGGAGATGGCAGGATTGGATCTGGGATGTTAAGCATGCAAAGCAGCTGTTGAGTTTAAATCCCTCTCCCCAGATAGACTGCTGTCCAGGGTTCTACCAAAGTTGACACTGCTGCTTACCATATGGCCATCATTAAAGTAAATCTGACTTGAGGCATGTCTCTTAAATACCATGGTCAAGCCTGGTCTTCACTTGAATAACTTGCCATCTGCTAAGCTTCCTTTCAAAGCAGAGGATATTTTAAAACACGGTTTTTGTAGTCTAGTGCAGCATTTTTCAATCAGTGGTACCACAGGTGGTGTCTGGTATATGCAGTACCCCTAGACCTCCATCACCTGGCAGCAAGACCAGCGACACAATGCAACAAGCAGGAGCAGTAGGAGGTTTGGTTTGGCAGGCAGAGCTCCAGCATGTACTTTTTTGTGCATTTGAAAAAGCCCTCCCATCTGCCCTGAGCCTCTTACTGGTATCAGTTGTGCTGTGTCTGCCCTCTCAATCCAGAAATTGGTAGTTGGGTTTGACAAGAACAAATATTGGAGCCTGGTGCAGATGTAATAGTGAGAATTTTGTCGATTGGAGATCAGAGATTGTGTCCAGAATCTATACTGCCTTGTTGTCCATCTACCTGCCTTAATCACAGTGAATTTTAACACTTATGTTACCCCTAACCAGTAGGGGTAACATAAGTGTTAAAATTCACTGTGATTAAGGCAGGTAGATGGTCTCCCCTCCCAATCCATGAGGAAGAGTGGCTGTTTGTCCTGATCTCTGGTGTGGTTAAGGGATTCCTGGAATTACATCTGCAGTGACTCAGGACCTACCCATACATAGCTCTTTGTCACAGATGAAGTTTCAGCGAAACAGGAACTACATCTGGCTCCTCTGTTTAGTTCTTCACACATGACCAGGCCTAAAGCAATACAATAAACCATTGGTTAAACTGGCTAATGAAAGGTTAACCCCTGCTAACTGGACAAGAGGCACTTTTTCAAGTTGTGCTCCTCTTATATTTAGCAGGGGGAGAGTAACTGTCCCTCTTCACCCCTGCACAGTCTTTCTAGTGGCTGTTGCTGGCGGTCTGCCTTTTTTTAGATTGTGAGCCCTTTTGGGACAGGGAGCCATTTAACTTTATTATTATTACTATTTGCCTGTAAACCGCTTTGTGAACTTCGTGTTGAAAAGCGGTATATAAGTACCTTGATTGATTGATTGAAGGGGGATGTTCAGTTAAACCTGAATATTTTTGTGACAATGCATACGCCCAACATAAATGACTAGGTCTCTGAGAAGCAGACATCCATTTCAGTATTTCCATACACTCTTAAGTTGAGGTTTAGTGCACTACTTTTGGGATGAAGTAGGAGCAGGTAAGGTTTAAGAAGCAGTAGAAGAAGACAGTTGTGTTTGAGTCCTAAAAAGAACTACTTTCACTTATCAAAAGGGCTGTTAGTCTTTAACAAGACAGTTAGTCTTGTTAAAGGACGCCCTTTTGACAGGTGAAAGTAGTTTAAGACTTTGTTTCAAACACTTCTGCAACTGTAAAGGCTTATGAAAAGTAGACCAGCATATACTGTGTTTCCTTGGGGTTCCCTTAAGTTGGTTCACGAAGCAACCTTTAGGGGCAAGTGTGCCCCTAAAGTACAGTAGAAGGGTTGCGGGCAAGTATCATAGTTAAGCTGGGAATACTTCAAACTGCATGCAACTGGAGTTTAGAGGCCAGCAGTAGCTATCATGTTGAAACTTTGGAAGCAGGAACCTGGATCTGTGAGTGTCAGGGGCCATCTCTTTCCTTGTTGCTGGCTACTGGATAGCAATACTATACTAAGTTGGCACTGTACCTATAGTAAAGGGAGTGGTGCATTACTAATAGCTTGTAAATGGCTACTTGCAAAGGTGTGGCTTTAAAACAGAACTTGATGGTACAGTTAGACTTCTGTGTGGAGCTGAAACAGAATTTGAGGCATTAGCAGTATATAATTGTAGTTCACCTTTTGAGTGTCATACATATTGAAAGGGACAGCACACACTGTCTGAAGGCACCCTTCCATGTGAAGTTCTATCAAATCCTGAAAAGCCTTCTAATCTTAAAATAAAGTTATGTGGTCGTGTGGGTTGGGTATGGATATGGGGGGCATGATCAAATCTGTGCTTGACTAGAAATTTAATGATGCTACCTTAGGCTTGATTGGCCCAGACTATTGAACTAAGACTTCTTCTTGGGAGCAGATGTTAAAACCTTAAATGGCTGCTAAGTTGCCTAGGAATGTGGTGACCAAGATCCCTATGCTAAACTTCAGGAAGCTGATGCAAATTTAACATTTGCTGGGGCTGAGATGGGGCTGAACATACTGTTCAGAAGACAGTATGTTCTATACTTGCACTTTACAGGCAGATACCTTGTAGCTGCTATAGTTTTGGATCTGCCAGTTCAATGAAGATATAATATGCATGTTTAACTATGGAAATATTGCTCTGGTTTGGACAGTTTGAGATGGGCTCTTCAGTGGTAGCAGCTACCTAGTTTCAGAAGCATAGCAGTTTAAACTTGAAAAGCAATCTGCAAAAGGGCCATAAACATCAAGTACACTAAAGGCGCATTACATGTAACATGTACATAAGTGCATTGTTCTTTAAAGTTGACTTGTGAAGTACTTTGTAGTTATGAAGCTGTAAACTGTCCTTGTGTTACAAATGTCACATGGATTTCTTTGACTGTCAGACCCAGTGACAATTCCAGTTTGTGTATTTGGTCAGGCTTCCTGTTTGTGTATTTGGTTAGTCTTCTATAGATTGGAAAAAGGACAGCTGCATTCTACCTGATGCTATGCTAGGAAGCAATCTTTACTTCTATTCTCCCACTTCTAGCAGTGAGGGTGTGAAAAGTGTGTATGACATTCTTGCCAGGTTTATGCTTGCATTCAGATGGAGATGAGTAAATGCGCCTCTAGTGTGTTCAACCTCACTACCTTTATCAGGTTCTGCTATGGATTAGTGGTACAGTTGTAAACTACAGGAGTGCCCTGGTATCCAGTTTCAGTTATCCATGGATACTGAGACACCTATTAAAAAGATAGGGGAACACCAGTGGTTTGTGACAAGGTAAAAAAAAGCTTTGTTTCATGTTCCCCTATCTTTAAAAAGGCATGCCTAGCATCCATGGTTTCAGGTATTCACCGGGGGGGGGGGATCCAGAACTCCAGTGGATATGGAGCATGCCTGTACTTGTATTTCAGCATTCAGTGGGAGAATTAAGAGTGGAATCCCTTTCCCAGAGCCATTTGTACACAGGTGGGCTTTGTTCCTGTCTAGCTTCTCTACTGTACCTATTAAAAGTACTTGTCTCAACCCTGGTCCATAAAAAACATTTGAGATATAGCTCTTAAACTCAAAACCTCTTTCATGCTTTATCTGTCCAGAGCATAGGAAGGCAAATCTCCAAGTAACCTTACTTTCAGGAGGCTTTGACTCTTCTACTGTGAATAAGTATCCTATATCTTCACAGCAGTTGAGGAAGAGAAATGCATGTGACACACCCTGCTTTTATCAGAGGCTACAAGGAACAAGAAAACAGAATTGGGGGAAGGTGGAGCCTTTAATTAGACACATGAAAGAGCACTGATAATGGTAGGGCACTCAATGGATTCACACCCATGTCCAAGTGTCCTCTGCAGAAATTACTTTGAAGGCTTTCGGTTTTAAGCCCTAATCTTAAGAGTGAAAAATAAAATGTGCCTTTTCAGCTGAAGGAGGAAAAGTTGCTGGCTCTTGCAAAACACTTGCTTCTAGTCACTGCACCCTTATCTGATGGGGGATGAATGAATCATTCTTCCTTGGTAACTTACTACCCTATTCCACAAATAAGGAACTGAAAATGCACAGTTGTACTAGGAACACTGTAGCAGAGCCCTTTATAAGTTGTTTGTCTGACTTAGCATGCTACTGTCTTGTATCTTGTTCTTCCAGGGAACTCTATGATATGATATACATTGGGGGGGGGGAGGGGGGATCCACAGATGCAACTTGGATGCAATAACCCTGTGAGGTAGAATAGGCTAAGATAGTGACAAACTCTGAAGTTCATTCAATAATATTGAGCTCATCAGGTATTTGAATCTAGTTCTGCTCATCCAAATTGCAAGAGTATCTTAAACTCTGAGCTTCATTGTATTTACATACCATTTTAGCCTCAAATTTCCTTAATCTGCATAAATCAAGTTGAAACAGGAAAATGTGATTTGTTTTGTAACTGCTGTTTATGGTTTGTGAACTCCATCTCTATGAAATCTTCCTGTTAATAGGGTTGTTCACCAAGACCCATTACAACCATGGATGGTTGCCTGGTAAATGTCAAGTATAGAGTTCCATAACAGGGTTACTTTATGCCAGTGGTTCTTAACCTTTTTGGAGGTACCGAACCCCGCAAGTTTCATACGTGCATTCACCAAACCCTTCATAGTTGGAAAAAAATGTTTTTTTCAAATTCAAAACACAGAGATATATATTTAATTAGTGCACAAAATGAACCATGCATCAATTGCACATAAAATCACTGTGTTCAAAGAACAAAACATGAATGTCACACAAAAACAACTCAATGAATATTTACTGCAAGTAATTGTACGTATTCTTCCGACCACTTTCTTATTGTGCTCGACATAGTAAATCTGTAAATCCAGCAGCAGCAATACTCAGAGAGAAACAGAAAATAGAACAGAAGAGCTCTCTGATCAGGACAGGATTGAACACACACACCTCACTGAGCTGAACAGACAAGCAACCAGTGTTCCTGGGATTGGCTAAATAACTTGCAACATTCCACCAGAGATCACATGGTCTTGTTACTGGGCAGAACCTAAATCAGAACTACCCCGCACCCTCTGTTGGTGTGCCTCAGTGATAAGCCTTACCATTCAGGCCTGCAAATTCCCAGGCCTTACTTTAATATCCCAACAACTACTGAGCGCACCAAGTTCCCTGCAGCACAGATATCAAGGCCAGTGAATGGAATGGACACACACACCTCCGCCGAACCCCTGAGACGACTCACTGAACCCCTGGGGTTCGATCGAACCCAGGTTAAGAAACACAGCTTTATACACTAGCAAGATCATGATTGCTGCGTGACCCCCTTTGATTCTATCCTCTGCACTTGGTTCCAGTAGTGGTTTTATTCTGTCACAGAATAATATTGCGTCAGTAGTACCATCTTCTTCATTCTGGATCCGGTAGCCTCTTGAGCCTCCTATTTTACTTGCCTAGCTTCCATAGGCTGTGATGACCTGTGAATATGCCAGCAATTGTGTTCTAATGGTGCATTCATTCTATAATTGTGCATCAATTTCTGTTGACTCCAAGTTCCCAAAAACTGCAAAGCAGCATTTGTTCTTGGCATCAAACTGCAGCGAGAGCAGACTACTGTTCACACTGCAGAACTCTTGACGGCCTTGGACTGCATTAAATTTCTGGGTTGAGGAAGAGAGGAATCTAGATTCCTGCAGCCTTGGATCTTTCCAACTTAATGCCTTAATTATAACCTTTTCTAGTGGGGAGAGCCTGTAGTCTTTCTGGACTTATACTGGTTCTGTTCAGTTTCTGAATATACTGAGTTGTCTGACCAGGCTGCTCACTTGGTGGTCTAACATGTCATTTAGCAGGCAATGATTCCATTTAGCATAGTGGAGCTTTATTGGTGTTCAGGGATCTCATTTGACACAGTGGCAAAAGTTCTGTGGAAAAGCCAGAACTGATTTTGAACTCTCCTACTACTTGGATCATGATCAAATGCACACCTGAAGGACTGCAGAAAGGTGAATGGCTGAGCTAAGATTTGAACATAGTTAATATTCACCAATGTGAGTCTTGATGGCTTAGTGTTCCTGTTCTTGTCCAATCCTTCTGCAACCTTTTCATGTTGCTGGCATGTCAGTAGCCTTTCTAGACACTAACTTGCATTTTTCATTTGCATTAACAATATGCTGGGACTTGCTTGTTGGACTGAATGGAATCAACTACTTGACACAACCTGGTATATATTGTTGGTGAAATGTGGCCTAATAACCTGTGCTGCCAACTCAAGTACTCAATGGTTTACTCCCAAGGAAGAGATTGAAGGAACTGCATTTCTTTCATCCAGGCCTGGGTGATAAAAGCTATGTTAAATTCATGATCCTCGATGCCATTTTGGGGCAGATGGGGTATTTTTTCCAGGCCTGATCCCAATAGTGCCCCCCACCAGCATGTTGTTCACAAGGGTGAAAACCAACCCCTTTTCTTACCTAGGTAGATTTGAATGTTACACTCCCCTTCCTGTTTTCCTTTGAGCCCTTTGGGACAGGGAACCTCCTCATCTTTTTGTAAACTGCTTTGAGAACTTCATTTAAGAGCGTATGAATGCATTTGGCTGCAATTTAATGTGGTTGACATTGTTTGTGTGGAAACCTGGATAGGCCTTTTGGTCCTCCCAGTCTCCTCATGTAAGCTAGAAATGCACCTAGAACTTGCCATATTTTCCTTTTGGTTGCATTGCAAGAGAAGATCAGTAGTGCCAGACGAATAACCTCTTTCAGGGAAGTTATCCTTACTGTTCTCCACTAAGGACCACCTGGGAAAAGTAAGGGTTAGAAACAATTGACTAGCTTTACATCATTCTAGATCCTTCCTATGCCATGTGCTAATGAACCAACAGCTGTAGATGCATTTAAGTAAGCCAGCCTGTGGATGTATTTGGTCTTGCACATCAATCTGCTCCACTACTAGTATACAGAACTTTACCCACACTTTGAGAGTAAATACTGTCCCACTTTGTGTAGGTTGCTGCCATTTCAATGCTGCTGCAATTTAAATGCAGGGAAGTAATAGCACACATCCTCTGCTAGCTGGAGATCCCAGGACCTGTTTCTGCACCACCCAGTTAAAGGGGTGTTCCAGTAGTAGGGTTGGAATGTGTGAGAGCAACAGCTCTCCCCGTGGTCTTCAGTGTGTCAGGTGCTGGAGCCCATCTTAACACCAGCCTGAAACATGGGGCCATTAGAGTGAGGAAGAGGGGTTGATGAGTGAGCAGTCATGGTTCTTCTCCCTCTCAGTGGTAGCTAGTTGACATGTACTACTAGAATGACTAGAGTCCTTCTACAGAAGCTAACCTTTCCAGGACAGCTAGATCTGGGGCTGAGTGGCATAGCAACTGTGTACCCTTGGATTTGAAAGGTGGTGGGATTGAGAGAGGAAGTCCTAAGGCAGAAGAGCAGGTAGAAATGAGGAAGACCAAAGGCACCTGCTTAAGACAGGAATGAGCTTATCCAAAGCAACTGCTGCAAGCTGGGGGCAGAATGTATGACTTCTAGGACCCTAGCTACTATTTAAACCAGGGGTCTCCAAACGTTTAAACTGGAGGGCCACATCAAATATCTGACATGGTGTCAAGGGCCAGAAAAATAACTTAAAATCTAAATAAGTACCTTGGAACTTAAATGGAGGAATGAATGAGCTCAAAGTTCCAGGATTCCTCCCAGTTCCAACAAACACCACAGAAATATAGCACACACTTTAATGGACTCCCATTCCCCCACCCCACAAGCAGGTTACTTTAATGTTCTGGAATAAATCTCAAAACTTAGAAGATCGCAGGGGAATAAAGACTTAGAGCATGTTCTGAGAGCTAAGGAGGCTACGCCAAAGCTGTCTAAGGCCTTCAGAGGGCCTTAAAAAGTCACTTCTGGGTCTTTGGGAAACCCAGAAAGTGGTGATTTGGGGCCTTCTGGAGACATTCTGAAGACCTGGAACCTACACATGGCCTCCCTGGCCCTTCGAACACTCTCTGCACACTCTCCAGAGTTCAGCTTGGAAGGTGCAGCCCATACCAGCAAAGTCAGGAGGCTCATAGTGGACCAGAGGCTCTCAGAGGGCCACATCTGGCCCCTGGGCCAGGGTTTTGAGCTCCGTGGTTCAAACTGTGATGCTCTGAAACATGATTCAGAAAGTAGTACTGTATGACTTGCCTGATGGTGAGTATCAACCTACCCTTTTGAAGACCTCTCAATCAGATGACATGGTCAGTTTTGCTTCATGTTTGTCTGGACCTGGTCCACTGCTCTGTGTAGCTAATGTGATGGCTTTCATGTGAAAACTCCCATCTCGGCCTACCGTTTCTGGACTGTGTATGAAAATGTTTGGTAATAGAACAATTGACAAAACTGCATTCCCTAAAGCTTTGTGGTGTTGAAGCATTTGCTGAGTTGTAGAACAACTTGTTAAAAATGAAGAGAACTTGCTTTTGCTGGAGGCATGGGTGGGTGTGGAGGATTTGTAATGGGGGGGGGAGATATGTGCCGCTGAATGGTATCTGTAGTACAGGATGGAGTGAGTTGGAAAGGCCAATGAAAAGGCCTAAAATCAAATTCCAAAACTAAAAAGTTTGGTTAAGTATTAAACAATTGACAAGGTCTATTATAAGGTGGGTGGGTGAGAATAATTGAGTGACTTTGATCAATTTTTGTCTACCAGCTCCAGAACCTGGGCATTAATCCAGCCAACATTGGCTTCAGCACTCTTACCATGGAGTCTGACAAATTTATCTGCATAAGAGAGAAGGTAGGAGAACAGGCCCAAGTGGTCATCATCGACATGAATGACCCCAGCAACCCCATTCGCCGGCCAATTTCAGCTGACAGCGCTATCATGAACCCTGCCAGCAAGGTCATTGCACTGAAAGGTATGGAAACCCCTTATTAATACTTCTAGAATCAAACTTATTTCAAGAGTTCAATTTTTGATGTGCTTGAGTGTTTAAAAGGTACATAAATTTATTTCCCCCTAGACTGGAATACCACTATAGTGAATGTTACTCAAGTTTCTTTTCCTAACCAATGAAAAGCTGTAGCTTGACATGTTTGAGAACTATAGGTTAGCCATAATTATAACTGGTAACTACTTGATGGTTTTATCAATAAAAGACTAGCTTATTTTACAATGCTTGTATACTGCTTTTCAGTATCTCTCCAAAGAGTTCACAATGCAGATTTTTATAGCTATAATACAACGACAGAAATCTGAGTGAGGTTTGTATGTAGCAGGAGCAGTTGAAAATGAGTCTTTTATTTAGGAGCAGAATGACAATCTTGGTTGGAGCATAAGTGACATATTAAAATTGCCCACATGTAGTGGCAATCTTTGTTTCACCCCATAAACTGGTACACTCTGCTACCTCCTCCCATCCCCATATAAGGGCCAACCGTCAAGGAAACAACTTTACCATATCTTTTAAAAATAATCCCACATGATCAGTCTAGTATATCAGAATGGGCTTGTAAATGGCTGGACAAGGAGCTTTTGGGATATGTGTGAATTGCCTCCCAAGAAACCTGTTAGGCAGGCCTTAAATTTAAGTAACGGTTAACTAATGTAGCAAAACAGGCTAGTGAGCTTTTGTTGACCTATCTGCAGTACAGATATAGAACTATGGCCCAGGAAGTGCCTTTATGAGCCCTCTCATTCATCTGGACATGTTTTGTTGCCTGTAGAGGACAAATCTAGGGTTACTGCACTTTGCAAAGTAGCTTCTCCTCTCAAAGACCTCTTTAGGTTTCCGTATAACAGGGACTTGGAACATGGAGCTTATGGGATGTTAAAATCCACAATGTCTGCTTATGCTACAAAAGAGGCTACTATTATCCTTCAGAAACTTGGGATGGCAAAAGTGCTACATGAGTAGAGATGAAGTCTAGTTGGGGCCCAATATTGCTGTGCAAGATAGCTTTGTATGTTAATGCAGATGCAATAATGCTTTTGCTGCATTAGAGGATCTGTACTACCCTGATATGCATATACAGGTGTGTCCTGGTATCCATAGGGGTTCTGTTCTGCCCCCCCCCCAATACCAGGGATGCCTTCTTAAGTGTAATTCTAACACTTATCTTAACACTTATAAGATAAGAATTACCTTATCACACAACCACTGTTACCAGGGTTGCAGGCAGCTTTGTGAGCTGCCTGCAGCCTTTTCCTGGTCCGAGGCTCATCCATTTTTCAAAGCTAGTCCTAGAATGCAGTGTGACCAGGGAGAGAAGGCATTGCACTGCATTCTGGGACTAACTTTGAAAAATGGAGAAGACTTGGAGGACCAGGAAAAGGCCGTGGGTGACTCAAAAAGCTGTCTACAACGCAGTTTTGTTGCATAAGGTAAAATAAAATTCTAACACCTTCCCCTTTGTATTTAAAAGATGTCTATGGTATCTGCAGATAACTGAAACCAGATACCAAATTGGTAAATACCAGGGAATTTCCTGTACGTGCTTTTAAAATAGTGCACTTTAAAAACTGGGTGTATTCCCAAACTTCTATAAAATGGCCCTTAAATCATAACATGTCCTTCAAAAATACTATCTTAAAGTGATTTCAGAATGAGAATATTACATGCTTTTTACCATATAGTATATGCCAGAGGGAATGATGAACAAACAGCATTAATTTCCCAGTGTATATTAGTTGTGGCCTACAGGTCATATTAAGGGAGCCTGCAGACTTCCTTGCATCTCCATTTGCATGTTCTGTTGGGTGGCTCCATAAGGATATTATATAGCAAAATTACCTCAGCATCCCATCTGATGCACAATACACTAGTAAAACAGGCCTAGGTAGAAATGTCATGTATGAGTCCCAGCTTAAACTGGACTCTAGAGAGTTGTCATTAATCACCCTCCCTTAAACATTCAAACTGTAATGTGTTTTTTTTAAAAACAACAACACTGCTTGTATACCTCCACTAAAGCCTCTGTTGCTCTTACTTCCTTGGTGGAGAAACTAAACTCTTGTACTGATCTCTTAATTGTCTCATTAAATAGCTTCCTTTTTTCTGATGGCTTTAATGTTGTATCACTTTTGTCACACTTCTTAATGCTTTCTTGTGTGTGCAGATGGTGAGTTACTTCCATTTCAGATTGTATCTGTTTTTGTCCTGTTTTATGAAAAGAGAATGCAGACAGGCTTACCAGCTTAAAGATTTAACGGGGCACATCACTAAATAATTAAGGTGGAGGAGTAGGCAAGGACCTATACTCTTTCACTGATAACCTTTTTCTCACAACTCCTCAAAGTACACATGTGGTCTCTAATAGTGAACTTGTAAACCTCTCTATACAGAGTTGTAATAATGTGCTTGGTTGAAAGCGTTGAACTTGGAAATGCATTGGACTTTTTATAAACAGGACTGAGACTTCTACAATTTCATATCTGGCTGTATTTTTTGCTTTTCATGTTCTCTGCAAGTAGTGTGGGACAAATATGAAACCATAGTCTCTTTCAAATGGATACCTTGAGTTACTACTACCCTAAGTTTCAGATGCTCTTCCTTCCACTAGAAGATCTTGAACGCAAATGAATGCTAATGAAGTAGACTTGGGTTTTCTTCCACCACCCCAGACCATTTGAGGATTGGTCTAACCTGAACCTTAAAAGGCTTAACTTGAACTCTGAGTAGAATGAAATATAGACTCTGGGTGGACTTGTAGCTTAGCCTTAAAACTTGGTTCTTAATGGCTTTAAAAATCTAACTTGTATAGCTTCTGTGTTTTGTGTGCCCTTGCAGTAAAGATTGTGTCAGTATGTGGAACTAGTAATGTCTTTGGAAGTACATGTAGTTTTGTCCCTCCCAACTTCTTAGCCAGAAGGCTTCTGACACATTTCCTTCTAGCCTACTTGCTCCTGTTGTCTGCTACTCATATCTACTAGTTCTCAAAATAGCAGATAGTGGGTGCTCTTGGGTACAGAGCAGTTACTGAAGAGGTCCACATGTGTCATACCTGGGCTAGAGCCCAAAATGCCAAGTTGGCTTCTTTTTTTGCAGTAAATGTAGATCTAGCTCTGAGCCACTCTTTAGGACTAATATTAGGGTGAAGGTGGATTGTTTATGTTCCCTAAGCCTCTCTTGGCTACCTTCAAAGCATGGTGTGTGGCCCTGTCTCCTTCCTTTTTCTGTTGCAGTTTTGTACCTAGCTTAGGAAGTAGGAGTTCGCACATATGCCTAGATTTCATCTTGACACATAGGAAGGGTTGTACAGTATTAATGATATACTTCAGCACTAATTTGAGAACATTGGGCCATGTAGGATTGTGTTTGAAAATTCTGAGTGTTCTCACTAAGCCACAATTGTAGCTGCGTTCACAAAGCAGCCTCTTGCCCCCATTACATCTCCAAGCTTCTTGGCTGCGCTCAGCAGGAGGTGTTCAAAATAACTCTGCAGAGCAAACCCCAAGCTAATCCCTTCACAAGAGGGGCAGCAGCAGCCCAGAATCTCTGAAATAATGAAAGCCTATGCGTAGTACTTGTTGCCTATCATTTGTCTAAGGATTTCAGGACAGCATAGAGGATGGTTCCCATTTTTATTTCCACAGCTCTGTGGGGTAGGTTAAGCAGACATATGTTGAAATGAAAAAGCTGTCCATTAAACTTCATGGTTGAGCAGTGACTTGAACCCAGGTCTCAACTTCTCAGGATTGTTCTGTCACCAATACCACATAGATTCCTTACTCCTGGTAAGGATTTCAGATGCAGTAGCATGATCAACTTCCAATATGCAATTCACGCTCTTTTTGACTTGAAGCACCACTTCCCCTTTCTCTTGCTCTCTTTTGCCCCGCCTGCCTGATGTCATTGTGTTCTCATCTCAGCACACCCCTGTGTGTAGTGCACGCTAGTCAGCAGTATGCAGCAGCAAAGAAACTTTGTTAAAAGGGTTTGGTTCATTTAAAAACCAAGCTACCTACTAACCTAACAAAGTGTCCACTTTGTGACTACTGTTTCCCATTTTTGTGGAAACTGTTTTGTGTTCCTCCCGTACTAGTACTAAATGCAGATGTAATGTGTGTGTATATAGCAATGCCGTTGTATACCTTGGTGTACTTTCATTTCTCAAACAAGTCTGGCAAATGCTGCTACTTGGGTTAAGGGTGAGTAAACTAGCATGACGGTGTCGAATATTTCAACTCTAATTTATGAGCAAAGCTCAGTGTGTAGTACCTGCTGTGATGTTGTAAAACAGTTTGACAGTTTGTTCTGTTGGAGTACTAGATGTGACAATGGAGAAGGTGGAGTCTAGTTACAAAGTTGTCTGACCACAGAAAAATTTGCAACCAAAAAAATGCATGATCTTTTTTGGGTAAGGTGGCTGGTAAAGTTAACCCTGTAGTGCAGCTCCAACATTCTGACTACTCATTGGGGCCCTTTTGGGTGGATGGCCATTGCTAATGACATCTGCTAACTGAGTTTGACATTGTTTTCAGCTGGGAAGACTCTCCAGATCTTTAATATTGAAATGAAGAGCAAAATGAAAGCTCATACCATGACTGATGATGTCACGTTTTGGAAGTGGATCTCTCTGAACACTGTTGCGCTGGTCACTGACAATGCTGTGTACCACTGGAGCATGGAAGGAGAGTCTCAGCCGGTCAAAATGTTTGATCGCCATTCTAGTCTTGCAGGCTGTCAGATCATCAATTACCGAACAGATGCCAAGCAGAAATGGCTACTCCTGACTGGTATATCTGCACAGGTAATACTTTGTATTCAAAACAGTCCAGACATTGCTTTAATTATCTGCCATCTACCATAAACACTGATCAAATGTCTTACTTTCCTGGTCAGTTACTTTAAGTATAGGCTGCCATTTGTTCTTCTGGGGATACAGATAGGCACAGTTGAGCAATGGCTCATAATGGCTAAACTGAACAAACCTGTGTTGGGTCCAGTGTCAGAAGGCTGGGACCTTCTGGTTTCATGATCAGTGGTTAAGGTGTGGCATCTCTTCTTTCAGGACCACCTTGATCCTCTTGGTACTGTTCTAACAAAACCTTGGCATTTCTCATAGCAGTGTGGCTAAGCTTTATTTCAGTGCTTTGTAAGGTTGGCAAATGCAAGATAAATAAAATTTGGCCAGAGTTGGTGTGATGGGAGTGTTCCTAATTGTAATGAGGTAACGTGATGTATCCTGCTTGAAAGAAACCCCTTAATAGTAAAAGTTGAGTATCCCTGATCTGAAATTCCAAAATCTGTAATGTTTTGCGCTCAAACATGCAACAAAAAGAGAATTTCACACCTGACCTGATGTAATGAGTTGGTCACAACAGACCCTCCCAGCCCCCCATTCAGCTGCAATGTATTGTTCATGTAGGTGGCTGAGATAGTGACACCTTTGCTTCTGAGGTTTCAATGTACACAAACTTTGTTTCATGCACAAAGCTATTTAAAATTGGATAAAATTACCTTCAGGCCCAGTGAATAAGATGTATATGAAACGTAAATGAATTTGGTGTAACCCTGGGTCCCATCCCCAAGATATGTCTGCAAATATTCCAAAATTAAAACTTCAAGCATTTTGGATAACTGATACCCAACTTGTACTTGCTGCACAAGTGCTAGCTGAAACTGTAATAAAGAGCACTTAAGACTTCTTGCAATTTAAATTGACTTACAATCAAAGACATGATGCAAAAAGCATGAAGGAAAAACAAATTATGTACCAATGCTGCATAATGAATGTGCATAATCTGGTAGAATAGTTGCTTTTACAGAAAAGGCTCTGTAACAAAACTGCCAAACTTGCAGTGGGTACCAACCATGTTGATAGAGGGGACTTCCATGCCCTCATCTGAGTGTCTAAGGAAGTGAGTGGTCCATTTAATAGTTCTCCCAAAAGAAACCATACACTTCTGCTTTAGAACAGACCTTCTGCTTGATCACAGCATTTTTACTCTTTACTTTGCTTAAATTTGTGTTTAAACTGTTAGCTAAGATTGTGGTGATCATAATTTTAAAATCTTTTTGTGTCTTTTAAGCAAAACCGTGTAGTAGGAGCCATGCAGCTGTATTCAGTAGATAGGAAAGTTTCCCAACCAATTGAGGGCCATGCAGCCAGCTTTGCGCAGTTCAAGATGGAAGGCAATGCTGAAGAATCCACCCTCTTCTGCTTTGCAGTGAGAGGACAAGCTGGAGGCAAGGTAAGCTTTTGAACTGAATCACCTTTCTTGCAATCCACAGAAAGAGAAGGGCTCTTTGTTCAAACATGTGCTGTTAATTAAGCATTTAAAAAACTTTTCTTACCCAGCTGCAGCCATGATATCGGCAGCCTACCTCATTAGCTCTGAGATAAGACCTCCTGGGAAGTATGATTAATCACTTCCGTTTTGCATTTTTTGCCTTGCTCCAGGGCAAAGGGCAGAGGTCTTATCTCAGCTAATGGATACTAATTGCTCTAAGCTCCTGGAGAATGGCTGCTGCATGCAATGTTGCCATGGTAAGAAGCATTTTTAAAGGCTGAACAGCATAATTTCACTTAATGTGGTTTTTGCATCGGGGGGGGGGGGGGGGTTAAGAAGCTCCACCTGAACTCTTCCACAATGCTACAAGTAGCATAAACTGTTTGATGGGCAGTGTGTTTGTGTGAATGAGAAGCATCTTGCCCAGAGGGCTGTTGCTGAAGACAGGAAGGTATAGCTAAAGGTATCAAGGATGGGATGTATGATGGTTAACTGTCAGGTTCGGGGAAAGAAGCTTTTGTGATTTGAGAACACTTTCCTGGACCACATTGGAGAGCTGCAGGAACCACAAAGGTGTCAATAAATAGGGTTACCTTTGTCTGGGACAGAGAGCCTATACCTTCAACCATTGTGTAGAAGAGGGAATTTTGGCAGGTGTAACATTTTAAACCCTTTCATGATGAGCTGCACCTGCACAAATTCCCTCTTCTAAACAATGGTTAAAGGTATAGGCACTCTGTCCCAGTTTATCTGGTAACCCTATCAATAGAGATGCTAGTGTTCTGACTAACTCAATCTGCTTTTATGCTGATTGTACAAGCAGCCATGGCCACAGTCCAGTGTAGATACAACCTGACCCTTCGGAGTAGTGGGATGTCTTTTTTTAAGACCAAGTATTGATATCTCCTTTAGTGGATTGTGAGTGACACATGAATGGAAGTCATGTGCTAGTTCCCAAGGAAGATAAAGGCTTTAATCCAATCATTTCCCATGCAGTTGCATATCATTGAGGTTGGCACACCTCCAACAGGAAATCAGCCATTCCCCAAGAAAGCTGTTGATGTCTTCTTCCCACCTGAAGCACAGAATGACTTTCCTGTAGCAATGCAGGTATGGTGCAGTTTTGGGGCGGGGGTAGTTTGTGTCCACTTCCTGGATGAATTAATTTAGGTTTTAAATGAAATTTCAAAATGCTAAAGAACGGAACAGCCTAAGAATGGATGCAGGCAAGCCTGGATTTAGCTTTGTAAGCTGTCTTTAATTGCTGCTTAGCCTTCCCTTTTATAGAATAAAAGTTCAGGTATTTTTGACTTTTATAAGAGCATGGGGGATGGTTGGTTGGTTTTCTAATCTGTGGGAGCACAGAATTGTATTATTGGACGAACAGCACAGTATCCTATATCTTATTGCTGCTTTGCTATTTTAAAAATTGTATTTCATATGGGTCCAAAGAACTACTTAAAATGTCATGGTCAATTTCAGAAGCTTGAAGTGTTGTTGTCACTGCCCTTCCCCCATGGCTTGGAAAAGAATAAATTAGATGAAATGAGATGACTTGCAGTTTTCACTTAAGATTAAATCATCTTTCCTTGGCACATACCTAGCTATGGTATCCCATCAATAGAATGTTATCCCAGGGACAGTTTCTTGATGCCTACTTAATATCTGTCTGGTTCTGGCCAAAGACTTCATGAATAGTTTTTCAGTATACAATTGGATTCATGTGATAAAATTGGAAATTTCCTTTCCCAGAGGGCATATGACTTTTAAAACTACAAGGAAGACACGAGTCACTGGGAGAGAAGTTATGCCGGGATGAGTAAGGATTGTTGCTCTTGTCCCAGCTAAATATAAGAAAAGGTGCATCTTTGCATAGTTTTTAAATCTTGGAAACCTATTAGTAGTTATCCCTGTTGCTATGTGTCATCACTCTAAACATGCAAGAATAAATAACACAAAACAAAGCTTGTATGATTATAAAGTTGCCTGGGAATAACTTTTATTAAAGTTATAGTATATGAATAAATCAAATTGCCTGGAGAATTTGATTTGTAATGCAGAATGTACATCCAGGTGGTAGTAATGTGGTGACAACAGTAAAAATTGCCTCTTTCCCTTTTTTTCTGCAGATTAGCGAAAAGCATGATGTGGTCTTTTTGATCACAAAATACGGTTATATTCATCTGTATGACCTCGAAACAGGCACCTGTATCTACATGAACAGAATCAGTGGAGAGACCATCTTTGTCACTGCACCCCATGAAGCAACAGCTGGAATCATTGGAGTCAACAGGAAAGGACAAGTAATGGAATTTTCTGTGCCCTTGTCACACTGACTCTCTCACTCTTGGAGTATCCCACTTACTCTAGTAAAGTACTACTTGGTTCAGGCATACATAACTATTTGCCTTCCATAAAACTGATTGAAGCATTATGTTTTAGTATTAGTAGATAGGAGTTCAGAGACTGAGTGCTTTTAATGAACAGTCTCTTGGCAATGTTTAACACAGCTGACCTTGAAGCTTTTTCGGTACAAGTGGTATTTGCTTTGATTAGGAGACTAGCAGTTCACTAGACACCATGGCATGCCAGTTTCAGCCAGGAATTGCTAACTTTGAAGTCGGCTCCAAATTTCTGCTAAGGCAGTGGTTCTCAAACCTTTTAGCACTGGGACCCGCTTTTTAGAATGACAGTCTGTCCGGGACCCACCAGAAGTGCTGTCATGGTGATGCCAGAGCCTGCTGCTTTCCTGAAAAAGCAGCAGTAAATTGGATTATTTCTCAGTCATTTTCCAATAGCAAAGTGAATCAGAAATAAAGTCCATTTACAACCTTGACACAAGTGACCCACTTGAAATTGGTTTGTGACCCACAGGTAGGTCCTGACCCATAGTTTGGGAACCACTGTCCTATGGTTTCAGACTAGCTTAATATAAAAGAATTGAGGCAGTACCCATTTATTTCACAATATTTATATCCTCTGTTTTAACCATAATGGTTAAGTCAAATTGGCCAAATACATCTATTTCTTTGAGCAATATGGTTCTGTGATCTGGAGCTCCACAGCATTTTGAGCTAGAATGTGCTTTCAGAGAATCATGCTGGTGGTCTCTTGCTTCTGTGGTAACAACCTGATGGCAAGAAAGGCAGGCTATCTAGTATTCCTAAATACTTCTTGCTCATCAGTTTTATTCAGTTTTATGGGAACTTTATTAAGCTGCAAAGGATTCTTAAAGGAGCCCAGCATGGAACAATGAGGGCACTCCATGAGAAATCTAATGTTTGAACTTCAGCAAGGCCTTCAGGTTTGTCGGAGTTCAAAAGTGTGTATGCACATTTTCCCTCCCCATATCCAAACTTATTTCTCTTTTCTGTGCCTGGGACCTAGTCCAGGGCTTGGGCCTTTAATTGTCCTGGTGAATTAACACACCAAAGTGTTTCAGCTATGTGTATCTTAAAACATTTTGGTTCTGATGTGATTGTCATAGGGAAAAGAGACCAGCCACCTAACAAGTGGTAACTTCTATTGAGTGATCTTGTGTTTCCTCCAACATCAGCGGTTTGTCAGCATGCACATTTAAATGAGGAATTAGCTAGACAAATGATCTGTAAGTTGTTTGAAACTTGGGCAAGTGCCCATTCACCCTTTTCTAGATTTGGGCAGTTTAACATAGGACTCAAATGTTTAACTGGTGGTTTTTAATAGCTAGGGTGAGGCCAAAGCAAAATTTTTACTAATTATACAATTAAGGCACCTCAGCCTGTGTGGTTCCTCCCCCCCTCACTTAGGCCCAAATGGGCTTAATGTGTATTTCCGTTATATTTTAATAATACCCTTTGTGCTGTTGGGGAAGATTGTTCTAGTTGTATGAATTTGGCACTCTTGGTGTCCCATCCTGGCCAGAGGGGGAGTAGTAATGCTTTAATAAGCATAGCATTGTTCACAACCCTTAACGTTTTGGCCACCGTATTGTACTCATTTAAGACGTTCATTTTCAAGATTTGTATTCCACCTTCCTTTGCAGGAGCAAATGCTCAAGGCAGCTAAAAATGTAATGAAAATGTACAATATATGAAACAATAAAAAAGGGGGCTATAACATTTTGGAGAAGGGCAACTACTAAAACCAAGCATTGCTATAGAGACCCGGGAGACAAGAGTGCTGCAAAAGTGCTATGGGGTAACAACTGTTAACGCGCCTTGAATATCTGTCTAAAAGCAAACTCTCTTTTCGAGTTTGTCAGCATTGCTGCTGGAATTCTCAAAGATTAAAATGAACCTTTCTCAGATAGCTAGCATCCCTCCCCTCGGATTGTGTTAATCTGCTGCTAAGCTGCTATGGCTACAAAAAAGCCTCTCCTGGCAGCTGGTTGCTTGGTCTGGGGAGAGCAACAGCTTCATGACTTTCTCTGAATAAGCTCCTGATCTGCAGTGCTGTAGAGATTGGAGTTTGTAGGTTTTAATTTGCAACCTCTTATTGCTCCTTCACAAAATCCAGGGGAATATATGAAACGTAGGCCAGGATCCAAAGAACCACACAACTAGTTTGGCATGCATAGAAAGCAGCTGTTGTGGCATGTCCCAAGTCCTGTTTAGAGTATAAAATTCTAGTTGGGGATTTCTGAGCAGCCTTTTAAGAGATCCATTCAAATTGCCTCTAAAAAGCTTTCCATGGGGAGTATCATGTTTGGTGGCTGGGTCTGAGTAGATCTCCCTAGGAAGCAGTCACTGTTGCTGCTGAAAAGGCCCTACCTTATAACCCAGCCATCCTTCAGGAAATAAGGACACTAAATATGCGGTATCCTCTGATCTCAAGAGAACAAACCGTGGAAGAAGGTGCACCAGGTTGTGGAGGGACTAGGTTGTAGTGCTATAGTCCCAAACCTATCCACTTTCTCTGCATTTATGAAAGTGGGAGAAACCTTCCTTAAAGCGGAAATGCTGTAGCGTAGTGGCCAAGATACTGAGCAGTACACTGAGACTTTCCTGGTTTAAATCTTGCCTCTGACTTGAACTCACTAGGTTGTCCTTTCCCTTTCAGCCTTGATTCTCCAGCTGCAATAAACACTTGCCTTTTTGAAGGTGCTGATAAGGATTGTATCAAAATACTATCCATAAAGCACCTTGCATGCTCAAAGTGTTAAGTAAATTTATCAAAAGCTAGAATGTTCCTGGTTTTCAAACCTTGCACATTAGTGTTAACCAGCATTGGGTTTCTTCAGTGCTTGTCTAATACTCATAATGTATGTAGGAAGCTGTGCATTTCATATCTAATCTGGCATTCAGAAAGGTACTTTCTCAGTATGGAAATTTCCATTTAGCTATCATAAGTGGCTGTTGGTGGACTTGTCCTTTTTCTGTTCTTAAAAGCCACTTAATTTAACAGCAATTGCCATACCACATAAGTCTTCAGAAAAAAGATATGTCTGTATGCATTCCCTTGAAGAGTTGTATGCAGTCCCTTAAGCATAGTGAATTCTTTCTTCAGTCAAGAATAGTGTGTGGCATGCTTCTGAAAGGCATTTCTGTGAGATTTGGCACAACATGTAAACTTTGCCCTGAAAGCATAGGACCTCCATCTGGGTTGCAAATGTCCCTTGTATTGGTAAACTGAGTAAGTGGTTATATAAATCCAATGCTTAAATTTGGGTCACTGTGTGCCTTTGAGCATAATAGATGTGGATGAATCATTGCTGTTGGACTGATGATCCTTGCTTTCTCTGGGGCTTAAAATCCAAAAGCTAATGATGTGAGGGGTGGTCATACAGAAGGAAATTCTTTGCCAGTTCAGAGCCATTGCATGTTACACAGAACTCTAAACCAGTTCAGACTGTAAGTGGGGTTTGTAGTTATGTATGGAGCACTCAAATCCCATTTTTTGCATTTGATCTGAATCTCTGGCACAACTCTGCCAACAGCTTCCACCACGTCCATTGTGCCTAACTTCCAAAGTTTGCTCTCCTGAGCAGAGATCACTAATATAGGTCTCAAAACATTACTTCTGTTGCTTAATGGGGAAATTATATTCTCTCTCTCTCAATGCAGGTCTTGTCAGTATGTGTAGAGGAAGAGAACATCATTCCTTACATCACAAATGTGCTGCAGAACCCTGACCTGGCACTGCGAATGGCTGTCCGTAACAACCTAGCTGGTGCTGAAGAGCTCTTTGCTCGAAAATTCAATGCGCTTTTTGCCCAAGGGAGCTACTCGGAAGCAGCAAAAGTGGCAGCAAATGCTCCAAAGGTATAGGGTGGCAAGGAACCTCAACCTTGCTCTCTGTCCAGTGGAGGGTCCCTGTTTAGGGAGTGATACTGGTATCATGGCCGGGTACCTGTGTGGTTGTTGGGGCTTGTTGGTTGGACTCAGCTGAGCTGTTCCCTCAGTGGCTACACTGGCTGCCAGTTCATTTCCAGACCCAATTCACAGTGCTAGTTTTGACTTATAAAGCCCTTTACGGATTGGGTCCAGGGTGTTTGAGGGACCGCCTCCTTCCATATAATCCTACCCATACACTCAGGTCATCTGAGAGGGCTTTTCTGACTTATACTGTCACTAAGTGAGGTTATGGGGATGGTGGCCAGAAATAGGGCCTTCTCGGTGGTGGCTCCATGGTTGTGGAGTACCCTCCCCTTAGAATTGAGAATAGCTTCCTCTCTGCCAATTTTTTGGCAGGGTCTTAATACTTTATTGCTTAGGAAACGTTTAGGTGCTTATGTGCATTTTTAACTTGCAATTGTGGAATCCATTGGGGCCTGTTCATTTTGAATTGTTTAATGCTATCGTTTTTAATTTTTATCCTAGCTTTTATCTTGTGTCTCATTTTGTTTGTAATTTTAATATTGTGCAGAGTAGAATTTTGCTTATTGGGTTCAATTTCCCCTCATTTTTTGACTGAGCTGTTATGCAACTCTCCGAACAGTATCCATGGTAGAAATTACTATCTTAGACCACTGATCTGTAATTTGTAAATCACCTCTACAGAACAGTTGGTGGTGTGTGGAAAAACTGCAAGTCCCTGTAATAAAATACAACTAGGCACTTGCCATGGCTCCCCATCAGGCAACTAGTGGTTTGGCAAATCTTAAACCTGATGATGGTTTGGTCCCTGCATACAACTGTAGTTCTTGGAGGGTTACCAGGAAACTTAGACAAGTTTCCAAACTGGTTTTGGTTTGTAGATGAGCTCTTAATCCACTTGGGGGAAGCTGTAGGGGGATGGTACATGTATCACCAGAAGAAAGGTCTATAGCTGGTAATCCTAACTTCAGTTATATTAAACTTGAGCACCCAAGTGCTGTAATATGTGTCTAAGTAGTAGAACCAGCCTGTAATAGTTTGCAGTAGCTCACCATTGCTAAAATTCAAGATCCTGCTTAGAAAATAAAAGTTAAGGGTGGGGTCACTTTCACGAATGGAGTCTTGTATGATTCCACAGAGCAGTTGTCTACCTGTAGCAGATAGAATACGCATAAATTAGACAAAAATGAGTAGTCAAACTATATTCCAGCCAGGAATGGTGAATGACTAGTGCTGAACCTAGAGCTCAGTGGTAATAAATGATGAGCTGTCCAGTGAACAGCACCTCTTGCTTCACTATTCTGTTGGCATTCCAAAGGATGAAGGATGCTTTTTTGTTCTCTTTAAGGGAATTTTGCGTACCCCAGATACTATCCGCCGGTTCCAAAGTGTCCCAGCACAACCAGGTCAAACTTCTCCCCTGCTCCAGTATTTTGGAATCCTGCTAGACCAAGGTCAGCTGAACAAGTATGAGTCCTTAGAACTCTGCAGGCCAGTGCTCCAGCAAGGACGGAAGCAGTTGCTGGAGAAATGGTTAAAGGAAGACAAGGTAATGCATGTTTTTTCAGGGGGCAGGGAACTGACTGCCTTCTGAGATTACCAGTACCAGAATCCTTTAGCAATATATCTACTGCTGAGTGCAAGTAAAATGTGGGCATTCTCCAAACAATGTTTTTGGGAATTGAGCAACTATAGAACTGCATCATAATAGAGTAAGCCATGTCACAGCCAGATCCTGTGCTGCTGGGCACCTGTGTGGGCTGCAGCGCTAAAATGACAACTGCTGTTTCTTGTGGGAGCTGCGGCAGCCACAAGTTGTACACGTTATGCAACTTCAGATTCTAGCAGGCAGTGCCAACACACTTATGAGCTCAGCCTCAAGTCCGTGAAAGGATGGGAGTTGCCTGCTTCTGATATATGTGTGTACATGCCTTGTTTTAACATGTAAGCAGTGTTGTAGTCGCTATTGTGCTGTGTGATGTGAAATAGAAAAGTTTGTAGAACAAAACCTGACAATCCCAGGAAGCTGTCGAATGTGCATGCATAAAGTGTGCCCATATGTGGACAAAGGTTCTAGCCATCTTCCTGAATCCTCAGGCCATCTGTTTTAAAACAAGCAAACTTTTTTGAGATTCTGGAGTTCTTTTGATTTTTCTTAACAGATCAGCAATTGCAAGTGGGTTTCCTGGACAGACTGCCTGCTGCTATTGGCCTTTTGCTGCAGTTCTGGGCCATTCTTTTGGTTCACATGGATTGTCACAGACCACTGCCTCATGTGAAGATTGCCCTTGAACATGCTTCAGGTTTTTTGCCACACAAGAATTCAAGGCAGAAAGCTTGAATGCTATATAATGTGATGCTACACTGTGCGTCTTAAATTCGTACTGTAGAGCGATGAAAGAGAGCATAAGGCCCTTTAATCAAACCTTGCTGACTTTGGATTTAGGAGCTTGTTAATGTTTCAGCCTTTTTCAGTTGCTTTTAAAATATTGTGTGATCTCTTAAGTGACTCTTTTAAACACAGCTGGAATGCTCTGAAGAATTGGGAGATCTGGTGAAGTCTGTAGATCCAACTCTGGCTCTGAGTGTCTACCTAAGGGCTAATGTTCCCAACAAGGTTATCCAGTGTTTTGCAGAAACGGGACAAGTACAGAAGATTGTGCTGTATGCAAAGAAGGTGATTGGGACCAACTTTATTTTCAAGTAGTTCAGGAACATTGAAGGTCTAAACATACAATACTGTTGGTTCAATAGATAGTAATATTGCAGTAGTACAAGTGCTTGGTTTCAGTATAGCTCACAATAGCCCTATAATGTGTGGGTATGTTCCCTCAAAACAGTGCTGTAGGAAATAATATATCATTATTCTACAACTGTCCTCACCAGCGTATTGGGTCAGAGCCAGCTATGTAATTGCAGTGGTGGAAGGGGAGCTACAGGCTTCTTGTTGAAAGCATCTAGGGTAGATTGCATTGTCTGCTGTCTCTTCTTCTGAAGCATTTCCTGATAGGAAGCAATTAGGCCTGTGCTAGCCGGAGTATTCTGCTCCCACCAGCATAGTGCTGGCTAGAATATTCACTGACAGTTGTCTGAAAGCACAACCCAGTCAGTTATCTGCACTGAATTCTTGAATATTAATTTTGAAACTTAGAGTTTTAACTTTTTATAATCCTGTAAAACTGACACTCGGAACAAAGCACTATAGCAAAAGTGTTATAGGAGGTACTATTATTCTGTTTAGTAGCCAGACCACAGATTAAGCAGGCCACCTGCTCAGGAGAGCAGGCTTATTACATGACATCTAGCTTCCATAGCCACTTGCTAGCCAAGTAATAGTGGTAGCATGAGGCCAAGGTAGCCTTAACCCCTCATCAGTCCAAGAGACTACTGAGGATAGGGCTGCAAATGGAGTTATATTGAAATTTCTCAAAACTTCTTAGTGCTGCCTGACCCTATAAGGAAGTGGGAAAACAACTTTTCTGATATGCAGTGTAGATCAAAGAACAGATACTGCTTGCTTAAGTCAAGATTTGTTCAAAGGGAAAAGGTGAGTTAGTGATGGCTGGACTGAAAGAGTGAAATATGAAACCCAGCTGGCCTGGTGGGCCAGGGAAGATAGTTCATAAATGCTTAGGTTGAGCCATTGGCGCGCCTGAGTGCATCATGGGTACCAAGGTCGGGTCTTAAGACTCTTTAACACATCAAAACACATTGGGTAAAATTTTCCGGGCTTCTAAATGTGCGGAATAGAACTGCTTGTGAGAGGTGTTAGGAAGTGATTGGAACTTTGCAGGCCCCTCTGGACCATTTGGTTCATGTAATCTTCCTATTGTATGGGGTTCCTAGGTTGGCTACACTCCGGACTGGATCTTTCTTCTGAGGAATGTAATGCGAATCAGCCCTGACCAAGGACAGCAATTTGCCCAAATGCTAGTTCAAGATGAAGAACCTCTTGCAGATATCACACAAGTAAGTGAAGCAACTGGACCATCTCTGTACCAGTGACTCTAAAAGATGTATTGGGCCAATTGTTTCTCCTGTAGGCGGAACTGTTTGAATCGTCAGTCATCCTGTACAACTTGTTGCTGAACTGCTGTCTCTGACTGCTCCTCTTGAGAGTGTATTTGCTTCAAGTAGCAAATAGGCTTTCTACCATGACTTCACCCAGTCTGAGATTAGTTGTGATGGAACTGGATAGTGCAGAAAGAGTTGGTGAAAGAACTGGAACTAACCCATCTTTCTGCTCCAGGAGTTTGTTTAAAAGACATTGTTTTGGCAAACTGAGATTGTGATTAGAAGACTGCTCAGCATAGGAGTGGGTAGGAGCATATTGATGTGCTTATGGAATTTGGTCCCTCTTGAGGAGATGTGAAATATGAGGGAGGAATTCTGGTTGAAAGTGTCAGGATTAGGTGGCTCTAACTTGGGTGTTCGTCCAAAGTTGACGCTCTGTTCAGTGAGAAAGTATACTTGGAACAAACAGATTTGTGAGCGGTAAAGAATTGGTGTCTAAAGTGGGTTTTTCTCCTTTCAGATTGTGGACGTGTTCATGGAATACAACCTGATTCAGCAGTGTACAGCCTTCCTATTGGACGCCCTGAAAAACAATCGCCCCTCTGAGGGACCCTTGCAAACTCGCTTGCTTGAAATGAACCTAATGCATGCGCCTCAAGTAGGTCTTATACCTGTTAGGAAAACCTGGCACCAATTGGATAGCTGGCATTCAAGCTCTGAGGCTGACACCCTTGTTTCTTTATGACACTTTCGTAATTCCCCCAGAGGAGTTGTTGTAAAAGTTTCAGAGATGCTTCTAGAAAATATCATGATCCCCCAATGAGACTACAAATGGGGATTACATTGCTTACTTGAACAAGCTTACTTGAATAAGAGCCTAGTGGATTTTTAAACAAAAAAAATCTAGATGCATAACCCTTCTTTTGGCTTTTTAGTTTTCATATGCAAATGAGATTTCTGTAACCATTCCTCAGTATGACTACAAAAAATGTCATAGGTCCTCAATTTTTGCAACAAATTCGGTGAGCCAATTTGCAATCGATGAGTTTGTTTGGCAATTGGATGAGCTTTTGCTATTTTCTTAACCTATGTGAGTAAGCAGATCTGGCTGTCCTTCCAAAGTAACTGCAAGTAAATGTCTTCCCTGGAAAGCCCCTGTTCCTCATATATGCTAGTATTGACCACTGAGGCCCTTGGAGCAGAGCTTAATCTGACCTTTGTGTGGGGGGCCTTGCCATATTGAGTTACTGGCTTTCTGTGTAGTCACGTGATGCTTTATACAAGTGGTACAGAATCTAAAATGAGCTCCAGTTTGATTGCCAAATATCTCTTTCCAGGTTGCTGATGCCATTTTAGGAAACCAAATGTTCACTCACTATGACCGAGCCCACATTGCCCAGCTGTGTGAGAAAGCAGGTCTCCTCCAGAGAGCGCTTGAACACTTCACCGACTTGTATGATATTAAGCGTGCCGTCGTTCATACGCACCTTCTGAATCCTGAGGTACAGTGTCAAATTATAGCAAGCTTTGACTTTGTGTGAAACTTGCATATCCAGTGGCTTTGCATTTTGGGTATGGTCAGTTCCTTGACTTCCAGAGTATTGCTTTGAATACTTGGTTGGTTGGTACAAGAAAACTAAAACCAAGGCATGGTTTGTTCTAACTTTTCAGTGGTTGGTGAACTACTTTGGCTCCCTGTCTGTTGAAGATTCCTTGGAATGTCTGCGTGCAATGCTTTCTGCTAATATCCGCCAGAACTTGCAGATATGTGTCCAAGTTGCTTCCAAGTACCATGAGCAACTTTCAACACAGTCTCTCATTGAACTCTTTGAATCTTTCAAGAGTTTTGAAGGTAAGGAAGCTAGATGCACAGGCCCTGTGATGACAGAATTGGTGCCAGAAGCATCCTTAATCCTCATAGTTGCTTGGCTGGTCTATAAACTGTTCTTGACACTCAGGACTTTAGCTAGGTAGTGGAGCATACCTTGCATGCAGAAGATCCCTTGTTCAGTCCCCACTGTATGATATTAAAATGAACTTGGGTGGTAGAGACCTCGGAGAGTTGCTGCCAGTTACAGTAGACTCCCTGGCTAGCTGGACCAATCATCTGACTTCTCATAAGACAGCTTCACATGGGCTGTCTTATGAGAAGGCATAAGGCTTACTGCATGTATTCAGCCTTCCTCCATGACTGATACTGTTGGAGATCCAGCAGGATTGATCGTGGAAGTGGTAATCTCCTTTCTGAAAGAGGTTCTTTGCTGCTTAAGGAGAGGGTAGTGAGACCAGTATTTTTCAGCTGATATTGCCACGCAGGTGCTAAGAAGTCTATTTTAAAGGAGAAGTGTTGGCAGCTTGTGAAGAGCAGTAGTATGTTCTCTCAGAAGCTCAAGCCTTCATGCAGGGATATGGAAGAGATTGAAGTGTTCTGCTTTTTCACTAAAATTGTATCTTGGCTAGATCTTGCTTTAAGCTGCTGTACCTCCAGTTTAAAAGTGAAGGACCTGAAGTAGCAGCAACTGTACCTTTTGTTGCCCAAAATTGCTTAGCTTGATTGCTTAACTGATCACCTAGTTTTTCCCATCTGCTTCTTTCAGGTCTCTTCTATTTCCTTGGCTCTATTGTCAACTTCAGCCAGGATCCAGATGTACACTTCAAATACATCCAAGCTGCTTGTAAGACAGGCCAAATTAAAGAGGTGGAGAGAATCTGCAGAGAAAGCAACTGCTATGACCCTGAGCGTGTGAAGAACTTTCTCAAGGTAAAGATATGAGAATACTTTCTCGTAGTGAGGCTACTTATTGCTGATGTGTTTATAGTTCACTAATCTGTTGGTGATGGAGATTTCTTGGGACAGTTTAGGTCTATCAGTGCTATATTCTAGGAATACAGAAATTTTCTCCTAAAAGAGCATACAACACTTGTTCATAAAAATCTGAGGGCATGCTGAAATGATAAAAATACCAAATGAACCCACAATAGGTTCATTTAATAGGTTCAGTAGTAAATTGATGCCCACACTTTGTGTTGCTGTTGTGCTCAAGACTTAAAACTAGAAGCAAACTTCACTCACCCTGCAAGAAGGATTTACTGACCGGTACATACGAGTGAGAACTATCCAACCTCTGGAGCCAACTTCCTGTGTTTCAGCATTTAATTGTGATGGATTCCAGTGCAAATTCCATGTAGTTGTCTTGAAAACAGGAATATCTTTGTTTGCAATTGTGTTTTGTTTTATTGGTATTGTGTATAAATGTATTCACAAAAATGAAAAAATTTTTATATTGATAAAATTTTAAATGCCGGTGATAAATTTTAAATGCCTCCTGCTTAGAAGTTTAGCCCAAACAGTGACTCACGCAGTGAGCAGTGACTGAGTGCAGGTCAATCTGCCATATACCTGCATGGGGAAGTGTACAGTAATGTGGCGTAACGGCTAATGCTGCATTAGAGACTGAATGGAAGGTGGCAAGGTCAGAAGAAGTAAATTTTTCAGAGATGGAGCAGGCAGTTTTCTGAGTGCGTTCTCTGTACACTTATTTCTCATGGTGCACTATTGTGCTGCTAGAGGACAGCTAATGTGACCTTGTGCATACTGTGGGGTTGCTGACCCAAATCCATATTGAGATTTTCTCCAGAATTGGGACATGAGTCTTCAAACAAAAGCTTGTAAGCTTTTGGGATTTGGTGCACTACTAGTTGGTGGCTACTATAATATACTAGTTTGAGCTGGGATTTTATCTGGTTTGGATCTTGCAGCTGCCCTGAACATAGTAGGGGTTCTTAAGTAAGCTGCTCCTCTCAGTTTTGGCTTCTCAGCTGCAATATGGATGTAGTAATATTTAACATGAGTGGTGGTGGTTAGGACTACATTATAAAATGATGCATATGAAACATTTCACACATTTGGAAAGCACTATCCATATACTAGGTCAGTGGTTCCCAAACCTTTAGCACTGGGACCCACTTTTTCAAACACTCTTATTGAGACCCACCTAGCTTAATGAGACCAAAAGAAAATCACTTTACCAGCCACTGAAGCCTTTTATTTTTATCATTTTTACTACGTGAGGGTGCGCCTTCTGGAGCATTTGAGCTCCACATTCGTTGGATCTGGACCATTCTGGTGGTTCTGTGTTCTTCTTCATCTGGCTTTTGATAAGAGCTGAGGCATGTTGGCCTCCCCACAAGTAAACATGTGTCGATGGCTCCATTTTTTTCATACGGCTCAGTAAATTTTCATTAGCTTGTCAGTTTCACAACCCACCAAAAATCAGGTTGTGACCCATAGTTTGAGAACCACTGGTAATTGTTTTCAGACCACTAGTTACTGTATTACTAAGGATTTCAAGAGTATTAAATGATACACCTAACCAAGATATGGGTTGCATCAAACTGAGAATAAATTCATAACTTCTCTGACATGAAACCTTCAAGTCTCATGTAATAACCTTGATAAAGAAAATTATTAATATCAGATTTTGCACCTTCTTGAAGAGTCGCTCTATGAACTTGTTGTTGTATTTTTTCCAGTATTGCTGAATCTCTCAGTGGCACTTGGTATCTTCTATTGCATGTGCTAGCATCTTGTCTATGCATTGTTTGCTCTTTTAGAAAATGTTTAGTAAGGATGGATCTGTGTTAGCTTAGAGGTGGGATAAAGAGCAGAGGGGGACTAGGGAGTCTTGTAAAATAATACCAGCTTATGAGTAGTAACTTTAAGTTGTCAACCATTGTTTCTTGTGCTGTGCCTTGTGTCTCTGGAATGTTCAGGACATGTACCAGGTAAACCTCCCAGTCTAGGTCTTCCCATCTGTTAACTCCTTCAGTGTCTTTCTGTGTATAGGATTATATCCTGGGATTCGCGTTCTTGAAAATGATTTGTGCTAATAGCTTGATTTTCCTTTTTAGAACACAACCCCTGTCTTTGTAGTCCTGGCATCTATTCTGGGCCACAAGTGTAAAGAAATTAAGCCTATTCTTGGCATTTTGGGGGGAGGGGGGTTTCAAACTGAATAGGCTGAAGCCATGTAAGATCTCCTTAAAATTGGGATGTTTTATTTCGTTATTGACCTCTGTCTCGGTCCACGGGATCTGTGGGCTACATCAGCTGGGATGGAGTTGCTCCTTACAATAGGTTTAGCTTGATGGATCATTGTGGGAAAGAGAACAAGGAGAGTTCTTGCCTTATTGGAGTGTGAACATATGTTGCTCTTGTAAAAGACTTACCAGTGCTCTAAAATTAGAGGTGGGTGGGGGCCAGGACAGACCCTCCCAGTGAACATTGTCAGAAACTATAGGGATCTTAGGTTTGGGATAATGTAGTCTTGTGTGCAAATTGACAAGTTCAGCCAGCTTGCCCATCCATGTTGACTCAAAGGGGACAGAAGCAAGGGAGGACTCAAGTTTTGCTGCTTAGTCACCTTGAGGTTAGTGGTTTGCCATAGGTCATTACATGAACATAAGAAGAGCCCTGCTGGATCAGACCAAAGGTCCATCTAGTCCAGCTTTCTGTATTTCACAGTGGCCCACCAGGTGCCCCAGGGAGGCATGAGACAACAAGATGCTTGCATCCTGTTGCCACTCCCTTGCACCCGGTACCAGTAGCCCTCCACCTTTGTAAGGAGGTTGCACAATCCATCATTGCCTATAGCCCACAATGGACCTTTCCTCCAGAAATCCGTCCAATCCCCTCTTAAAGGCATCAAGACCAGATGCCATCACCACTTCCTGTGGCAAAGAGTTCCACAGATTAACTACCCGCTGGGTAAAAAAATACTTCCTTTTATCTGTTTTAACTCTCCCAACCCTCAGTTTTAGCAGATGCCCCCTGGTTCTGGTGTTTTGAGAGAGGGAAAACCATGCTTACCTTGGCAGGAATAGGGTTAAGTTCAAACATCCCACCCTTCAGTCTTCATGGTGATTTCAACTTTTTCAGCCAATGCAATCCCAGAGTTGATCCTGCATACCAAATAACTGTTGCAGCTGACAAAATGGAGCCTAGTTTAGGCTTGTAGTCCTGTGTCTCTTGTAAAATTGTCTGTGAGTGTGTCAACAAGCAGTGGCTGGAATTCTGATAGTTTTTTCAACTTTAGAAGCTTGAAACAGGATGAGACCTTGAAGCTGGCTTCAAGAACATAATCTCTAGTGTGCATTCTAGGTATCTTGTCCCCAGCATAGAAGTATTTCAGCTTATCAACTTGCTTTTCACTTTGCTGCTTGTCTGCAGCTTTAAATATAAATTCAAAAGTGCACTGCTTTCTCCTTCAGGAAGCAAAATTGACTGACCAGCTTCCACTGATCATCGTGTGTGACCGCTTTGATTTTGTCCATGATCTGGTCTTGTACTTGTACAGAAACAACCTTCAAAAATACATCGAGATTTATGTGCAAAAGGTAAGAGGCAGGTGATTGTCTCTGAAAGATCTTCAGCCCCTCTCCTGGTACACTGCCTTGACAATGACATTGCTGTTCAAACACTGATTAAGACCCAGACTGACAGGTCATTAAAGACCTGGTTTGGCCTACTACTCACTTGTCTCAACAAGTGTCTAATCTAGGGAAATTAAGGAGTTGCTGATTTCAGACCACTAATATTGATGCACCTTTGTCAGGGATGGCTCTGCTGCAGGATATTCAAAGTTTGCAGGTGGTGAGGACCCTGCTGATAGGACCCATGCATCAAAGGAAACATATTCTGGCAAGTGAAGTTGGTAATGGGAAAACATATTGCAATGATGTTGTTATGCGTACCAAATATTTAGCAAGTAATAAGCAATGTATAAATTAGCTTAATAGTATGATGGATTTGGGGGGGGGGGTGTAAGTAAAAGTCCTTGCAAAGAGTGACACCTATTGGATTCTTCAGGACAGGAGAGCGTAGTGTACATTACAAACCACCCCAAAGGACTGACTTGCAGCTACTCAAGTATGGTCTCACTTTTATCCCTTTTCATATATGTAAGGGGATATTGCAAGAATATTCTTAAATTCGACTAGCTCTAAGAAACCATCCATCTTAAGAGGCACTAATCCTCCTGTCTCAGATCAAGATACCAGAATAACTCATATGCAGAGTACTTGCCCTGATAATTGCTTCAGCAGCTTGAGAATTACAGTCCAGGTTGCCAGCTTTAGCTACATAGGAAAATGATAGTGCTTGGATCTGGTGAAGTGATTATGAAATGGAAAGCTCAATCTTTGTTACTGCTTAACACCATCTTGCTGCAGGTGAACCCAAGCCGTCTACCTGTGGTCATTGGGGGCTTGTTGGATGTTGATTGCTCTGAAGATGTCATAAAAAACCTGATGCTGGTTGTGCGAGGGCAGTTCTCCACTGATGAGCTTGTTGCTGAAGTAGAGAAAAGGAACAGGTATGTTATGTGGCCAATAAAAGTAACTTCAATGACTCTCAGTTTGTCAAGTTAATGCCAAGAATGTTGAAACTTTTCCTGATTGCACTGGATGGCCCACAAAATAGCTTCTTTGGGACAAAAGTAACAAGTTGTAATACTTGTACACTTCTGTAATTTATACATGCACATATAAATGCCAACTCCTCTATAAAACCAGAATTGGCATTATGTTGCAAGAGGGTAATGGGAGGGAAAACTGAGGTTGAGAGAATAGTGACTTGTCGTAAACACAGGCTTACCTCTCCCAGCTTTCAGGGACTTCTGAACTTGTGGCTTTTAATCCCTTATTGGTGTTAGGGCAACCCTTGCATTAAAGGGTCAGGTACTGTATCCTTGTCCTATCTTTTTAATAGCTTTCCTGAACAGAAACAATATTCATTGGTGTTAAATCTCTCAACAGCTGTTGGGGAAATGGACTAAGCAGGGTTTTGGGCTTTCCAAGGTTTATGTTGACGCTCATGCAGTCATCAAGCATTGCCTTCCAGAAGGCAGTTGTGTGTTATGATGTGGCTAATAGGACATATCCAACACAACTTCATTCTTTGTTTAGGTTAAAACTTCTCCTACCATGGCTGGAAGCCAGAATTCATGAGGGTTGTGAGGAGCCAGCTACACACAACGCACTAGCCAAAATCTACATCGACAGTAACAATAACCCTGAGCGGTTTCTGCGTGAGAACCCCTACTATGATAGCCGTGTGGTGGGGAAGTACTGTGAAAAAAGAGATCCACATCTGGCATGTGTGGCTTATGAGCGTGGACAGTGTGATCTGGAGCTTATTCATGTGCGTATATCTGCAGGCTGTGACTGAGATGCAAGGGTCTGAAGCTTAACTGTGTGTGGGTGGGGTGTGTTTGGCCCTACCATGTGTAGTGATGGACTAGGGCTCAAAGGCAAAAACTGATGTTTTTAAACCTACATAATGGAACACTATGGCTTTCTTCCTATCCCTCTCCCAGTCCTTCCTCCCTAACCAGGAGTGAGCTGTTAGGACAAACTTCAAGTCCTGAAGCTGGCAGGCCCATGAGGAAGCAGTTACTTATCCTGAGTCTTAAGGAGTCTTAAGCTCATTCAAAGGAATGGGCTGGACTTCTCCCCTACCCTTGGAAAAAACATCTTTGTAAATCAAAGCAGGCCCCCAATGTAGCAGAGATTTATTGTGTAGCTACTTCCTGTAAACTAGTCCCTGGAGGGGAAGCAGATACCGTATTTCCCCAAGTATAAGGCGCACCAAAGTATAAGACGCACCTTAATTTTGGGGCCAGAAATGTGAAGAATTTCTGCCCAGCACACCCCTTGAATAAGACGCACCCAATTTTTAGCCCCCGGTTTTTTGGGGAAAAGGTGCATCTTATACTTGGGGAAATACGGTAATCTGTGTTTGGTTATAAATGCAGCATATTATACTGTAGTTAAGATCATAATATCCAACCTGACTTGATATGTTCAGCACTGGAATGTTTCACTTGGTCACCCAAGTTCCATACTTTGAAGACACAGTTCACCATTCATAGTGGAAATGCATTGTGAAGCACTTTAAACATGTGCTTGGCAGTGTAGTGTTCAGCTTGATCGTCCTTGTTGAGGGGAGGTCAGCAGTCTTGCTTGTACAGACTGGCAACTGAGAGCAAAAAACTGGCTTGCCCAAAGCCATGGTTATAGCATTCTAGTTGGTAACGGATCTTGAGGAGAAGATGCTTCCAGAGTGCAGATTTTAACTATCTTCGGTGGTGTAAGTCACCACTGGAATCTCTATCCTTTTCCACTTCAGGTATGCAATGAGAATTCCCTCTTCAAGAGCCTCTCTCGCTACTTGGTACGTCGCAAGGACCCTGAGCTGTGGGCCAGTGTGCTCTTGGAAAGCAATCCTTATAGAAGGCCATTAATTGACCAGGTAATCCTTGACACTTTTCTTGCACACTGTGTGGTTGAAAGCAAGAGACATGCAAGTTGCCAGTAACAACTGCCCATTGTCTTGTGTTGGTAGGTTGTGCAGACAGCGCTCTCTGAGACTCAAGACCCAGAAGAAGTTTCTGTTACTGTCAAGGCTTTCATGACCGCTGATCTTCCCAATGAACTCATTGAACTGCTGGAGAAAATTGTGCTCGATAATTCTGTGTTCAGTGAACACAGGTTGGTACTCAACTTTTTTCTTTTCCAAGACCTGGCATTCAAATTGTGGGTTGGGACACACCAGTGGGTCGTGAGCCAATTTCCGGTGGGTTGCAAAGCACCTAGAGCAGCCATATTGAAAATATGGGAAGATGGAAAGGGGGAGGGCTGTGTGGTTGTCTTGCTTTGTCAATGTTGTAAATAGGCTTTTCTTTCTGATTCACTTTGCTATTGGAAACTGAGAAATGACCAACATATTGCTGCATTATCAGGAAAGCAGCAGGTTCTGGCTTCACAATAACAGCACCTCCAGCCATGACATCACATCTGGTGGGTCCTGGACAGCTTGTCATTCTAAAAAGTGGGTCCTGGTGCTAAAACATTTGAGAACCACTGCTATAGAGCAATGGCTTTCAAACTTTTCTGGAGGAACCTAGGATTCCTTGAAGATTTAGGGGATTCACAGTAGAGGTATTTCCTAGCTGGGGTTTCTTGGCAAATTAATCTTCATGGAAAAGGAACTCTGAGAACTACCCTTAACGTATCAAAAGACTGTTTCTTTTAAGCTGCTTGGCTTAAAGCGGAACTCTATGCATCTCAGAACTTTGTATTCCTGAAGGTCCAGCAGTGATGTTTGATGTCATTGTTGTGCATCCAGAAACAGTAGATGCCACATAGCACACAAAGGGCTTGGCACAGTGGTGCAGAATGTGGAAATATAGCCTGGAAGGTAGGTCTCCATGATCTTAGTGCTGGGGGCATGCTGAATTTCTTGGCTGAGGTGAGATTTGAGTCCACAGCTTGTGGTCTGATCCTTAATTTGCGGAGGTACAAAGTATGGTGACCACAGTAGTATCCTTTTTACTTACAACTGGGTTCTGGATCACAGTGCAGAGGCTGAGAGCCCAGTAGTAGAATTAATCCTCAAACTATTAATATTCATCATAGTTGCATGCAGAGTCTCTGGCCATGTAATGGGCAGTGCCTTCATGAAGGCTTGGGAAAGCAAAGGGAGCCCTGAAAGGAAGAATTATAGCCTCCTCCTAATGATAGTTGTCCAGGACTGATACTTCTACTTCGGTGGCTATGCGGATGACTTTCTGGTCTTCTTCAGTGGGAGAAGATACTCCCTGCAAAAGTGCTGTTGAAGCTGGCAGTCTCCAACAAGAAGGCTTCTCTTTAGAAAAGAGGCCAAACAGGGATTTGTCTCCTACCCTTGAAATGAGGAGGAATAAGAAGCCTGGATGGTAGCCATTCATAAGAATACACATTCATGGGAAATGTAACTCCTCCCTCCTCCCCCGTCTTCTGCTGCTAGAGTAGCTTATCCTAGATATTGGACTCATTGCAGCTAACGAGTGCTACTTATTGGGGTTTGGGAACTTGCTGGCCCAGAAACTGATTTCAATGTGATTAGTTGTTTGTGGTGCATTGAAAAATTGCAGGTTGCAACCAGTAGCACATAATTCAGTGTAATCTGAAGAAACCAAGTTTCTAGTCTTTATGAGACTGTGAAGATAAGTACTAGGGAAATGCCTGATAAAACCTCAAGAGGCAAAGAACTTGTAGAATAAGTTCTTCAGTAAAAAATTGATGTGTGATGTGGGGGCAGTGGTAAACATAGCGGTTCATGTAGCTCAGTACAATGACTGTAAGGTTTTTTCCTTAACATCTTTCAAAAAATATTTTTAATTGGCAAATGCCTCTATGGGACATCATTTAAGCTTTACACTGGAGCAGTGATGGGTGACTTACTCCTTGCTCACTGTTGCTTCTAGGAACCTGCAGAACCTCCTCATTTTGACAGCCATCAAAGCTGACCGTACCCGTGTCATGGAATACATCAATCGCTTGGACAACTATGATGCTCCAGATATTGCTAACATTGCTATCAGCAATGAACTATTTGAAGAGGCATTTGCCATCTTCAGAAAGTTTGATGTAAACACATCAGCAGTGCAGGTAATGTTCACCTTGAGTGTGTGGTTTGGGATGCTTTTCACAGCAAGGTTGACTGCTTTGTATATGTGTATGTCTGGTTGAGACTACACTCTTTCCAACTTGGTAGAAGCAGCCAGATTTGTTGCTCTATCTGCCCTTTTTGAATATTAGCAGTTGTAATTTCTCATTGTATGTTCTCCGCTGTAAAACTTAAGAGGCTTGCAGACAGCTTCTAGTGTGCCTCCATTTTGGCAAACCTAATCAGGCAGCAATAAAATAGCATTCATGTTAGTACTTGCTGAAGGGAAGCTGTGCCCCCCTTAGAACCACCATCTGTCTGGCAGCAGGGACATGGGGGTGGGGGAGGTTTCAGCATGTTCCCTTCCCAAGCAGCACTTCCCGGCTTACGCATGACATTGCATAATATATTGTAATAGGAGGGGTTGTCTTTTAGATCAAAAGATAGGGTAAGCCTCCACGTGCCTTCAGAAAACAAATTTCTAGGATTTCAAGGACTGACTGAGACAGCCAAGCACCCATTTGTTCCCCTGGTACGTGGACATGGAAGTGATGTTTAGCCGCTTAAGAAAGGCTTCAAGAATATTACTGTCCTTCAGCACATCTTGATTGCCTAATCATTTCCTTGTCCGGTCTACGCATTGGACAGTGCTTCTTCTATAGTTCTAGCAGCATCTGTCAGGCTACATAATAGGTTTAATGCTGGCCATAGGGACTTGCACTACTGGAGGTAGTGTCAACAGAGACAAGGCTGTTTCTGTAGTGGTGCCTTGAACTGGGCACTTCTCTGGTTCCATCACTGCTTACTTGCACTTGGGCAGCTTAAGTGTTTCCCTCTTACAAACCATCTTGAGTGCCGTGTTTGTGTCTTCTGTGGTAAGTTTGGCCGCCTTGAGTATCTGATAAGAAATGGTATGTAAAAGCCGACCACCTCAATTCTTTAATGACAGCTGTCCCCCCCAGGTTTTGATTGAACACATTGGTAACTTGGACCGTGCTTATGAGTTTGCTGAACGCTGTAATGAGCCTGCTGTGTGGAGCCAGCTTGCCAAAGCTCAGCTCCACAAAGGGATGGTTAAGGAAGCAATCGACTCATACATCAAAGCGGATGATCCTTCATCCTACATGGAAGTTGTCCAAGCTGCTAACACGAGTGGTAAGGCTTGCACGTTTTTTCTAGCTTCTAAATTAGCTTATGGCAATGTTATTCAAACTGTGGGTTGGGACCCACTTGGTGGGTCGCAACCTGATGTCAGGTGGGTCGTGGAAAGCTGAGAGCAGCCGTCTTGGAAACTGCAGACATTACTCGTGTTATAGTCCCTTTGTGAGTGTTAACAGTTCGAGTTTTCAAGTGAGGGTTTTTTAAAGTTTTGGTTTTAATTAAGTGGTTTTACATAATATTTTGTCCTAATCTTGCTTTCTGTCAGGGATGGTTCATAGTTGTACAATGGCTACAGTCTAGAAATGCCATTTTGCATTTCAGGAGTGTCATTTGATTGTCACAATGATGGCATTTTCTGCTTGATGTCAATTCCTGCAGCAATATCACTTCCAGGTTAATGACGTCACTTCTGGTGGGTCCCGACACAAGTGTCATTCTAAAAAGTGGGTCCTGATCTAAAAATTTTGAATACCACCTTCTTATGGTATTCCAGGATGGGGACTGACTCAACCTCCTGGCTCCTCTGTGTAGAGTGAATTTGCTGGATGAGTGACGCTAGAAGCGTCAACTTCAAATGGCTTAAAAGTTACTTCAGGCAAATCAAATGTTTGTAAAATGTGTGTGAACTTGTACCCTGCAATCTGAACCCGCAGGACTCATAGTGGGACTTAGAAGGAAATGATAAAGAAGAATAAGCAGTTTACTAAAATTGTGAATCCATGTGGATCTCCAAGAGTGTTGGGAGATTAATGGAGAGTATGTTTTTAGCCCACTCCCCCATTAGGCTAGGACCAAACATCTCCAGTTTCATTCTTTCCTCGTCACAGAGGGCTGCTTGAAGTAGCCCTGTGCATTGCACAGAGTTGCCTGGCCACCTCCTTCCTGGGCACAACAGGTTGAAAACTTTTTTCTGGATAAACACAATGGGGTAGAACTTTTGCCTTCCTTCCCAAATGCATTTTTCCACTTGTATTTTTGATGGTGTAAGAGCCACATCTCAAAAGGCCATAGTGGAAAAGGTACAGAAGAGAGCAACCAAAATGATTACTAGGCTGAGGCACACCCCTTATGAGGAAAGGTTGCAGCATTTGGGGCTCTTAAATTTAGAAAAAAGGCGCCTGAGGAGGGACATGATTGGGATGTACAAAATTATGCGTGGGATGGATAGAGTGGACAGAGGGAAGTTATTTTCCCTCACAACACCAGAACCAGGGGTTATCCACTAAAACTGAGTGTTGGGAGCATCAGAAATGATAAAAGGAAATACTTCCTTGTAATTAGGTAATTAGTCTCTGGAACTCCTGCCACAGGAGGTGGTGATGGTGTCCAGCATAGGAGTCTTAAAGGGGATTGGACAGATTTCTGGAGGAAAGTCCATCGCAGGCTACAGGCCATGATGGGTGGTGCAACCTCCTTATTGTACAGTAGTAGTAGGCTACCTCAAAATGCCAGATGCAGGGGAGTGGCAACAAGACACAAGTATTTTGTTGTGTATGTGCTCCCTGAGGCATCTGGTGGGCCACTGAGATACAGGAAGTTGGATTAGATGGGTCTTTAGCCTGATCCAGCTGGGCTCTTATGTTAGTGGCTTTGCCTTGCAAGCATTCCACACTCAGAAGCACAGTACAAAGCAAAGTGGGCATTCTGGTCTGGCTTTCCCTTCCTACTAGAAAGTCTTGGCAACACAAGGGTTTTATTGCAGTCCTCTGTACAAGAGGAATTCCTCCCCCCCCCCAGTGTCCTGCTTGATAAGATGCAGGTCACCAGAGCACACCCTAGGTCAGTGATGGCGAACCTTTTAGGCTTGGTGTGTCAAAATTTTGGGAAATGCTTCACTTGACTCTGCTGCCGTGTCAACCCCTCCTCCCAAACAAAAGAGAAAATTATTTATATTCCTTTTTGTAAAACAAAAAACACAGTCCAATCATGCATGGTGCTATGTATTATATAATGAAACATCAAATAATTACAAAAATGAAAAATGAGTAAAATAAACTCAGTTTTTGTCAGGTGTTGGGTAAATGCTGGTGTGTCACCCCAAACAGTGTGGTGTCTCATCTTCGACACGCATGTTATAGGTGCTTGTAACATTAACTGGGCATTGTACAAATTCTGCTCTTCTCCTCCTTGCTCCTCTGGAGTAATCTAAAAGTGGTAGGGACATAGAGCTTTTTCTCCTCCATTAGAATCCAGTGGAGGCCTTACAACTCCCTGCCCATTTCCCCTTTTAAGTAGTTAGAGAATTGCAAGGGCAACTTTTCAGGCTGCTCCCCCATGGCAAGGGACCCAAGTTCATGGTGAAGTGCATTTATCTTTTACCAGATGTGTGAACAGACTCGCTCAGTATAAGGAGTGAGTGACAAAGGAGTGGATTGTTCAGCTGACCCGATTTTTTTTTCCTCCCCAGTTTCGGGAAGCTTGTGTTCCATGCAGCAAGAATGAGCAACTGTTTGGCTCTAACAACTCCACACATAGCCCCAAGTCTAAGTACAAATTAATCAGTACGCTGGTGGCTTGTCCCTTTGCTATTGCCAGTTTTGCATGTGCTGTGGCATTGCCCTGGGGAGGGGGGAGCATTCCTCTTTGGGTAAGCCTGTCCAGTTGAGATTCATTTTTTTGAAGTAATAGCTAGAAAGCAGGGAGTTCTCCGTCTTGCAGGAAACATCTTCAAAATCTGTGGGTCCTTTTAACATGTGACCTTGAGCTTTCTCTTCCCCTGTATAGGAAACTGGGAAGAGCTGGTGAAGTATTTGCAGATGGCGCGCAGGAAGGCCCGGGAGTCTTACGTGGAAACAGAACTTATTTTTGCCCTGGCCAAAACCAACCGCTTGGCTGAGCTGGAAGAATTCATCAATGGACCCAACAATGCCCATATTCAGCAAGTGAGTGCTTTTCAGGTTTTTGACAGAAATGTTGGGGGTGTGTTAACCCTCAGAATTGTCCTACTCCTTCCATCTCCACAAAGCTTGGGGAGGTGGCTGGTTTTGTTACTGTTGGTCAACACCAGTATTTTGGACAGGATCCAGAAACTTCAGCTGCAAAGATAAGCTCATTGGGGAGGGGGGCAGTCTCTTATTACTGCTATAGAATTTGAGGCATCTTGCTGTTGACAATGTCCTGTTTGTAAACTCGATAGCTGCTTTGTAAGAAACTGACCAGTGTTTCATAATATATTGGAATGAATGCATATGTATGTCCATAGAGGCTTTTTCTTTGGTGCAGAATAATGTTCAATCTCTGTGGTTGGACAAATGGTTTCCTCAGACTATGACATCTGCTTCTAGGTTGGCGATCGTTGCTATGAAGAAAAGATGTATGATGCAGCCAAACTGCTCTACAACAATGTGTCCAACTTTGGTCGTTTGGCTTCCACTTTGGTCCACCTTGGTGAATACCAAGCAGCTGTTGACGGGGCTCGGAAAGCAAACAGCACTCGCACATGGAAGGAGGTGAGTGTTTTCTTTGTGTAATTTAATACTAAGATGTGTGTTTGCCTCTAGCTTAGATTACCTGGAGAAAGAATTGGCCAATTTCCTAGAGAAGGATCAGGCCCATCTGTGATTAGCCAATAGAATGTATGTGCTGGGAATAATTATATTCGTGGCCTACATGGTTAATATCCAGAAGTCGCTAGTTTGGCTGCCATTATACACAGACTGCTGAATAATGCACTACACCTCTTTGGTAGTCTCCAGCAAAGTAATTTATATACAAGTTGCTATCTCATGGGCCTGATGAGTACTTTTAACCTTGAAAACAAGGGAAGAGAAGGTGATTCCTTAAATCCTATATGCCTTGCTGTTGTGGGAGGACTTAATATTGAAAAGGAGTGCTGTTGTATTTTCCTAGACAAGCATTACAGTCTGCTTAACCTTTTCAGGTTTGCTTTGCATGTGTTGATGGAAAAGAGTTCCGACTGGCCCAGATGTGCGGCCTTCACATTGTGGTTCATGCAGACGAACTGGAGGAACTTATCAATTATTATCAGGTAATGGAAGAGAGCATTCATTTCTTCATTTGAGCTTGACATAGTCATGAAGAATATTTAGATGTTGCTGGCCTCTAATTTGTTTCTCCTGTTCCCCTCCCGCTCTAGGACCGTGGCTACTTCGAAGAGTTAATAACTATGTTGGAAGCAGCACTGGGGCTGGAGCGTGCCCATATGGGAATGTTCACAGAACTGGCAATTCTCTACTCCAAATTCAAGCCACAGAAGATGAGGGAGCACTTGGAGCTGTTCTGGTCCAGAGTCAACATTCCTAAGGTAACGATAAACCTGCAGATATAGGAATTATAATGGTAAGAGGGCTCATGCAAGATAGAACATAAGAAGAGCCATGCTGGATCAGGCAAAAGGCCCATTTAGCCCAGCTTCCTGTATCTCACAGTTGCCCACCAGGTGCCTAAGGGAGCTCAGTAGGCAACAAGATGCTTGCATCCTGTTGCCACTCCCTTGCACCTGGCATTTTGAAGTAGCCTACTATTAATGTAAAGAGGTTGCACCACCCATCATGGCATATAGCCCATGATGGATGTTTCCTCCAGAAATCTGTCCAGTCCCCTTTTAAAGGCATTTAGGCCAGATGCCATCACCACCTCCTGTTGCAAGGAGTTCCATATCTTAATTACCTGCTGAATAAAAAAGTATTTCCTTTTATCTGTTTTAACTCTCCCAACACTCAATTTCAGCGGATGTCCCCTGGTTCTAGTATTGTGAGAGAGGGAAAAGAACATCCCTCTATCAACTCCGTCCCTCCCGTGCATAATTTTGTATGTCTCAATCATGTCCCCCCTCAGGCGCCTTTTTTCCAGACGGAAGAGCCCCAAATGCTGCAGTCTTTCTGAATAAAAGGATGCCCCAGCCCCGTAATCATTTTTGTTGCTCTCTTCTGCACCTTTTCCAGCTCCACTATGTCCTTTTTGAGATGTGGTGACCAGGACTGTACGCAATACTCTAGATGTGACCTTGCCATTGATTTGTACAATGGTATGATAATATTGAGTGCTTTATTCTCTACCCCTATTTTAATTACTCCAAGCGTGGAATTGGCCTTCTTAATTGCTGCTGCACACTGGGTCAACACCTTCATTGAGTTGTCCGCACCCCAAGATCTCGCTCCTGAGCTGTCACAGACAACTCAGAACCCATTAGCCTATATGTGAAGTTTTGGTTTTTTGACCCAATGTGCATCACTTTACACTTTTCTACGTTGAAACGCATCTGCCATTTTGCTGCCCAACTTGGAGAGATCCTTCTGGAGCTCTTCACAATCCCTTCTGGTTTTCACCATCTGGAAAAGTTTTGTCACCCGCAAACCTGGCTGCCTCACTACTTATCAGTGATGTCATGCAGGGGGAACGCGGGGGAACTCAGTTCCACTAGTTAAAATAGGGCTGACTCGGCCCACTTCACTCTCCCTCCTCCCCCCTCCCGATTCCTCTGCAAAGAGCTTTTCTTCTTGGTTGGCCGGCGCTGTGGAGGGGTCGAGGGGGTGTCCCAAAGGGTTGGGGAAGCCCTCTGCCACCTCTGTGGGCCTCCTGATGCTGAAAATCGCTCCATTGTAAAGTTGGGGCTTACTTCCTGTTTCCTAATGCTTTGGGACACCCTTGACCCCACTCCCAGTCAGGATAAATGAGAGCAGTGCTGTTGGGCAGTAATTGCTTGGGCCACTTCCCTTAAGGGGAGATGGCTCATTTTTGTGCTCAATGGTTGGTCGCAACCCACCATTTGAAGAGCACTGGTTTTTGGATTAGGCCAGTGAGACATTCTTTCCTTCTCTCCCCCCCCCCCCCGCTCCAATATTGAGAACCTTTTTATTCCTTTGTAGGTGTTGCGGGCAGCTGAACAAGCTCACCTTTGGGCAGAGTTGGTCTTCTTGTATGATAAATATGAAGAATATGATAATGCTATCATCACAATGATGAACCACCCAACAGATGCCTGGAAGGAGGGCCAGTTCAAAGACATCATCACTAAGGTACTGTCCAGTTTGCCACAAAAAATGGCTTTCTTGTTGGTTCCACTTCTTTCATTTTGTGCTTAAGTAGGGGAAATCTAACTTTTAGAGCACTCAGCATTAATGATAACCCTGCCCATGTCCTGGTCTTCTAAGCAGATCTTATTGCAAGTGTGCCTGCTGTTGGAAATGGAGCCACAGCTTGCAAGATGCTTAGGAACTTGGGTAGTGGCCCTTAAGTGCTTAACTTTGATCCAGAGCTGCTGGCATTCATGCTCTGCTGACCTGCAACAAGCCTTGCTTGAAAACCACACTGCCAGCCACTTCTGAGCATGTACAGAGTATTTCATTCATCATTGATACTATGGAGAGTTTCCTGGGGCATGGTGTGATATCTTCCAAGTAAAGGTTGAATGAAGTCTGTTTCCAAGTACATGCTCTAACCAGGAAGGACTGCCTAGACAGCAGGAATTAAGGATTTTAGGTTGGAACAGCAAGAAAATGTCAAGGGACACTGAATAACTAAATGATGTTTCAAAATGGGCACTGTACGTCCCCTTATGCAATATCTAAGAGTCAAGGGACATAGACCAGTCTGTGTGTCTCCTTGCTGTACTTGGTTTGTTTTGCATCTGATTTTTTTCCCCCACCTCCACCAGGTGAACTAACCCACTGGCAAATTAGCTTGAGAAACTCCCACTGTAAAAATGTTTCAGGGACCATTATTTGACAGTATGTCTTTACATTGGATTGTTCAACCCAGTTGGCTAGTTACCTTTTTGTACTGTGGCTCCTGCCATGTTGCTATTCTCCCATGCTCCCTCATGTATGGATGTTATGACCATGGTGTGTCCCACTCCATTTTTATCCCCTGGGGGATGCTTCTGTGGGGGAGGGGGTAACTACATGATGACAGCATTTACTGATGCAGTATAGAAGTTGGCCATTGGCAGGACGCATGTTGTCAAGGCAAGGTATGAATTGGATCTGAAGTAGTCTTGACGCCCTCAAACTTCATAATAAAGCTGTCATATTTGCAAATGTGAATAAGTAACAGGAAACTACCTCTGTCCTTTTCAGGTGGCCAATGTGGAGTTGTATTACAAAGCAATTCAGTTTTACTTAGAATTCAAACCCCTGCTACTCAATGATCTGCTGATGGTGCTGTCTCCCCGACTTGACCATACCCGTGCAGTCAACTTCTTCAGCAAGGTAGGTTGCACCTGTTGGACAGCGTGTTTTTGGTTTATCGCTGGGAATTTCCTAATGTTCGTGTCTCCTTGGTTTGTGACTTATCAGTCTTGGTTCTTGGACCAAGAGGCAAAGCAGTTCAGTGGAGAGAGAATGAAGAGCCGCAAGGGCTTTCAAATATAGCTGAAGACAGTTCTAGAGCTTTGCAAGGATTGCTGTACCAACACTCCATCCCACCCACCCACCTCTCTCTCTCTCTTTTTTTTTTTTTGAGGAACCCTCTAAGAATGTAGCATAGCCATCTGTATCCTGGCCAATATCTATAGTACAAAGGGCTATTTCAGACATGTCCTAGGGCGTCAGCCTACCATGTAGGCTGCTTGCTATAGCAAAAACTACCTTGGGATATTGGCAGTCTAGGTAGATCAGCAGTAGTTCATTTAGAGTACAGCAAGACTGAACACCTTGAGGCAGTGCTATAACCAGCACTGTAATTGGATATTTTTAGTCAATTATTAGGTTAGGTCTCTTGACTAAGCAATGAGCTTAAATGTTAATGAAAGTACTTAACTGCAGATGAAAAGCACTGTTATAGAAGAGGTATTCCCCCCATGTCTCTTTTGAAGATGGCTGCTGCAACAAAACATTAAGAAGTACATACTTTGGTTCAAAATCTTTGGCCTTTTTATGCAAAGCAAATGGATTAGAAATAATTTGACTGACTTTAAACTGATGACCCTGTAATTGTTGGCTGCATTGATGGATCATGTTGGAAATAGTCTTGTTCTCTTGCAGGTTAAACAGCTTCCACTGGTGAAACCCTACTTGCGTTCTGTTCAGAATCACAATAACAAAGCAGTGAATGAATCTCTGAACAACCTCTTCATTACAGAAGAAGACTACCAGGTAGCATTCAGAATGATTTCTACAAGTCACCTCAAACTTTATATACTTCATAGTGTCAAATGTGTTAAGCTGTAATCCTCGTACTCCATATTGTGTACACAGAAACAGTTGCTTGACCCATTTACTTAGTTATGAATTAGACTATTTGAAATGTTCCCTATTGATGTCTATACACTGCTGACATCAATGACTAAGGGATCTATAGACATCCACTAAGAGATTGTTCTACACATCTCTTCAGTTGTTTCCCTCAGCTGTTTGAGTGTTGCAGGGTTTCTGTAATGTATGAATTGGAGCTCATTAATGTATGTGCATTTGAGGCATCTGTAGTGCCATCCATGTGGATGGTGCTTCTTGTAGCAAGAAGATGGGTCCCTGCTCTAAAGGATTCACAATCTAAAAACCACACGGGAAATGACAGATGGGTGACACTGAACATGCAAGTGTCATATATACCTATATAGCCTTAGTTATAGGAGGGTATGGGGATTGGGAGTTAGTCTGAAGTCTTCATGGATGAGGTGGGTTTGAGGGATATGAGGTAGCATTCTGAGTTCTGTGTGTGGAGCAAAGCCCTCAGGGTAAGTTTTCCTGAAACTCTGTCTTCAGTTTGCCATCCCAAAGTGGAGGAAAGTCACCACTATCCCCAAATACTTGGTTTTAAAAGTAAACCTATCACCTGGGAGTAAGCCCTTGTGACCATAAAGGGAATTACTTCTGAGTAGACATGTATAGGATTGAGTGCTGATTCATCTATAAAGGTAAAGGTTTCCCCACGACTGAATGGTCTAGTCGGTCTACTGGTGACCGACTGTAGGGAGTGGTGCTCATCTCCGTTTCAAAGCCTGTAGAGCTGGCGTTTTGTCAGAGGACAAGCTTCCGTGGTCATGTGGCTGGCATGACTATACGCCGTAGCGCATGGAATGCCATTACCTTCCCACCGAAGTGGTCCCTATTTATCTACTTGCATTTAGGTGCTTTCGAATTGCTAGGTTGGCAGGAGCTGGGAGAAGCAATGGGAGCTCACTTGGTCACGCAGTCTTGAACTCCCAACCTTCTGGTCGGAAAGCCCAGCAGCAGCTGTGCCACCATGTCCCCGATTCATCTATACCAGAACACTATTTTAAAACACTTTCTTTCCCCCCAGGCTCTCAGGACATCAATAGATGCCTATGACAATTTTGATAACATCTCCCTTGCTCAGCGTCTGGAGAAGCATGAGCTGATCGAGTTCAGGAGAATTGCTGCTTATCTCTTCAAAGGCAACAACCGCTGGAAGCAAAGTGTTGAACTCTGCAAAAAAGACAGGCTATACAAGGTAGGGCTTGAGGGGTGAAAACTAGTCACTCATCTGGGTATGTGTGAAAAAGCTATCTTATCTAGACCAGCAGTAAGCTTTGGGGCAGAGGTACTTGGGGGAGGGGAGGGCATCAAACTGCTCTTAGTGACAGGAGCTAGGTCGCTCCTTAGGAATTCTGTTGTTTGGGGATTCAGTTGGCAGTCAACTCCTGGATGTGGGTGTCCTTTCCCCAGACTAGCCCTACCCTCCGAGAGCCCAGGCTTGCCTACATGGCATTCATACATATTTTGCCTTTTAGGATGCCATGCAGTATGCTTCAGAGTCCAAAGACACTGAACTGGCAGAAGAGCTGTTGCAGTGGTTCCTGCAGGAGGGCAAGCGGGAGTGTTTTGGAGCTTGCCTCTTCACTTGTTATGATCTCCTCCGGCCAGATGTAGTCTTGGAAACTGCCTGGAGGCACAACATCATGGACTTTGCCATGCCCTACTTCATTCAGGTCATGAAAGAATACTTGAGCAAGGTAAGGGCCAAAGACTCCCTGAAAACCTGAACTCTTCTCCTAGTTGCTCACTGCTGTTTGTTTCTTACAAATTACTTATGCTACTAACACCCATGATGGCTTCATTGAATGTCTGTCCATGGTGGTGCTCCTTGTTTCTGAAACCAGTCGTGGAATTTTTTTGTGTGGGAGGGGGACTTCCTCTGAATTTTTGCAGAACAAACAAGTGTCCATATTTTGTATAGCCTTTCCCTTTGTCACACAAGGGGTGCTCTCTGCCAAATATGGTAAACAAGAATTGGAACTCCACTTTCTTAAAGAACACTAAATCACACAACCAATTTTAGGATTGTGTCCTACATGTATTGGACTGTGTCCAGCTGTACAATGGAGTTGTATGTGGCAAGAAGTTTGCTCATAGGCTGAACTCTAGAAAATAAAGTGGTGTCTGGCCTGTTCAGCCTTGGCTATTGCTGTAACACAACCAGAGGGCCAGGGGGTGGGGCCCTCTCTTGTCCTAACTAGATGAACGTTTTCTTGGCATTGAAGTATGTGCCAAACTGTTGGGCAAAAACCTGTCTAAAATGGTTGTCATTCTGAAGCTTTGCACGACTGCCTATTGCAATTGCTATAGTAATGCTTATTACTGTAGGCACACTTTAATCTGCTCTTGCAAGAGTAACTGGAGGACAGCCACAGTCTTGCTGTGGTCAGGCTACTGGCCCTTCAAAAAGAGCAGCCTAGCCCATGCAGTTGGCTTTCAACTTGTTTGAGCTGTGTATGGCACTAGTGTAATAGGTTTCAAGGGGCTGCAGTGTTATCCTGGAAACCCTTGAAAGCAATCTTGTAGACTTCTGGACATGGAGGCTGAAAGAATGGCACCTTCATGATAAAGTTGAACCAGGGATTCTCGGTTATGCTTAGATGCCATGTTTTTCAGGCAGCCCCAACTCCTTCTCCCCATCTAAAACACAGTTGGTGTCTCTCCAAAGTTCTGCTATTTTGACAGTTGTTGAAAGATTCCATCCCTTGCAAGTGAGAGAAGCAGAAGTAATAGCTGCATATTAAACTTCTCTAGAAACTTGTGGTGTTTATTGTAATGAGCATATGGCTCTTGCTAAAATCACAAATGCTTCTTGTGAAACACTTTATGCTATGATGATGTTCAGCAGTAGCTGGGTAGTCAGTAAGCGGATGGAAATCAATCTTGCTGTATTCCCCAGAACTTTGTCCTTTGTTCCTCCTTATGGGGTAGAAATTGGTCACAGTACAGCTAGGTGACAAAGTCTGAGAATTTAGTGGTTCTCCTGCACTGATGTATGAATTATTGGACTGGATCCTAGGCCTCTAATATCTGAGATTGTATCCACTCTGAAACAGGGTTATATTACAAATAGGAGACTCCTATTGTGAGCAAATTCCAGAAGGAATCATTTCTGCTGCAGCAGCCTTGATGGTTTACTACTGAATTCTGTGACACTGGTGGACATCTTGTGTTAGTATACAAACTTCATACTAATGTGCGGTGCACTGCGTGTAACCTGAGACATCTAGCCAGCCAACCTTGGAATACAAAGCCCATCTTGGCTTTCTGCAGCTAATATTTCCAATGTGCCGTTTGGGGGCTGACTTTTCCCTCCCTTGCTCTTTTGCTGATTCTACCTTTAAAAATGCTCAGTATGGAGTTTGGTTTTTCTCTAAGCTGCACCTTCTGAATTCCTTTGCAGGTTGATGCAATAAAGGAAAAGGTGAAAGTTGATTCTTTTCCATCTTTAAGTCTGGAGACCTAAGTCTAAGGATATCTGCATGAGTTTTTTCTCCTTCCTACCTTTACTACACTGCTGCTACTGCTTTCTGCCCGCCCGCGCCCCCCCCTCCAACAAAATCTCACTAAAGCCTTTGCAAGTTAAAAACCATAGCCATAGCTGTAGGACCAAACAGTAGACACTAATTGGCTAATAGATTCTCCAGGAAGGTCAGAAGCGATCAGTCGGATCACAGTTTACCAGAGATCACAAGATGTTGAACCTTGTCCTCCAAGAAACCTCAAAAGAAATTGCAGTAGTCTGCAATGCAATCATTGATGACATTCTTTCTCTTCCTCCCCCCCCCCAGCCTGTGTAAGCAAGGTGGTGGTTTGGTTCTCTACTTAATGGCATCTTTTTGCCTCCTTGGAAAGGACTGTGATCCAGTATCTGATCTCTCAAGTCTTACTAATGTCTCTTGCTGACAGTAGGCAAAAACTAAAACACTAGCTGCTTAGAGACTGTTCCTTGTGTTTTAACCAGGCTTCTGTTTCTCATGGTTCCAGCTGGTGCTTCTCCCCCTGGCCCAGTCAATTTCTTGGAACTAGTTCCTCTGGTTGTGAGGTGACAAGAGTCTTTGGTGTAATGGTGGAAATAATTGGAGCTCTAACACACAATCTGAGACTTCCAACATCATGTTTTGGAAAAGAGTATTCTTAGGAATGTGACTCTTAAAGTCTGCAGAACAAATGCAAAACAAAGCTGGCCCCCTTTTGGGATATTTGGCACCCTTTCCTGACTAGCCAGTGGAACCAGTGGTGAGCCTGTGTCAAACGCATTGCGTCAAGTCCTTCAGCAGCTAGTAAGTCCAGATGGTTAAAGTGTGGTGTGAAAAAAGGTAAATGAACTGCAGTGTTTGCTTTCTTGAACTGAGCATGTTCGACAGTCATTGTGATGTACATCTCACTTTCCCTGAAGCTGCAAAGCATTGCTGTGGGGAAGGGTGGGGGTGGTCTGCGTGCCGTGAAGTTTTTTGGGGCAGGGTGGGGGGGGAGGGAGGGAGCCTGTATGGCCGCCATCTTCCAACCTCACTCCTTGCTTCAGTTCTTTTGCCTTTTTTCCATGCACATATAACACCAAAAATATAACATTGACTGCATGTGATTCTTTTTATTTTTTACTTTTTTCCTTCTGCAGCTTATCGCAGTCTCTGTGGAAAAGCCTTTAACTGAAGTTGTATGCACTTAATAAACCTGTCAGCAGGGCATCAAACTGTGTGGCTTATATAAGGAACAGCTTCTCTTAGCATCCCTCCCCTTAACAAGCTTGCACTCATTAACAGTGTTCTAAGCTCCTTGTCAGTAGCCATCTGAATAGAGTCAAAAATTGGCAAGCTTAAAGCCAGCCTGGTCTGGAAGCTGGCCAGCCTGGTGCAGAATTGGTGCTTAGCTCATGTTCTGCTGCCACGCACACTGTCTGGGTCTGTGCTTTAGCGCCTCAAATGCTCCCACATATTCTGGTTCTCTGTATATTGTAAATTCTCTTGTGCTGGGAAGCATTATTGGAGGTAGGAATGCAAGATCTGCTCGGAACAGACTGAAGCTTCGAAAGGGTTGGCTCTGTTACGGGCCTTCAGCTTCTTATGCATTGTTCACCTAATCCTATATATCTAGTCTAGCGCCCATCTTTGTAAATGAGATGGAGCCAGCCACCCAGGAACTACATTCCTCATGTGGTAGCTTGGGCTGTAGATTCTAGTCAGCCATAGTGTCCCTTGTCAAATGCTTAGTTTTAGCCTTTGTACATAGTGAAAGGTCCAACATTATGAAAGTGTTCAGAGAGCAAGCTGGGCTTAAGCCACATCTTTGTCAGGGGCTATTGCTGTTTTGCCCTGCTGCACAGTCCAGTGAGTACTCAAATATAGGCCTCCAGAGTGTCTTGATACCATAGACTTCTAATACCTTGAGTGTTCAGGTTTTACTTCAAAGTGCACACTTGTTGCAGATTAGGAATAAACAAGGAGTAGACTTAAATAAGGCCTGGGCATCAAACATGTTCAAAAAAATGGGACAATGAGGTTCTTGGTCACTTTATTCACTTTTGTGTACTATATTTAAAGTTTTTGGATCTGAACTTACAGTGCTAAGTACACACACAGCCTCACTGTACATGCTTTAAGTTGACTCTTGTCTTGAATCTACAAAGCTGGAGAACAGCATAGCATTGAGCAAGCAGGCTGGTTTCTAAGTTATAGCCAGGTTCCTATATAGCTCACTCTGTTTGCACTTTGAGGTTCCTGTGTTTCAGATTGACCAACCATGTTAACTCATGGAGTTGCTGTTCTAGGGATATGCTGCGGGGGCATGTGTTGGACATTTTTTTAGCCTGCAGTCCATCTTGTGAGTAAACTAAAGGAACAGGTTCCATATGTCTTGCATGTGGTCCATGGTGTTGCCTTTAGAGAAATGGTTTCTCAAGTCTGATAGCTAGAGATTGCACAGCTGGATTGCACAGCTGGATTGCACAGCTATAGCAAAAAGATTTTCAAATTGGGGGTTGGGTTATAGGGGTAAGAAATGCTAGAATTTTACACCAGCAGCAGGCAAGGAGGAATCCCAGATATTGCATGTCAGAGCCTGGTTTTGGTTGACCCTATAACAGAACAGGCACATTGTATGACTGTTTCTTACTATGGCATGGAGGCTGCCAGGCTTGTATAAACTTGCATTAGAAGCTGTATGCAAACTAGCTGTAGCATAGTCCATGCATAGAAAACTTTTCATCCAATCCTTGAATGCTGAACAGAGTCCATATTCTGATCCTTGCATCTCTAGGTTTAGGATTAGGAAGGAAGAGCTGAGGATAGGAGTGAAGTTATGCTGAATTGTCGTGTAATCTGGCACACAGCAATGTCTTGGTCTGCTGACCTTCCAAAGTATGTAGAGGATTGCTTTTTGGCTCTGATGTAGGCGATTAGTAGTGCAAATAGTGGGGGCTGGTATACTATATTTCTGAATACAACTGTTTCAAGCATTTTGACCCTGAAATCAGACCTAAACCACCTAATTTTTGGGTTTAAACAAAGTATTCCTGTAGCTTCTCTGAACTTTCACACATCCAAATTGCTGGGTAGAGTACTTCACAGAACACTCTGCCTGCCACACAACCCAACTGAACCATATGCTGTCTCTGCAGAACTATAGGATGTAACCCAAGTGAGTCAGAGCCAGTGCACTGGTGGTAGGATTTGAACTGCAAGCAGGGAATATGGTCAAATAATGGAATGGCCTTGACAAACCATCTACATATCCAAGAATAGAGTATGAGGGCATGGCTCTTACTCATGTTAATGGATGTGTGAGACTTGGTACAGACTCGCTTAATGGTTGACCTGATCTGATAGGTTGTTCTTCCACCTTTTCCTGAACATGCTGCTTTTCCAGGTACCACTACTGGCACCAGGAAGCGGGTGGCTTTCCTTCACAGTTGAGGCTTCTATCCACATTCTTCCCAAATGTTGTTCCTCTTGGGAGGGCCAGGCACAACCACATCTTATCCATTGGTGCACCACCATTCCAGCCATCTCCACTTCCAGCAGGGTCAGACTAAGTGGGGGAAGTGCCATGTGATCACTATGGCAGTGGGGACAAGTATCAACTGCTGTACTGCAAAGTCCCATTATTGGTACTAGCTGCACTGGTTGAAAAGCAACAGCAATAGATCACAGCTAGGCTTGGTCACAGAACAAACACCTTTGGAAATGATAAATAATTCATCAAGATGGTGGTGCTTCAGAGGACTCCAATAGCTTCCGCGGTGATGCTCACATGAGCAGGTGTATATTTAAACTCCAGTTTGTCACTTGATTGTGCGTTCTCTTCCCCAGCTGGGTCTCTTGAAGGCCATTTATCCAGCCTGGTGGGGGACATCTCTAGGACAAAACTTTTTTCTTCCAACCATATGGTGGTTTGCTTGACAGTCTTGTAGCAGTCCTGCTATTACACCCTGTGCTGCCCCAGCTCAAACTCCGTAAGTGGTTCCCTTTCTTGACTACGTTTCACACCCCCTGAAGGCTTTTCCACTTCTCTGCCCAAAAACAGAATTTGAGAGCATAATGCAGCTTCGTCTGATTACTGGGTTTGTTTCTTTTTAGGTGGACAAGCTGGATGCCTCAGAATCTCTGAGGAAAGAGGAGGAGCAAGCTACAGAGACGCAGCCCATTGTTTATGGTAACAACTTGTGACTCACTTAGCCACTGATATGTATTAGGGTTTAATAAGGGGCAGGTCCTGGCAGGCTTTATACTTGGGAAGATTTTGATTCTTCAACCTTCCAATCCAGAGGCAAAAAGGTTATGGGGAGGCACCTGCAGAAAAATTTTGGTGGGGCGGGGTGGCTAAGAGCTTGGCCATTTTGCACCTTCTTGACTTTTTCCAAGAATTGCAGTACAAGAATTATTTGCAGAAATAGAAGCTTTATGTATTCTGGTGCTCAGAAGATTTCATTGTCCGCCAATTTCTGCATACCTTGGGGTCCCATCCCCAAGCAAACTGTCTCATACACGAAGATCTTCTGTTGAGTCCTTTCTGTGACTGATCAGTAAATAAAGAAGGACTTCCTTTGCAATGATTTCCATCATTCTCTCTGGGTAGGAAGCTTTACTTATGGGAATGTGGTGTTGTGTAGAGTCCTGTTCCTTGTGTGGAGATTCAATTGACCAGTTGGAAGTATAAAGTTAAATTGGACTGAGTGGCAGCCCTTGCACTGATTTGCCCTTTCTCTTGTCTCCAGGTCAGCCACAACTCATGTTGACGGCAGGTCCCAGTGTCGCTGTTCCCCCACAAGCACCTTTTGGCTATGGCTACACTGCACCTCCATATGGGCAACCTCAACCTGGTTTTGGGTACACCATGTAAGAAGCAAGTCAGTCTGGAGCTAGCATCATTTTGTTGTTGAAACTCCACTGTCCCTCCCACCTCAACTCAACAGGGAAAAGCCTTGTGTCCTTGTAACCTTTACTTTATGAAGGACTGTGTTTTGTTTTTTCTTCCCCTCCCTGTGAAAGGTCTTTGGATCCCACTTACGCATAATCCTTTTTTCACATTCCATGTCACTTACAACTCTCCCCCCTCCCCGGAATAGTTAAATGTTCCAAGTGGGCTTTCTCTTTTTGCAAGACTGCTTCTTGACCTTAAACCTGGTCTCTTGTGACTTTCAATTTGCACTCTGTAATGTTTAAACTCTACTATTGAATCTAAGTTCAGTGTATGTGAGCAGCTTACAAAAATATGTACTGTCTTATCTAAAATGCATTTACGTCTCATTCTATATTCTGAAGGGGGAGGAAAAAGCTAAACCAGAGAATTATTTGTATTTGGAGTTGAAACACTAATTAGCATATATCTTACCCCAGTTGGATTGCTTAGCGATGCGGGTGAGGGGGCAACTTGCATACAGATAACCTTTCCTGAAATTAAAAACAGCAAGCCTAGGAGTTTTTGTTCCTCTTTTAACCTATGCAGGTTTTCCAGTTACTCATAGGGAACGTTAGTGTTTGCTCACTCCACATGTAACAAATAACCCTTCTGTTGTGCTGTACCCTGTGCTTTCTTGTGGGGACCATTTTTCTATTGAACAAGAGGGAGCACCATGAATCCAATCTTGCGTATATTTGACTAATCCTGCCCTGAGGTTGTGTGTTGGATATTGTGGTGTTCAAGATCACTTGTTTTCCCGAGTGTACAGAAGAGGAGCGAGAACTCAAACAGAATGGTGGGGGGAGGGGAACAAATTGCTGTTCAGTTTTGTTTGTGCAATTTAAAATGACTCAAATTGAAGAAATAAATTACTGGACTGTGGACATACTCTATAGTAGTAGTTTTTCAGTATGTATCTCAACTCCTCTTACAATGTGTGCTCAGCCTCAAAGGTTGAACAGTGTTAAGGTCAAAGGGAGGGACCAGCAACTTAGCAAAATACCAAAATTGTTACTATGGAGACTATTGGGAGGTGTCTTGCACTGAAGAGATGACACAAGAAATGTCTATTGCAATGGGACTATATACCAGACAGGGCGAAAGAGCACTTTTCAACAGATGGCTATAGCTGGGCCAATGACAGCATCTTCTACCCAGGTGAAAACCAGCTTAGGGTTGTAGTTTTGAGTGTTTCCAGTTTAAAATTTGACAAAAGATCATGTTATAGGTATGTTAAGTTGCCTTAATATATTTAGCTTCAAAATAAAATTGACTTCAATGTTCAATGCTGTTGAATACTGTCATGTTTGTACGTGCAAACAAGGTGCAGCTGCAGAGCAAGGAAGCCAACTACTGTAATTGCAGGCTTGTGTGGGAGTGTGGCCTGTATGGTGAGCCTATGACACCAGCAACTTCTTAATTTGCCCAGATCTCAGCAAATAAGCTTTTAACTGAGATGGTAGAAACCCAAAAAGTACTGAAGCAGTAAAGTCTCATTGCTGTTGAAATTGTCTACTGTGAAATGAAGTCTAATACTACCAGTTCTGATTATCACATTGGTTATCAGTTTTGTTGTAGCAGAGTTCTGACCACCACATTGGGGCTGTTTCCTTGCATCTTTCAGTGAACCACAAAGGTCCAGCATTGCCTCTGCCTCAGATTCATTGAGTGGCTTTAATTGTATTCCATCTCAGCCCTTTCTGCAATACAGTTGTTAATCCTGATCTACAAAAACATTGTATAATTTATTGGCTTTATGTAGCTTGCTTAAAGTGTTTAACAGGTGGCTGGTCCATTCCAGGAGTAGAAGAGGTAGGGGCTCTGACCTGCCATAATTTCTTTTCAGTTCTCCATAAGACCATTAAGCATATAGGGTCCTATCCCATAAACTTACCCTATGGCCTCCCCAAAGAAGCTGGGGAGTTGTAATTAGATTATTGCCCTCAGACTTCTCTGGGAAGGGGGCACTGTTAAACCATACAACTACAGTAGATAGAAGGCTTTCACATTTCAAAGCCAGGTTTAAAGAGGGATTCTGGCTCCTTAAGGTGTCAGTCTCTTCACAGGTGCCATGCTTTTAAATGGATCTTAGTTTTTCCAAGTGAATGGAAAACATGACACTGCTTTCCTAAGGAAGTTTCTAGAGCAATGAGCAACCATCTAATCTCAGCAGAGAAACTCTGAAATGAAGGACTTGATTTGACTGTTGGAAGAGCAGCCATCCCTTAGCCACATCCCTGCCATCAACACTACAGCCCAGTGTTGCTCAAATTGTGGGTTGCAAGCCAATTTCAAGTGGGTTGTGTAGCACCTAGGGCAGCTATCATTGAAAATACGGGAAGATGGGACACTGGAAAGGGGGAGGGCTGTGTGGTCCTTTTGCTTGTGTCAAGGTTGTAAATGGGCTTTTTTCTTTCTGATTCACTTTGCTATTGGAAAATGGCTGAGAAATAACCAACTTATTGCTGCCTTCTCAGGGAAACAACATGTCCTGGCATCACAATGATGGCACTTCTTGCAGTCTTAAAAGTACTATAATTTGTTGGGACAAGTGGCCAAATCAAACTAATTTTGTTTCAACCATCGTTTTATGTAGGAGGGATAGTACTTTAGGTGAAATGGAAGTGCTGTCCGAAATGCCTACACGCAGAAACGTGGAAGACTCAAGATCATCCTGAAGTTGTTGGTACCAAGTGCCAATGATAACTGACACAAGCTCAGCCATTGAACATTGTGTGTGTGTGTGGGGGATGATGCTTAGGATCACCCATGTGCTTAGGATCACAACAGCAGAGGTTTATAGTCTTCATGTCCTGCTTGTGGGCTTCCTGGAAAATTTAGTTGACCACTTTTGAAAATGGGATGCTAGGCAAGATAGACCTTTGGCCTGATCCAGCAGGTCTACTTTGAATGCAAGGATGAACTTATTGCTTTCTTCCTGTGGCTCAAGACAGGCCTGCGCTAACACCATTCAAGAAGAATGTTGGGAGTTAAGATTCAAATCTTCCTCTACAAGCAGAGGTTTTCAAACTCTCTAGGAGAGTTTTATCTGCTGCAAGTGCGTGTGGGGGAGGAGAGAAGGCAGCAATACAATCACAAGGATTGTGTTGCTGCCTAGGGCAACGGGCTTCTATCTCCTTACCAGTGCTGTCTTCCTTGGGGTATGGGGAACTCTGGAGATCCCTCCTCAAGGATCCCCGAACCATAGAAACTTTAAAAAACAATTGTGACCCACTTCCAGTTTCAAGATTGAAACCGGAAGTGGTCACAATTGTTTTAAGTTTCCGAGCTTAAAGGCACAGGGTCAGAGGTTCTCTGGCTGGGGTGTTGTAATTCCCCAGTTTGAAAAACTCTGCTCTACAAGGGTTGGGGAATCTCGTAATCAGGCTTATGACAAATTGAAAACTGTCTTACATGCTGCTCTCAGTGTTGCGAAGAGCTGTTTTGTACTCCTCCTTCCACAACCACTCAGTTTGGAACTTCAGAGCTATTACAGAAATCAGCCACCAGAGGGTAGTACAGGTTCAGCATCTATACTCTTTCCTGAACAGGTAAGACTGGGTCCAAAGCTACCAAGGCAAGAACATAACATGCCACTCTTATTACATGCAGTTGCATCAGTTGCTTGCTTACATGAATGTTTCAAGTAGAGGTAGTTGCTAATGCAACAGCTCTTGTTTTTGAAGTTGTCTGACTCTTCCATCTTCCCCTGGGCACCTGTCAAAGTGCATTTTTCTAAAATCAAATAGTATCTGTACAGCTACCGTACCACCTCTCTCCAGGAGTGGCACGGAGATGTAGTCAAATCTCATCTAAGCATCTTGCATATTATCCTTTTAGAAGAACTATTCTAATTAGTTTCCATTCTAACGTAAAGTTAAAACAAGGGATGGGTAGTCATGGGGGGACACAAACATTAAAAGTACTGAGTGGATATAATTTACCTATCTTGTTCAGGCTTATTTATTAGGTTTACAATGCAAGCATTGCTTTGCACAGTGTATAATGAAATTCATTTTCATAGTTGCTTTGCCCCTTCCTAAACAACTCCAATACAGTAGACAAATCCATAAGGGAGTTCTTCTGCAAAGCCCAGTGAAGCTTGAATGCCCTAGGCAGAAGGTGGCTATGTCCTGTTAATGAGATGCTCACAGGGTCGAAGCATAAATGAACACAGTGAAATGTGGTCTGGTGTGGAGAAGCTGGCTGCAGTTTGTATGGTCAAAGCCTGAGGTGGGAGGGGTTGTGCTCCAGTGGTAAAAGTAGATGCTCTGCATGCAGAAGGTCCCAAATTCAGGCCCTGGTATCACTGCATATGAGACTCTCAGACCTTGAGTATTGCTCCTACTCCCTTTAACAATACTGAACTAGATAGGCTAATGCCTTCATTAAGCTTCCTCAACAAACAGATTTGCCTACCCTGCTGGAATCTCAAGATCGTTTGCACAAGCCTGCTCCTAAATAGCACCTATAACACATTTATAGCCATGTCACTACCCATAAACCTGCTTTTCAATATCAAGAACCAACTCTACTAGCTTCTCCTTTCTTGCACTACCAATTTTTCCAAAGCCAGGTAAAGCATTTGTTCCTCAAGAACAAAGGAACTCGCACGTAATTATCTGCCTGTACAGGCATTACGTTGGCATGAAGTTACTCAAATTGTTCCATTTTAACATGACTGCTAACTTTAACAACACTCCTTGTAGGAAATGTGTATGGATGTCCTGAAGGTTGTTGGGAGAGTTAGAACAGCCAAAAGGAAATGCCCTTTTACCCAGCAGGTAATTAAACTGTGAAACTCATTGCCACAGGAGGTGGTAGTGGCATCTGGCTTAGGTGCCTTTAAAAGGGGATTGGACAGATTTCTGGAGGCGAAGTCCACTGTGGGCTATAGACCATGATGGGTTGTGCAACCTCCTTCGTAGTAGGCTACTTCAGAATGCCAGATGCAATGGAGTGGCAACAGGATGCAAGCATCTTGTCTTGTGTGTTCCCTGAAGCACCTGGTGGGCCACTGTGAGATACAGGAAGCTGGACTAGATGGGCCTTTAGCCTGATGCAGCAGGGCTCTTCTTAGGTGTAATCAGTACAGCTGTACTATTTCTACAGTGGAGGTCTTGAAAAGGTTAACCTAAAAATGTGTTCCCTTAGATTCAAATTACTAGTACAGGACTAGTCTCCTTAATAGACTTGCTCACTACCCTAGCTTGGTGCTTTCCCAGTTAGATGCTGGGGTATGCCTTGAGAAATAACATTGCATGCATTTGTCAATGTACACTTGAGAGAACAAAGGCCACCTACACCCTTACTCTTTTCTCCTTGTCAACATAGGAGTAGTACCATTCATGTAACAGAAGGAAGTATGAACAAACTGATTTTTTTCAGACACAACATAGTAAGTCCCATTTTTGAACTCTGCCTTCCTGGGAAACAGGATGCAAGATGAACGATGCAGGGAAAATGCCTACCCTATTGTGCTAAGTGCTGATCAAGAAAATAAATCTGTCTTTTGGGCTATAAAAAATGGAGTGCCTCTTTTTTAATCCAAAGATCTATATAATACCTGTTGAAAGGCTGTCCTCACCAAAAACAATGCAGCCTTGTAGGCTGAAAGTTTCTATATTCTTCATAATGGCACAGCCGGGACTCATGTACATACAGGTAATTTTATCAGAAAGCCACTTCCTGACTTTTAGAACAGTACCATCAGAGAACCGCAATTACTTGTGACCAAAGGATGGCTTATAATTAAAGTTGAGCAGCCACTGTGTTGTTGCTCAATCGCTAAGTTGTGTCAGACTCTTTGCGACCACATGGACCACAGCATGCCAGGCCTCCCTCTCCTCCACTAGCTTCTGAAGTTCGCCCAATTTCATGTTCATCGCTTCGGTGGCACTGTCTAACCATCCGCCGCCCCCTTCTCCTTCTGCCTTCAATCTTTCCAAACATGAGGATCTTTTTTAGAGAGTTCTCTCTTCTTGTCAAGTGGCCAAAGTATTTGAGCTTCAGCTTCAGGATTTGTCCTTCCAGGGAGCAATCAGGCTTGACTTCCTGTAGGATTGCCCGATTGTACCAGAAGTCAAACCAGATCTTACTATATCTTAAAAGAAAACTAGGTCGTATTTATAGTGCCTGGTGGTAACCAGAAGAAAGCTCGCATATTTGTCCACATGAGTTAGGGGTGGAAGGATTCAATGGGTTAGTGCATTTTTTTCCTGTAGGCAATTTTTGTGTGGGCTTTTTTCATAGAATTATGCCTGTTCTTGCTAGAGGCCCTTTTCCTTTAGCCAGTCCTCTAGCTTGAGCCTTTGATAAGCATAGTCTGCTTTTCTTGCTTCAGCCTAAAGATTTTTTAGAAAGCACCCAAAGACCCCACCAGCCGACCCCACAGAAATAATGCCCACATTCATGCATTATTTTCAGCCATTCACACACCCAAAATATTTCTTCTACAAACCTAAATTTGCAGTGTTGCTTTAACTGGCTTACAGCAAAGGAGTAGGCAGTAGTTGTGTTATATATACCAGATACCAAAGGAAAACAATGGGTTTTGTTTTTTTAAAAAACACACACAAGTTATTTCCTCATGGCTAAGCAAGGCATTCCAGATTCAGTATAGTTTTAAATGGCCAGAAACTTTGTCCACAATCTCAGTTGGTCCTGGTCCTATGCCTAGGACTGTTCGGGAGCCAGGGGCTATCTGAGTACGGCCTGCATCTTGGATTAAACTCACTGTCAGACCCAGCAATTTTGCTTCACTCAGAAGCTGAATGAGAGTTTCCTCATCAGGAGCCTTCAGCACCACCTTTGGCTGCCCACAGTACTCCCACTGCTTCAGGAGTTCGGGGTTTCGACGCTGAACTTGCTTGTAGGTTGAAACGGCTGCATGCGAGCACTGTGCGGCCACTTTGCCTTTTCCCATCTTCAGGTCACTGCGGACGACTATCACCATCTTGAAGTCTCCACCCTCACCCATAATGCAGCCTTCGGTGCCTAGTTCATTGGCAAGCAGAGTCATTTTGGGTTTAGGTGGGCGGAACAGCCGTGCTCGAACACCCCAGCCCAGGCATACCCCACAGGCAACTCCAGCGATTATACTGAAAAGCCCCGGCTTGGAAAGGTAATCCATGGCACATCTGGAGACCAAGGAGAAGAGAAACGTTAGCACCACTATTGAAACACCCTGTGCAGTCAGTGTGCTGCACAGGAGATTGTGCACAGCTTAGACTGTGAGGCTTGAGTTCCAATCCCTCTTTAACCGAAGTCAATGTGACTGTAAGCAAGTCACACTCTCAGCCCAGCCTATCTCTGTATTTATATAAGAAAGATGAACTATATCTTGGGAAGAACTGTGGCTCTCCACTTGAAACATGGGTTTAGCTTTTAGCAAACTAGAAATGAACTAAGTAATGTGCCTTCTAGTTTCCTGCTGTAAAAAAAAAAGCATGAAAGTTGACATGGTACAGCTGCAGTACTGACAATGCAAATCTATTTGCAATGCAAATCTATTTGCTCCCCTTTTTTTCCTCACAGTCACAGAAGTCTTAAAGAGTTCTTTAAGATGCAGTTTCATTTCAGTGCTTTAAAAAGCAACCAGCCCAGTAAAGGTTTCCCTCCCACTTCCTTGATGAACCAGGCCCATTTTTGTTTGTCCATTCCACTTTTCAATTTACAAGCAGTTCTGTCCCAAAGTAAAGGCTCTGTGACTTGCACAGACTTTGCAAATTGAACAGGCATCTAAGATTTAAACACACACAAATTTGCAGATTCTAATTCATTTTGGTCTTGTCCAAAAAGATGAAAAGTCGATCATATTACATCATACTGGGCAGGTGTGTATGTTTGTTCGTACAAAAAAGAAAAAAACCTATTTTTTTTTAAAGTCTGTTTAATTTTTTCTTGCTCTGCCAGTGAAGAGGAATAGTAATCTAATGGTTATCCCAAAGTATTTTGAGTATCTTTGTTAGGGCAAATGTACAACTGTTAAGCAGAATCAAAGCTGCATTTCCTTTTCACATTCCTCAATACAAGAATTACCAGTGAGTTCTCAAGCATGTTGGGAAATGCAGTTCCTCGGTCTATAGAATGCGAGAATTATCAAATATTTATATACCACTTTTAGACCTACAACAAAAATCACTCAGGGTGTAATCCTAACCTACAGTTAAGCCAGAACAAGTCACTTGTGCCGGCCCAGGAGTGTTACAAACCTTTCTTTGTTGCCTACGTATTACATATTGCCTACATATTATTACACATTATTGCCTAAATGTTGCCTACATATTACATTTTTTTTTCTTGCTGCTTTTTGTTGTAAGCCACCTTGGATCTCCCCAGGCAGGAAAGGAACCACACAAATATTTTAAAATAAAAAAAGGTTAAGTCTTGGACAGCACTAAAGTGAATCGGCACATGCAAATTAGCTTTTTTTTGTGGGGGGAAAGGAGCCAACGTATTCAAACACACACCCTTTTGGCTCCTCCCCGTGTCTTTAATATTTTTGCATAAATTTGCATAATTTTATTCATTTAGTCTTCTGCCCAGGCTTATCTATGGGGATAATACCTCGTTTTCAGGGATCGCCCACCTGTTCCTGGGTAGGTGACGCGGCAGTCCAGTACCCTCCCGCAACGCTCGTCGGCCCCGCTCACCCGACACGCGCGTTCACTTCCTCTCGAAATCTCCTCAGCCTCAGAACAGTAGCCGCGATGCTGTCCACCGACATCACAAGTGCTCTCAGCCAATCAGAGCGTAGTGCTGACGAAGCTCATGAGGTCCCTCACGCACTTTTCCAACGTGCAATTGGCGGGCTTCCATTAACGTCACAAACGCGCCGGCCAATCGGGACATGTTATTAAGACGCCGGCAAGGAGCAGAGCGGACCGGAAGCAGATCATTGAATTAACTTATTTTATTTAGATTTAGATAAACACATACATTCCTAATTTATATTTATACAAGATAGTTAGCTTGACTTTTTCTTTGGCGCTGAAGCGATGAGAGATTGAAAGAGAACAGCAAAGAGAGAGGAAAGGGAAAGTGTGAGGGAAAGAAAAAAGTCATACAGGAAATGGCGGCGCTGCCAAATAGCCGAGGGGGCAGCCTGACGGAAGTGACACAATTAGGACCGCTTCCGGCTAGGCTGAGAGCCCGCCTCCTATTTCCGGGTTGGCCCGAACCCAGGAGGCAAGAGCAGGAGCAGGAGGAGGCGGTAGTGGTGGTGAAGCAGAGCGAAGCGCCCGTGTGGAGGAGCCGGGTGGCCGCGCGCGCGAGAGCGAAGTAAGTGATTCAGCGCGATGGGGGTCAGGCTCAGCCGCCCATAGGTAAGGTCCCTTGGAAGAGCTTGAGGCGCTTCCGAAGGCGAGCGCGGAGCCCTCCCGCTGGGGAGACAAAGATGGACCTCCCAGGTTGGGGCTCCCTTTTAAAGCGGGGGGAGCCCTTCCAAAATGGCCCGCTTCAGAGGTCGTTCTGAGTCTCTATAGGCGGTTGTGGGGGTTCCTCTTCTTCCAAGGGAGGCAGGAACTCTTCTTCCTCGTGCCTCAGCGGGGAGAAGCAGTTCGAGCTCTCCCGCAACTGGAGGGGACGTGGGCTCAAATTCTGCCCCAAAGCACAGACTGCTTCTCCTGTGTCGTCGCTATGAGCCTGCATGGCATCCCTCGTCTTTCAAGTTGGGGCGACCGTCATTTCATGTGGCATTGTTATTCCTGTGGCATATCGCTGAGCAGCTCAGTGGGATAGTTCCCTGCCCCAAGGAAGTTCCAGTATTAGGAGACCACCGAGTGTGAAAAGGGAGAGGCAGTGGTAACGTGTGAGGGAAGCCAGCAAATGCATTTGAGTGTTTGAAGACTTCATTTCCCTTGAGTGTGAAGAAGTTGAGTTCGTGATTGTTGACCATTTAATTGAAATGGGTTTCCTCACATAGTAGGGCGAGCAGATGCAGATTTCTCCAGGATCTTCTAATAATTAAAGAGGATTTTTGCAGTTATGGCTTGTCCGTTGTAGTTGAGGTGATAAAATCTGCACCTGCTAAAAAATTCTGCTCAATTAACAGAGGACAGAAGCTCTGTTCTCTGCACCTGCTTGCGTTATGTGCTGAGATGAGCATGATGTGCTGTAGGAAAAAAACAATCATTTGCTTTCACAATTTCAGAGAAAAGAGCTAATGGATTTGGGTGACAGGGCATAAGGTGAGAATATTATAATGTTGTAATAATTGTGGAGAAGAGTGACTTTCTGCACCTTGTCACATAGAATTTGGAAAATTCTCTCTTCTGTCCTCCATAGCAACTGGCCACTTAAGATACCTTGTGAGGACAGAGCACCAACGTTTTTCTGTATTTTAAAAATCTTAGTTAAGTAACAAACCTGATGCTGGAGGAGCTGGGTGGCTGCACGCATGAGAACGAAGTAAGTGATTCAGCATGATGGGGGTCAGGCGCAGCCGCCCTTCTTTTGCCGCCAATTTACTGAGAAAGTACTATCTGGCTACATGGCAAGCACAGACTTTCGCTTCTCTATTTCCAAGGAATTTGGGAGCATTATAATTGTCATTTCTTGTAATTGGTAACTGTCAAGAACACAAACTCGGAAAAGGTCAGATATGGCATTTAGGTTTCTGGTGTTGTCAGTAAGAGACAACCTTTCCTTCTGGATTCTCCCCCCCCTTCCCTGTCTTTTAGTCCCAGGCAAAGTTTTTTGTGATGCTGAATGGGTGTTTCTAATTAAGGCACTTGTGTCTGACAGCCATAACAGTCAAGTGGTCAGCTTGCAGTAGAATTTGCCTCTGCTTCAGAACCTTCACACCTGAACAATGTTCTTTCCCTCTGTTTGCTCCCTCTAGTGTATGAATCTAGAATTGTTCCCACTGCATTAGGCTTCAATCCTCTGAAATCTGGCTTTCCAAGAACAACTTCCTATTCAGCTCTAAACATGAAGAGACTTCCAAATAGCACAAGAATAGGACTGAGCTATAATGCTGATAGGGATGTGGTGGCACTGCGGGTTAAACCGCTGCTGCTGGGCTTTCTGACTGGAAGGTTGGGAGTTCAAGACCATGCGATGGAGTGAGCTCCTGCCAACCTAGCAGTTCGAAAGCACGTAAAAATGCAAATAGATAAATAGGTACCACTTCAGTGGGAAGGTAATGGTGTTCCGTGTGCTCTGGTGTATAGTCATGCTGACCACATGACCATAGAAGCTTGTCCTCAGACAAACGCTAGCTCTACAGGCTTAGAGATGGTAATTTCAACACTTATAAATTGAATGTTAAAAGGAGATTTTGATTAAATTTTCAGAAGAACTTCCTGATGGCGTGAAGAGTTTAGCAGTGGTACAGTCTAATTTGTAGGGTTTAGATTTTCCATTGCAGGCTGCCTTTAAACAGGAGGCAGAAAAAATTTCCTGCTAGAGACTACAAGGGTGGGTCCATACGTGGAAACAAAGAGTGATGGAAGTCATGGTATGTGAGAAATGCAGTGGCTAACTATTCTTATGTGACTGAATTCATGAATGCCAAGTGCAGAGTTTGGCAGCTGTTTATCTACTGCTCCAGCAACTGCAGACCTCTGGTTTCAATTCAAGGTGCTGGTGAACCTTTAAAGCCGTTCACAGTTTAGGTCCAGGTTATCTTAGGGACTGCCTTCTTCCATACATTCCTGCCCACCCTCATTAGAGGGAGCTCTTCTCCAAGTGTCACTTCAAGTTAGAGAGATGGTGGCGTGAGGTCGAGTCTTCTCTGTAGTGGTGCCACAATTATGGAATTCTCTTCCTGGGAGAATTAAGAACTACCTCCTCCCTCATGGCTTTTCGGTGAGGGCTCAAAACATGTATGCTTTATTTGGCGTTTGGGTGATGGGTTTATGTCTGCCTGCTGCAGCTCTGTAATAGTGCTGTGACTTGGCTGCTTTCTGGACCAAATGGTTTCCCTCCCGCATGGCTTTACTCAGTGTATATGTGTGTTGCATTACCAGTGCTAAGTGATAATATGGACGTTCTGGTTGAATGATTTAAAAATGTAGTAAGAAACCTTCTCCTTTGTCCAAACCAAAATGAACAGAGTAAAATTTCTTGATAAATTTTAATTTGCATGCACTTGATAATCATAATCCTTGCAAGGTTTAGGTTAGTTTTAGCAGTGATAGCAAGATTTGATAAAGATTTGGGTTAGCAGTGTTATGAAGGATTGAGACAGGTACAGACTTGGCACCTGGTCCAGTGACTTAGGCAAGGCTAAGACAGGAGCTAACAAACTTCATTGCACCAGATTTCAGTTTGTGGATTTAATCCAAGACAGATTTGTGCTGTCTGACACTGCTTGTAGGGTACATAGATCTTTTCCTGGGCATAATATTATCATTTTGCTTGTTAGTCTTCTGTGAATGTTTAGGAGCAGAAACGTAAGACTATTTGGAAACTTTGGTAGGAAGCTGACAAGAAAGGGAAGAAGGGGAAAAAGCAACTCCTGCATTTGCAAATACTCTGAAAAACATAAAACTGTGTGTCTGTTTTGTGGGTCCTTCCATGACTTACCGTGGATGGTTTGTCTGTTGATACTGCTGCTTTGTACATCTGAAATAGACGGCAGTTTTCAGAATCTCATGGGTTCTTAAGCTGTAGTACTCTGGAGTGGTACAAAGTCTCTCTCTCATAGCTACAAAAGACTGACGTGGCTCTTCATTTTAACAGAGCAAGGTTCTCTTAAGTCTTTTGCTCCTGACTGCCAAACCCTTTGCAGTGTACGATGTTCTTTTCTCTGTTCCTTTTTGCCTTCCTAAAAAGTTGATGTCCACTGTAGCATAATGGTGAACAGTACGGCAGTATATAAACTTGCCTTGTCTATGGTGGTTTTTAAGAGAACATAGGTAAAGTGCACTGAGCACATAAAATGTCCTCTATAAATGCTAAGTATCATAATCAGGGATGTTGTTGGCTTCATTTGTGGCTAATAGTCATGAGAGCTGTTGGAACCTTTTGTGTTCAGAGGTCCTCTACCTCTGAATACTGGTTCTGGGAAGAGAGGCAACAGCAGGGTAAAGCACTTTCCTTCATGGCTTTCCAGACGTGGCAGGATGATCACTGTGAAACAGGTTGCTGGACTAGGTGAACTTAGTTTGCTGTGATTTAGCAAGGTGCTTCTTTTGATTACCTGCAATGTTTAGGGAGGACAAGGGGAGCCACTGTGCCCTCTTTCTCCTGTATTTAAAGCCAGATGTGATTACTTCTATATTTTTCTGGGTAGTTACCTGATTCTGTCCACTCAGTGGCATTGAGGGCCCAGTCCTATCCAACTTTCCAGTGCCAATGCAGCCATGAAGTAAGGGAACAAATGTTCTTTTACCTTGAGGAGGCCTCCGTGACTGCCTCCCCATTCAGGATGCAGTACACACCCTGTTGGCATGACTGCATCCATACTGGAAAGTTGGATAGGATTGGGCCCTGTGTGTTATAAACAATTAAGTGACCCTGTACACTAGGTGTACTTACCTTTGTCAGAAATGCTTCCAAAGAACAGGTGTTGATTGGTTTGATCTGTGTTCATAGCATTACTGTCCTATATAACAACAAATCTCTTAGCATCCAGCATTGTTGTTGTTGACATAATTTAATCTTGCATATATGTAAACAGGTTTGAGGATCCTTGCCAATAATTTTTTTTCTTCTCTTCCCTCACTCCCAAAAATCTATTTGCTGTCTTTGTAGAAATCTGAAACTGTGCCCTGATTCTTATTTTTTAGCATGATTTTAGTGACTTTAATGTTGGTTTACTTGTGCAGGGAGATGAGAATTTTCTGACTTAAGTGGCAGTTACTGCATTAGCGATGTGAGTGTACCCAGAGAATGAGAGCATGTCATGAGCCTTGAGCTTTCTGTATCGGTCTGTTCAGTGGTGTTTACATTTTTCCCTTCCCTGTGGTGAGTGCTGAAGCACCACATTCATTCTTCGGCAATTTCATTACTGCAGGCTGGAAACCAATTCCTCACAATTGAAGTGGCCAGAAGTAAAACCATTCTGAGGCTGACTTGTGAGGAACCATCCATGAGCTAAATATAGCTCCCTTTTGACTAAGAGAGATGGTTCAGGTTGAAGAGGCAAAATAGCCATGAATATCTGAAGCAGTGTTTCTTATGCTGCCAAGAGGTATAGTGTGCTTGTTTTTTCTGAATGAAAACTTAAATGACATGCTTAACATTTACACCCTAATTGTAAGAGGGAATTGTATACACCCTAATTGTATAGCTCATGTGCTGTGTGTCTTCTGCTAGAAAAGAGGCAAGTTCAAATCAGCAGCATGCAGAGAAGCAACAGGCAGCCTCCTAGGATAATTGTGCTGCTTTTCTTCATTGGAAATGACTGAATGATATAGTGACATCTGATTCAGAGAGGTGATAGAATTTACCCCACACCTATGGAAGCTGATTGTATGAGATGTAGCATTTCAGGGGTGCAGTGGACATCTCCCTCTGAAGGCAGTCAGTTCTGCTGCATTTGGAGTTGTTGGATGACCAAATCAGTGGAGAGATGGGGCAGAATTTACTACCCGTAGTGGAGGCTGATTGGGAGCTGAGGAGGCCGGGGCAATGACTAATGCAGAGATTAAAGATTTCTTGTGGCATGCTAATATGTCTTGGAATGCAGTTTGAGAGTTGCTGATGTGCAGTGAGAGACCGACAGGTGTACTTGAGGTATGTGATTTGATGCAGAAAGATGAACTTGGGAAATAGTGCCAGACTGGATCATGAGACTTTTCCTATAGCCTCTTAATATCCTCTGGAATATCCCTCTGGCTGTGGAGGGGAAGAGGTGGGAACAGGTTATCCCCCCCCCCAGATGTTGTGGGATGACATCCTGCCAGATGATATCCACAAGAGTTAGTAGCCTGCTGGTACACACACATCAGCTTTAATCATTTGTGACATATCAACTGGCTGAAAAGGGAAAGAAAGAATGTGTTCTATTCTGTTTTACAAAAGCTAATAGTCTGAAAATATTTGTCTTGGGTTCATTGCTCAGTTGTAGAACACATGGTTTGCACACAGATTTGGTTCCTGACAGTACCGAGGGCTGGGTTAGGGCTGGGAAAGACCCCTGCTTTGAATTCCTGGAGAGTCACCGCTGGCCAGTGTTGACACTACTGAGTTAGATGGACCAAAGGTCTGACTCAGTAGATAGCAACTTCATAAGTTAGTTGTAGGTGACTAGGCAAGTGCCTCCTTCCAAGCCTGTTTTAAAATCTTTTTCTTAACTCCACTGCCTGCTGTGACTTAACTGGGTGCCATTTCTTCAGCCCCACCCACTGAACCGGCAGCCTTGGCTGCTAAAAGTAGGACATTCTGCTTGGCCCAAATTAATAGGTGGTGCTGAGAAGATGTGTCCCGTTGCACAACTGACAACGTGACCTTTTCCAAACATTGTTCCGTCTTCCAACTCTGAGAGGAAGCTGTTGCAACACCAGCAAATGGAGCAATGAATGAGGGAGAAGGGAAAATCCAGGGGTGTTTATGCAATGTGCTAAAGATTGCGTTTTTCTCTTCCAGCCACTAATGTCATGCCAGCATCTAATAGTATGTTAACACTGTTTTGGGGTGCTGCTTGGCAGTTGGGAGGTGGTGGTGGGGACAATAACCCCGAGAACCATTTGCTGTGTGTTTCAAGGGCAGCTATGCCTCTTTGGCAGTTGCTTTTGCAAGGAGACTACCACCTGTTGTTCGAAGAGGTCACCTAAGGGGATACAGCTTCCCTGATGTCCTTTCCAAGTATTGCATGACTAGGCATTCAGGAAATCGAGTTTTACATTCGTCAAGCAGACTAGTTTAAACTATTGCAGCAACTGAAGAGAACTGGTTGGTTTGGGATAGAAGTTTTTCTTTCTTTTTAAATGCAGGAACTTCTTCAGTTTGCAAATAAGCTGTGGCAAGCCTGTGGCAAGTATGAATCTCTTCCAGGCGACCATCTTTATATGAATTGGTTGATGATTATCTTTTTTAAAATGAAAATAATTCATACAGAAATTTACAGGAAAATTGACTTTTAAGTGTTTTGGGGAGCTGGTAACTCTGATGGGCATATTTGGAAGATCACAGTGATATCGATTCTTTTTCTGTGAATGTAAAAAATATATGAAACGTGTCAAGTTGGAGGTAAGGCAGCGTGAGACAAAACAAATCTGTAACCAGTGTTGGGGATTGTCTCCTACTTGCTCAAACTAGAGCAATTAGAAGCTTTGAGTAGGAGTCCAGAAGTACCACATGACCTGTTTTAGTCAATTGTAGTTGAGAAGCTTTTGTGATAGTTGTTTTTGATCCAAGTGGTTTGTGGTACCTTTTGGTATTTTTTTTTTTGGGGGGGGAGCCCTGAAGTCCTTCTCATCTGGCTCTGTTAGGACCAAAATCGACTCTGCTGCTACCATGTGGGTTAAATCTGGCAAAGAGACACTGTTCTTGGAAGTCTTCCTCCGCATTACATGGAAAACTGCCCCCAAAACTAATTAGGAGTGCATCGTGGAGGACTGGGGCAGGTCACAAGAACAATCAGATAAAGAGTTAAAATGTAAAAAGGGAGTTAATAAGTGGGAAAGGGTTGAACAATACAGGAAGAACCAAAAGAAAGCAGGCTTGGCAAATAGCTTGGATGCTGACAGTGCCCAGGTCTGAAATGTAGCAAACATAAAAGCAGTTGACTCCAGGCAAACTTAATAATTACCTCTAATGCTTCTAAGTCTCACTGTTCGTTAACCATCCTTATTCTGATCCTCAGGATGCAGGTGAGAGCTTGACAACTTTCAATCTCTGAGAGAACCAAAATGTACACATCTAATAATTACACACCAAGGTCTTGACCTTAAAAAAATTAGCTTCAGTTATGTCATTGAACCATCCAATTGGATGATTTATGACCACTGGCCTTCCTACTTGCTCTCTGACCTGGTGTAGTGGATTTGGATGCCCAAGGACTGATGCATGCCAGTCTTAGCAGGTGGGCTGGCTAGAGTGATTATCCTGGATACTGAGACAAAGACAGTGATTCTGCAACTGCCTGCCTGCCTGCCCATGTAGTCTTTCTGCAGTTATGCTCATTTCAAAGTACCTCAGGGAAGCCTCTTGCTGAACCTTATGCTGAAGTTGTCCTTAAGGGAAATAGATGGTGGGAGCAAGGGGAGCTCAGCCATCATGTGTTGGGTTTACTCTTCTGCCACTCTTCTGTTGAAGGTTGAAGACCTCCTGTTGATCTCTCCTGAAGAAATCTGTGAATTGGTGTTTGAGATCAGTGATGGACTGAATGTAAGTGAAAGAACTGAAGCTTCATTCAGACAAGACAGAAATGTTCTTGGTCAGTGGCAACAGACTACGTGACATCAGGGATATGGCTTTGATCTTGATGGGGGCAAGGTGGGTGGGTTGGGTCTGTGAGGGGATGGGATCAGTGGTGTTGGCATGTGCCAAATTCCAAGGCCCTTCCCGGGATCAACGTGGATTTGCACCTGCAATATTGCTGACGCAAGTCCAAGTTGACTCATTGTGGCTGTTTGAGCTTACATCCAGGGCAAGGTGACAAATGCTCCAGCAGCCAAAAATCCCCTGCCAGCACTGCTGTGTCACCTTGTGGGGACTTACATTGGGTTGGTCTGTCAGTATTGCTTACTCTGTCTGGTAACTCTCCAGCGTTTCACTCAGGGATCTGTCCCCCTCCCCCACCTGAAGATGCTACCAGGGATTGACCCTGGGCCCTTCTGCATGCAAAGCCAGTGCTCCTCCACTGAGTTATGACATCTCTCCAAAGTGTATCCTGCCAAATCAGATGTAAGGTGCTACATGTCTCAAATTGGGAACTCTGGCAGCAGGGTCCAGGGTAGTGAACCAGTCCAACTCAGTAGCAGTACTTCTGTAACAAATATTACTGCCTTTGCATCCTGGATCTGAGATTTGCAGCAATACTGTACATATTGGCTGTAACAATATTTTAGGATAGGATGAACTGTTTTAAATGGGGCATTATCCGGATATACTGCTTGTATGCCCTTCACTGTTGAACTATCTTGCTCAAAAGTAGTTCTGTGCCAGTTTGGAATGCCTTAAAGAGGTGTCCTTATTCTTGTTCTAATTTCTAATCTAATTGAATGTTTCCTTTTGGGTATTCGTGGAACTAAAAATAGTTCAGTTCTTTTTTTTTTTTTTACAGTTATCATCCACAACTCCTAAAAGCTTGTTTTAAAAACCTTCTTTGACCTCAATTTGAAAAACTCAGTGAAGTCCATTCTACATTGTATCTCTGGCAAGCTCCCATTTCTCTCTTTCTTGATTTAGTAGGAGGAAGGTAACTTTCCACCTGCATTAAGCAGGGAAGAGTCTGGTTGATAGGAAACCTGGGAGACGGTGGCCACGAAGAGGTATATTATGTTAATGTATATTAACATTTCATTGAAGAATTTGGATTTATTCTGTCATTTTGGTTTACTGTAACTTGTGCATGATGTGTAGCGATTGTGTATAGCCTGCCTTTTTATTGAGTAGGACAAGGAAATCCCAAGTGCTGGTTCACCTGTTCTAGAAATGGAACTCTGATGCCCAGGAAAAGAAATGTTTTCTCAACTGGTCAAAAATTTCACCTCCTGAACCATTTTTCCATCATTGCTTTCATGGAAAGGGGCATGTGCTAATTGTAGACATTATCGCAGCATCATTTAATGAACTTTTAAATGTGGCTTGGTGAAAGCTTATTCTGTTGCGTAGTCAAGTTGCTTAGAACACTGAATTCTGAGAAGCATATCAGGGTTCTTTGATGAAGAGATAGTAATGTTGGATAAGATGCCTTGCAAGATAGCTTACTCAACAGTACCAGTCTTTTCTTGCAATGCACAGCCAAAGTGTTTTCTGAGTGTGTTCTAGACTTGAGGAAAGGCAGGCAGAAAATAAATCAGGATCTATTGGTAGACATCTGGGTAGTTTGGATGAGATCTTCAAGGATTTCTTAGCAATTGGAACAATTGAAATCCTGTTTTTTTTTTTTCTGATACTGAAAACAAATTCCTGGTCTGTGCATTGTGGAGGTTAATCCTCTTAATTCTATGTCCACTCCTATCAGCCATTATTTTGCACCATCGTCCAGTTGATTGACCGTGGGTTTTTTTAGTAAATTGATCCTACAAGGTTGATGCTTGCTTACGCCTTCCCTAAAGCAAACTCTCTACTTACATAGGGTCCTGTGCCCACTGCCTAGGGCACTGGTCTTCAGTTGGTGGAGCAGAGTTTACACAAGGGGAAGCCTCAATCAAAACTGGATCACACCAGTGGCACCGCCACTTGGTTGGATCTCATGATATCAGAATGCAGAAAGAATGTTGGTTATTACCACAAACTACTGTGCAGACTTCCTTCACTTTTGGAAGAGATTTACCATGCAGCAAAGGTTGGGTGCGGGTTTAAAAGAAACACAATCTCAAAATTTCTTCGGCACACAGAACTACTCATTAACTGCATGAGTAGTTAGTTCTGTGTGCCCCAAAAAAATTTGTGTGTGTTTCTTATGAATTCCTACCCCACCCCTGCTGCATGGTAAATCTCTTCCAAAAGTGAAGAAAGTTTGAACAGTAGTTTGTGGTAATAACCAACATTTTGTATCATGCTTTCTTGGTATGTAAAGTACTTCACGTATAATATCTTTATGTAGCCTTTACAACAGCAACTCTGTAAGCATTATCCCTTATTGCAGCTAGGGAGCTAATGCTGAAAGGAAGCAGCTTTTGCTTGATCAAAAATGTTGTAACCTGCAAAATGTAGCTGGATGCAAATGAGAACATTAATACCTTTCATTTGTGATAGGTAGAAGCTGCTGTTTTGGAAGGTGTACCTTTTTCAGGGGGTGGAGATGATGCTCAATGTTAGAGCTTCTGTTTTGCATACAGAATGTCTCTGGTTGCATCCCTGGCGTCTCTAGGTAGGGCTGGGAAAGACACCTGTCCAAAACAGCAGAGAACTGCTGCCAGTCAGTGTAAACAATACTGAGCTAGATGGACTAATGTCGTGACTGGTTTTAGGCAGCTTCCTGTGTCTCCTGTTTCACCTCTTTATGAAAAGCAAAAATCCCTTGTTCTATACCATCAAATTATGGGAGTCCCAATCACCTTTTCATCTGGTCACTTAAAAGAGAGAAGGAGAAAAGCAAGAACATACAATTTAAACAGAACAAAATGCAACCTGAACTGTGCCTCATGATGCTGGTTGGAATTAAAGGTGAGTTCAGGATTTGTGGAGGTTGATAATGACCACTCTAAAATCGACCTCAAATTGGTCATAAAGATGCTGAAGGTAGAACATTCAGGAACCACTACTGTAATCTATTACCTCCACAAATGCTTGGCCCCCCAAGCATATGTTATTCCCGGAGAGGAATTGTTGTGTGACTTAGGAGTTAGCTGCTTGCTTGAGGGTAACACTAAAAGCACCTGAAGAAATTTGGAAGCTGGTGTTTCTACATCTATAGTCTATTCAAGGGATGATGTATAAACCAGCAGCAGGCAGAATTCTGAGGGGCAGTTTGGAGGTCAAATCTGGTGTGACACAGGCTAGTTGTTGGGAAGTGGGTTTGTACCACCATCAGGGAGTGTGGAGGGCACTGGTGCTGGCCATGGGTGAAGGGCAATTAGACAGAAAATAGTTCAGTGGTAACTGCTGTTAATGTGAATAGGACAGACACTAAGCTGTGCTATCTGACCATTCCTCCAAGGACTTCAGAGATAGCCACATTGATCCATTAGAACAGCAGTCTCCAAACCATGATCTGCTACATCTTCGAATAACCCATCTGGGCATGTTGTGGTGAAGGCTTTCCATTCTGCACCACAGTCTCCAGTTTTCTCAGCAACTCACAGTTGCAGAGCCTTCTGGGATGACAGGCTGTGGAAGTGGCTGCCTGGTGTGTGTGACCGATAAAACTGAAGGTTGTGGAATAGAATGGGAAGACTTGGCCATCACTGCACAAGCACCTGGAGGGATAATTCAGGGTTGCAGGATCTGGCCCATGGGTCATGGTTTGGGAGCCTCACATTAGAAGAAAAAGAAATCTTAAAGCAACTGTAGCAAAATACCTTCTTAAGGACCAAAAAAAAATAAAAAATGAAAATGCTGATTTAGCTGTGCTCAATGCAAAATAAGCTCTGCTTGCGTTAAAGACTACAGGTCTGGAAGGAGGGTCTTAGGCACTTCTTTTTTCCTTGGTGAGGGATGTCAGGATCAGGGGAAATCCTCCCTTTACATAATGGCAAGATTTCTAATTAGGCTGCTCATTTCTCCCTGTGATAAGCATTAGGGAAATGAGTGCATGTGGGCAGGAGACCTGTGCTCAGGGATGATCCTGGGTGGCCAAAGTCCTACAGTGGAGATTTACAGCTGGGTGTTTCATTTTCCAACGTGATGCTGGTTCATCTACAGGAAGTTGCTCATGGCCAACCTCCCCCCCCCCCAAAAAAAAAAAGGAGGAGGAGGATTTGATTTGAAAGTTTGATTTTATACTCATGACTTGGGCAAGAACAAGCATTAGTTTGGAATGGTTGGCTCTGGAGATGGCTTGAGGAGTAAGGTTTTTCAGAAAGCAATTCTGCTACAAGCATTTACGTTCTTGCCTTTTGGGCTTAGACTTCACACATGCATCATTTTCTTGTAGGGAATATTTATCCCTCTTGAAATCTAGGTGCACACAGCACACTGAAGCCAGGTTATAAAAAACATAGCTGTGTTTATTTATAGATTTATACCCCTCCTTTCAATCAAAATAGTCCCTATGGTGGCTCACCCCATCATCAGTTCTCTCACCAATGGCTACATTGCTTCTCTAATCATTAGACTGTTGAAACAGAGTTCTTTAATGGAAGCAATATTCCTGCAGCTGTTTGGTTTTGAATTATTTTGTAACCTGAATAGTCAAATGAAAAAAATCAATTTATACACATTTTAAATCAATCATATGATTAAACCAGTGTCATTGATACCATTATGAGTAGTTCTACAATTACCCCAAAATGCAATGCCTTGGTTTTTTTATATGTACCCCTCCCACCAAGGAGCTCAGGGTGGTGTGCATGGTTCTTTTTTCCTTCCATTTAATCCTTGTGGCAATCCTGTGAAAGATGGGGCCTGGCCTACGGTCATTTTGTGAATTTTATGGCTGAGTCAATATTTGACCCCAGGTTTCCCCAGTCTTAGGTTAACGCTCTAACTCCTATGCCACACTGACTCTCTTCTAGAAGGCCTCAACTATGTGAGTTCAAATGGAACAGAATGCTTAAAGACAAATGGAACATTGTGATGGCAACTGACCTTGATTCTTATAAAATGGGATTAGATTTATGGAGGGGAAAACTGTCAAAAAGTCCTTCACAGGTTACAAATCCTGATGCAGCCTCTGGGTTTTAGAGATAGCCTGTCTCTGAATGTCATGCAAGGAAGTGGCAACAGGATACAGATATCTTGTTGTCTTGTGTGCTTCCAGAGACACCCAGTGGACCACTGTGAGATAGAGGAAGCTGGAATAGATGGGTCTTCGGCTTGATCCAGCAGGGCTGTTCTCATGTTCTTAAATAATTCAAATTTGAACAACTTGGAGAATCAATCTCTCTCTGATGTGGTGTTTCAGCTTAAGCCATAGTGTGTTGGACTGTGGAGCTCTGTGTTCCCTGCTGAGCCCATATAGTTCCCTGAGTGGTCTTAGGCCAGTTGCCACCTCTCATCCTTCCTCACTGCATTGTTGTGATGCTGTAATAGAGGGAGAGCCTTGTACTGTTCTGGGTTCCTTGGAAGAAGCACAGGATCAAAGTCTGATGAACATTTTGGGCACTAAAACTGCAGGCTGCACTTTTGTGTGCGGGTTCACCATAAAGCCAGGGCCCAGTTCGGGTGATTGATCTTCATGGCTATTGTGGACAAAGCAACTTTTTAATTAGCAGTCACTGACTTCTAAAAGAAATTGTGTTATGAGATGTGCTGAAGCTAAATGGAGCATTGTTGAAATGGACAGACTGGCCACAAGATCGTATCAGTTTAATGTAAACAGCCCAGGCACACAGATATGAAGGAGTGGGGATAATGGTCTTTGCCCCTGTACTGGGAATGGATGGAATATGTGGAATGCATGAAGTTCTGCATACGGGGTTAAACATTTTGGTTTGGAAGAAACTGCATATAATCAACATAAGCTGAATATCCTTTTAACTTGGGAGATGCCCTGCTTGTAATTGGGGTGGGGGATGATGCATTTATACTGAGGATTGAAAAACTTGTTTGGACATTGCCATCACATGCTCACATTTCTTTCTGTAACCAGAATATTTGCTGTAAAGAAAGAAAAATGAAATCTTGACTTCTTAGAATTCTAGGGCCGTATGTAGGCAGAACAATTAACTGTGGTCTTATTTTCCTTAACCATGATGGTGATACATATAAATACTGTAACCATGGTTAAGAACCAGCCACAAGCCAAGATAAGAATGCCTGGTTTGAAGTGGATTGGCAAAAACCATGGTTAAGCATTGCACTTGCACTGAGCAAAAGATGTTAAAAGTGGTTACCTCTTTTTCCCCCTTGGTAAATGGACTTCATTGGTATATCCCTATTAGTATCTGCTAATACCAAGACTGAGCTTAGCATGGTAAACCACGGCTTTTTTTATAGGTTAGATTAACTAGGGTTAAGGCAATAAACTACAATTAAAGTGTTTTCTCTGTACTAGTTCTTATTATATAACTGCATTTAAAAAACCTTGGAAATGGCCTTACTACCCTTTTCCTGGCAGTAAAACCAATTGTTGTATCAAATGTATAAAATAAATACATCTTGTATCCTCCAAAAAATGTTAGGCAGCATACAAATTGAAAAATATAAATTTGGGCAAAATTTTCATTGTTTACAGTGTTGGTATTTTTGCCTTGAATGTTTCATGCTTACCTCTGTAAGTGCAAAGCCTAGATGCTATGGATTTTTGGCCAAATAAAAGCAGTCCTTCTGGTGAATGCGTGTAATGTCTTGTCTGACCTTGACATCTTGCAGAATTTGTTGCACAAGGGTGTCAGATTGGGCACTTCTGAACCATTGCTTGTTATGTAGTTTCTTGTTTTTGTTAGCAGCATTTGATCTAATGCTTTTTGCCTTATTGTTGTTGTCAGGTCCCCGTAAGTGACTGATCTATGAAATGGCAGAAAATGGAACAGATTGTGACCAGAGGCGCATCGGAATGAGCAAAGAACAGCACAATGGAAATTTTACAGGTAGGACATATAGAAAAAAATCCTTTCCTCTATACTGAGTCATTTTGGAGTTCCTATTGTACTACGATTTGTTGGTGGTAGTGCTGGGCACTGTACATTAGAGGTGGTGCCCTGGTTGGCTTGTACCAAATAAGCCAGCTGTACCACCTGACGTGAGACTAGAGCTCAGTGGTGGAGCACGTACTTTGAATGCAGAAGGCCCCAGGTTCAATCTTTGCCATCTTCTGGAAGGTCTGGGAAAGCCCTCTGTCTGAAACCCTGGAGAGCTGAGTCACTAATAGTTAATGTATTGTAGACAATACTGAGCTAGTTGGACTAATGAAGACAATACTAAGCTAGTCCGACACAGTATAAAGCAGCCTCATATATTCCTATGGCCATCACTCTTGGTATCCTCCTTGTTTCCCCTCATTCTCCTCAACACATCTGACTCAGATCCTTACTTCTGTGAGTACTCTCACAAAGTAGGGTTTTCCTACTTCCTAGAGTTTCTCCTGTGTTCTCCCCAAAAAAGCTTATCCTAATTGCATTGGCATCTTTGGACCTAAGCCCACATTTCCCACATTGCCTTAAAGAATAATGCATAAGGAAGAGCACATGATGGTGTGGCTGGGATGCTTGCAGTTACAATGTACTTTGCATTGTACTTTGGGTATGCGCTACGCAGCGGTGTGCAAATTTTTTCTTTTTAATATAATACATTCAAGGGGGTGGAGAGGAATCCACATCAGACCATGGCAGAAGATGCAGATATAGTCCTAATCTGAATGGGGCCCCCATGTGTGCCATTTCACTAGCAAGGAATCTTCTCTCACTTCTGGGTGGTGATGGTAGTAGGGGGCAAAAGGATCAAGCTTCCTTTTTCTACCATGGTCCCAATCTGGAACCCTCTCTCCATGCATGGTGTTGTAAAAAGCAGGTAGACGGTATCATAGCGCAAACTTAAAGTAATGTCTATTTTGGCCCGAAGAATAGTATCATAAGAACACTAGGATTTCTAAGTCACTTTTAAATTATAAAGTTTTTACTCACAGTTAATTAGGTCATTGATTCCAGTGTTGCTTCATCATGACTACCTTTCTTAGGATACAACTCAAAGAGTAGCAGAGAAAAATTCAGACAATAAAAAAGAGGCTAAAGAAGCCTTAGGAAGGGTACAGAACACACACACACACACAATTAACATGGTTACAGCATGTGTGGTAAAACCTTTCTCTTCTCTGAATGCCCCATATGAATCTCTTTATTCTCACCTTCTAAGAATAAGAACGCCCATGGAAGTTTTATTCAATTACTTTTATTCTAACATGCTCATGGAAGTTACCAGTGTAGCTGGCCTTGGATTGCAGTGTTTACAATTTAGGACACATTTGTGTCCTGAGAGGAGGAGAAGTAAAAACAGTTCCTAGATGCTTGCTCAAGTTTCTGAACTCGCCCTAGGTGAGTGCTATGTACAAGGCTGCTTTGTTTACCTGTCAAACCAGAGGATCTAAATGAACTTGTAACTGAGTTACCATAAATGAAAATAATCTTGATTCAGAATTTAGTAGAAGCAGTAGTATTTCATATACCACTTTTCATCAAAAAGGTTCTGGAAATGTTTTCACAGCAAAATAAAGGAAAAGATGCTTTTGGTGTCCCAAAGGGGCTCACAGCTTAAAGAAAGAGAAATGCATAAGAAGCACGGGCAAACAACTGCTGGAAAGCATACTGTGCTGGGGTGAAGAAAGATTGTTGCATTCCCCATGCTTATATAAGGTACCTCTTTGTACCAGTTAACAGAGTAAGCACTGACACCCACAGAAGGCATGTTTCTGTCAGGGTGAGGCTTGGTCGTCTGATTAGGTTGTCCAGTTTTCACTACTAGTCTGCAAGAGCACCAAAGGCTGGTACAGAGTGATCAGTGGTCTTACAAAGTCTTGCCCAGTTGTTCAGTGTTCAGGGTTCCACGCTGGCTGGGAGTAAGCATTTGCAATTTGATCTGGTTTTATTAGAGGAGTGCCAGAAATAGAGTTGGGACAGAGGCTACTCTTGAAAATGATTAAAATAAAACACAGACCAACTATGTTGAGTGCTGAGTACTATACTATCCAAAAGCAAAAGTGGCAGTATCCTTATTGGGATCGACTAAAATATTACAAAATAGAGAATGAGCATCAAGGCACAATCCTAAATTGTGCTGGAACAGGCAGGCTGGTGGGCATGCTCTGTATCCAGCACAGCTTGGAAGCAGGCTGGAGCCTCCATGGGGCAAGGGCATGTTCATCCCTTGCCCCAGGGTAGGCATCATCTGCCCCTGTGAGCTACTCGGATTGGCGCCTGCTATATAGTGGGTGCCGGTCTGAGCACTCTGCGCAGCCTGGGTACAGGGGGTTTGGATGCGATAGGTCTATCCCCTCCCAGGGCCGGCTTGCTTCCTGGAATACCACCCGCTGCCCCTTTCCACCCTCCTTCCTGCCTTCTCCCTGCCCGGACCCACCCCTGAACCAGCTAAACTTGGCTGGTGCTGGAGCGGTGTACCGAGGGCTTGTGCCAGCACTGCAGTGTCAATGCAGGTGCCTGTGTCGGCGCTATGCCATAAGTGCTGCATGTGCGCAACAGTGCTCGGCTGGCACAAGAGACTTGCGCTGGCCATGGGGGTGGTTATTGAATTGTACTGCCCTTCAGCTGTGTAACTCAGCAGGAGAAAGTAATGCCCAGGCCAGAGGGCACATAAAAACACCAGCTTCTGTAGAGATGAGTTTTATTTCAGTTTTGCACTTTTAAAAATGTTGTAAGCTGCCTTGAGGTCTCTTCAGATTTTCAGTTAGATAAGCAGAATATAAATTGGCTGGACTCTAAAGCAGCTTCTTGTATTAAAAAAAGAGCAGTAGCTTTAGGCTTTCTTCCATTGGCTTCTATTCTCTTGTTTCTCCATTCCCTATATAGACATATTTCAGTGCACGGTTATCTGGCCTTGAGCTTATAGTCCTCTGTCCAGATAGCATGTAATTAATTGGCTTTGGGTCCTGGAGGAAATCCTTTCTAGGAGGAGATGACGGTCATTTCACCCAGAGGGAAGAGACTTCCTTAGGGCTACTGGATGCTGTCTCTTCCCATAACTATTTTGACTAATTCTCCCATCCTCCTTTCCCTCCTTTCCTTTTTCAGAGCCGTCTTCACAAAGTGAACAGAAGCTAAAAGAACGAGAAGAGCGGCAGAGTATTGTACTCTGGAGGAAGCCACTCCTTACCTTGCAGTATTTTTTCCTGGAAACACTAATAAACTTGAAAGAATGGACCATAAAGTAAAGATTACTTATTTCATTTTCACCTTTCAGAAAAGGGGGGTGGGGAAGAGAGGCTTCCCAATACAAGGAGCTGGGGCCAGTTGCAGCAGTAAAAGGCACTAGCCTCCATTTCTCCCCATTCAAGCCCAGCTTTTCTGGAAGCTTTTAGTTGGGCAGATGGGAGATGTGTGACTGATTCTGCAGAGCTGTTCTTGTATCCTTCTGAGTTCTTGTATCCTTACTATTTATTACTTTCTCATCAGTGTGGTGGTGTCCCTGTTATATTGATTGAAAATTCTGGGAGTGAAGATGCGCTACTTCTCCTGGACACCTCCTTCCAAGACCTTAAAGCTGTGGTTCTCAACATTTTAGCACAGGGACCCAATTTTTAGAATGAAAGACTGTTGGGGCCCACTGGAAGTAATGTCAGTACCCTGGTAGTGACATAAAGCAGGAGATTTTTTAACATATCCCACACAACAAAATTAAATATATTAAAAGGTTACAGTAAGTACCATATAAGTTTAAAAACCCCTGTAACCCTACCAAGCAGTTGCTGATATATATGAAAAAAAATTCCCCAAACATTGCAAAGGTTGCAACCCTATCCACACTTACCCAGTAGTAAGTTCCATTGACTATCATTGTTAAAAGCATATATATAGTAACTTGTTAAAAGTAGAGAGCTGTAACGTTTTCCCAAATGCAGTTACATGCCATTAGACCATCAAGACTAATACTTTAAAAATAAATTACACTTTGAATGGGCACCTGCCTGAATTTGGCTCATGACCCACCTAATGGGACCGACCCACATTTTGAGAAACACCGCCTTAAAACAAATTATGGAAGCTATTCCCTGCCATTGAATTATGGGGTCCAGAGAAATCTAAGTTAGGGGTGCAAGGTTTTAATGTTTAAAACTTGAGTTGTTTAATTGGCATGGGGAAGTTTCAGTCGCAGATTTTTATTTTCAAATTTTTTTATTCAATGATGAATATTTTCCTTCATTTGTTAATGGATTTTAGTTGATTGCTGGTGTCTTTTCAGTCTTGTATCAAATATTTACTGATCTAAAAATGTGTCCCCTTAACGTTTACTGGAATCTGCTTTCCTTGTGAAGTAGAGTTCCTTCGGTGGAAAGGAATTGCCATTTTTGTATTTCTCAGTAATATCTGTTTATTTATATTTTAAGGGTTGTGTCAAAAGAAAATGAATCCTGACCAAGCACTATTGAATTCAGACTAGTGAGCCACATCTAACTTAAATTCTGTTAATTTCAGTGGTGCTTAGTCAGGATTTTTTAAATAATGCTTTTGTATTTTTAGGCTGTTTTTCTGCTAAACACCTTCAAACTAGGGTACAATGCAAGAGTGAAAACAAAACAACAAAAATATTATTTTGCAAATACCAAAAATATAAATCAAAAATACAAAAATATAAAAACTCTTATTTTAAAGAGTATATTGATTTATATTTTTGGGTTTTTAAAAAAAAAACAATTTTTGTTGTGAAGTTTTCAATCTTATAAATTATTTTGATTATTTAATAAATTATATTAAACAACAAAAGATTGGTAAAGGAAGTGCTCTAATCCAAAGGGCCAATGACTCAGAATAACGTCGTTTAAAGTTGGGACAGGCAATTATCCTGGAGGGAGGGAGGTTGAAAGTCTGTTGCCTTACCATAAGGCGCTGTCCCGTGACCCCGGCTATTAACCACCTTTATGACCCTTTAAATACTTTGTTCCAAGCTATGTTCTTCTTTTCTAAACCTTTCTTAAGGACTTTAGGACAACAACAACAATAAAGGAATTTGTATTAAGCCATCAATTGGACACGTCAGATTTTTGTTCGGTAGCACTTGCAACTTAAGGAGTTTCTATTAAGGTGCTACCAGGGCAAAGTTCAGGGCTATGTGGCACTTGCTTGAAATATATCTGAAAGAACTTTGTTCCTAATCTACTGTCTTACCTCTGCTGTAGACAATAATTGATATAGGTGTCCTTATCTACACAGTTCTTTGTACCGTTTGAACTGAATAAGATCTGAGTTGGTTGGGACTTATTCGCAAACTGGCATATTTAAGAAGAAATAGATACAGGGGTTTTCAAATCAATATGCCAAATTAAAATCACCAACACTGGCCAGTCACATGCCTTAGAAGAACTTTGAAAACAGAGTGTGATTCATACTTTCCATTCTTCCTTGTTCATCCCCATCATAAATGATGGATTTTTTTCCATGTTTAAAAAATGATTTAGGCTAGTGGCCCTTGCAGCTTCCAATGGCAATGAGTTCCCTAGGCAAATGATGTGCTGTGTGAAGGACTATTTCCTTTATCATATCAATAGTGAACCTGCAGTATGGGTGCCACAATGGCACTGGCAGCAGGAAACCTGGCAATCTTGAACAAGAGTACTTGGACTTGAGCCTAATTTTTATGGAGATTGTAAACCTGTGTTTGGGCTGTACCACTTCAGACTGCAGGTGGGCTGTGTATGCTTTTCAGGGATGGGGCTGAAATTAAGGATTCTTGAATTCCATCCCTAGCATCTCCAGGTAGGGCTGGGGAAGGCCCCTGTGTGGAATCTTGGAGGGCGGGTGTTGGCTAACTGACAGTATGCAGTACTGTCAGGGCCATTGCCAGGCTATTTTACTCCCTAGGTAATTCTAACTAATTGCACACACCCCATTTTTTTTAAAATAAGGCTTTATAATTAATTATATTCTGCCAAGGCGCTGGGAGAGCCCAGTTATAGGCCACACTGTATTTGGGAGAGTTGCCTGCTCTGTGTGTCAAAAGTTTAAAACCAACTTGCTCTGTGCTGGGAGTACTCCTGAAAAAATGTTTCAAGAAATGATTAAAGGGTTACATAAGAGAAAGATATAATTTTAAATAGTTTTTCTCCCTCTTGTCCATGGCAAAAATCCATGGTCGTTTAGTGGAGTATTGGCTTTAGGCTTAGGACAGAAAGAAATCACCTCTTCCCAAAAAGATTATGTGGCAATTCACCTGTTTTCACAGCTTTTTAATATACATCAGACAGTGAAGAGTGGTCTATCTTCTACTGAGCTGTAATAGTTAAATGAACCCTACATGTACAGATAAGAGGCAGTCTACATCTGATTATTAGGGGCAAACAAAGAAAGGCCATCATCTTTGCGCCCTGCTTGTGAAGATGTCCCAGAGATGTCTCCCTCGCCATCATCTAGCAAGTTGGTTCTTACAGTCTTTGTCTTTAATATACTTTAGTCTGAATTATACAAGGTACTGTGAAAGAGTACCAGGCACTGATGTGACAGGGATGGAGTCTGGGGCTTGGCCTTGTGATTTAACTACTATTTGTATTTTCCCTCTTCCAAGATTGTGGCATCGCCGAAGTATCGTGGCGTCTCTTTTACTGCTACTTGCAGTTCTTATGTCTGCGTATTATATTGAAGGAGCACATCAACAGGTGATTATACCACTTAATGTCTGGGGGTGAGACTGCTCAGTGGTGGAGCACCCCCTTTGCATGCCAAACGACCCTGTTTATTCCCTTGCATCTCTTGATAGTCCAGGAAAAGACCTTCTTTTTGAAACCCTGGAGAGCTGCTTCCAGTCAGTTCAGACAATACTGATCTGGATGGACCAAGAATTTGACTCAGTAGGAATCAGCTTCCACATAAGATTTATGCAGGGATTTCTGAGTGTTTAAAATACAGGCAGGGCCTCTTTATGTTTGACACCTGTGGTTTTGACTCTGTGCTGGAGGGTCTCATCTGACCTCCCAGAAGCATCTGGAAGCAGCTTCCTGAGACTTTCTGAGGCCTGGGAAAGCTGCGTGTAACCTCTCCAGGCCCAAAGAACATCTTCCGGAGGTGTCAGAAAGGCATTTTCACAAAAATAGGAGTGTTTTTCCAACATCTCTGGACACTACTGAAAGGCGCTTCCAGTCATGTCTGACATAAGACATAAGACATAAGAAATTTATTTGTCATTACACTCACAACTGGGTGCAACGAAATGAGGTGCTCTTCCCCAAGGTAATGTCCCCAATGTCTGGAGGTCCTCCGAAGGCTCCCGCCTGCCGATTGCATTATCAAGTGGGTTTCAGTATACACAAGGGGTCCAGGAAGTGATCCCCGACAGATACCAAGGGCCAATCTGAATTTGCATACCGTCTTAACATCACCAATTGGTCCACCACAGCTTGCCAATGGCAAGCATGTTTTTGTTCTGGAGGGATCTGGAGAAGATTTGAGGATCCTTCAGCCTTCTGCTTGACCCCAAGGAGTCTTGAAAATTAGTGAGGTTTCTTACTGCCCCCACTTGCATACCCAACCTTAAGCAGGACCATCACCCCCGTCTTTAAACATGACTCTTTGCCATGGATGAGAGAACAGGTTCTTGCTTCAAGCAGCTTGCAGTTAGACACAAGGGAAACAGGAAACGAGGGAAAGAGGCAGCAAGGGTATACAGGGAAGAATGTGCTGCTATTTTAGGAATCCAAATTTAGGCTCAGCTGTATTGGGGGAAAGGGATTTGGGCTTAAGTACTGTTATAGGTCAGACACCTCAGCTCTTGAAATTCTGCTTTTGCTTATTTTAACATTGCTGTTACCTCATGGAGGTTTCTTCTTCTTTGACAAAACTTCATCCGTTTTTTGTTTGTTTCATCCCTTCTTCAGTATGTGCAGTATATGGAGAAAAAGCTCTTGTGGTGTGCCTACTGGGTAGGCTTAGGCATTCTGTCCTCGGTTGGACTTGGAACAGGTCTTCATACTTTTCTGCTCTACTTGGTAAGTAAAAATATCCATGTCTGTGTTTTATTGTGTAGAAAAGTGTGTCTTACATCTGCATGTCCTCCATGCAAAATTTAATATAAGATATAAACGTTAAAGAACAAACTTAATTTGGATTCTGCAGCAAGAAGAGGTAAGTTCTGTGTCTTCTGGGGATTAAGAGCGCAATCCTAAACTGGAGTTAGGCCGGTATAAACTGAGACAGCAAAGTTTGGCTAGAACAAGGGCCACCATAAAGTGTGTTGGGAGTACTCTTGGAGTCAGGGAGGGTGGTTCACGACTGTGTGCTGGCCTCTCTGACTCCAAGAGTGGTCCAAACATACTTGTCCCTAGTGCTGGACAAACTGTTGCTGTATCTCTTTTTCAGCCAAACTGCTGGCCATTGTTTCTGTATCTCTTTTAATTCAGAAATCTGTATCAAACTATTTTTCCAGTTCAGAATCCAAATTCATTCTTCCTTAGCATTGACAAGCGTATTTAATCCCAGAACATTGGTAAAAAACAATTGCATGGTGGTGCAGTAGGTTAAACCACTGCTGCTGGGCTTTCTGACCAAAAGGTTGGGAGTTCAAAACTGCGTGACAGAGTGAGCTCCTGTTGCTTCTCCCAGCTCCTGCCAACCTAGCAGTTCGAAAGCACCTAAATGCAAGTAGATAAATAGGGACAACTTCAGTGGGAAGGTAACGGCATTCCATGCGCTACGGCGTAGAGTCATGCCGGCCACATGACCATGGAAGCTTGTCCTCGGACAAAACGCCGGCTCTACAGGCTTTGAAACGGAGGTGAGCACCGCCCCCTACAGTCGGTCACAACTAGACCATTCGGTCGTGGGAAAACCTTTACCTTTTTAATCTTTTATTGGGCCATCTTCTGCTGGCACAGCAGTATGCCAGCTTCAGAGTTTACACAGCATTCTTCGCTTAGGAAAAGTGGCTGAAAGTTAAGGAAAGTTGTGTGGTATACAGAAAGCTGATGCACTTTTTTGCCAATAAGTGTTTGTTCAATAAGGCCCAATCCTATGGACCTTCTGCTCCAGTGGTACACTTGTACTGCTGGTACCAGGTGTTGTGAAAGTGCCAGTGGTACCAGCGTACTGCCAGCGCTTGGCCTCAGTGCCAGGAAGTCACTGATGAAGCACCAGGCAGTACGTTCAGCCGCTCATAAGTGGAAAGGCCTTTTGGGGTAGGGTGGGGGGAGGCAGGAGCACAACTGGTTGAGGAGAGGGCGGCCTGAGGGGAGTATTGGGCCCATGAGGGGGCAGGGATGGTGGCAGAGTCTGCCATCAAATCCTAACCCCTCTCCCAGGCTGAGGAAACCCATTGGGGCTTTACGTGGGGTAAGGGAACACATGTTCCCTTACCCCAAGGAGGCTCTGGTGGCTGCCCTGGACCCATGGGATACAGCAGTGGCCATTTCAGTGCTGCTGTTCCTTCAGGTGCTGATAAAACTTAGGATTGCGCTGCTACACACTTCTACTGAAGTGTGGCTACTGAAAGCTATTTCCATAGGTCTTAATTCTGCAAAGAGAATACTTCCCAAATCCACCACTTGGTGTCGCTTAGCATCCTGGGACATCAATACATTATGCTTTCAAATACTTAAGTTGAGACCAAACTGCTCATAAGAACAGATCAGAAAAGCTTACCGAAAAGAAAGGCCTTGCTGAATCAGGCCAAGGGCCCATCTAGTCCAGCTTCCGATATCTCACAGTGGCCCACCAGATGTCTCAGAGAGCAGGAAAAAAAAGCTTAAGAAGAAAAGTTGGTTCTCAAAAGTTGTTTTCTTCATAAGGGACACAAGGTGGAGCTATTGTCCCAGTCAGTTGTCTGATGATTGGCGGCATGTACCTCTTTCCTCATGGTTTTGGTTTTACAGTTTCTGCGCTGGAAATAAAGCAAACAGGGTTGAAGCTTCATTCACATAGAATTAAACTGCCTTTGAAATGTTCTGTTTGAGAACAAGTGGACAGTTGCAAAGAAAGGCAATGCTTAGTCTGCAGAAAAAAAGAAGCTGAAGTATGAGGCTGTCTGGAAACCCCTATTGTTTTCAGCATGAGTGCTAGGGAATTCTCAGCACTTGCCTTGCAAAATACTCTGCGTCTGCTCAGGGACTATGCCTTGGCACAAATTAAACCTTGATGACAGTGCAGGAGGTATGCTGAGTTATTTGGGGGTCAGAAGTACAAAAGGAGTTGTAAACTTAGCGAGTTGTTTCTGTGAAGTGAGACTTACTGTTAATATCGACAGAACAATAATTTATGATGTTGTCCTCCATCTGTAGCCTATCTCTCCCCCAAAGAGCTCAAAGAAGAGTTATATAACTGCGAATGGCCCTGTGGGGCAAGTTGGTTTTGATAGTCATGACATGTTAGTCCAGTGAGCTTCATAGCACAACAGAGATTGGAACTGGCTAGTCTCACATCCAGGGCTGGGATTCAAGCAGTTGTGGAATAAGGCCATGATCCAAAATCATATTTTGCATGCAGGCAAAGGAATCTTGGCACTTGGCAGCATTGTGTGCTTTCCTAGTATTGCTCTGCGTCAGAGCTTCTGCCATATGGGGGTTCTACTGACCTACCTTACAGGGTTGTTGTAAAGCTTAATGAGATAACAGATGAGAAATATTATAGGTGTGGCTTATTATTTCCTATAATCACTATTCTTAACTGACTGTAGTTTGTGCCACTGATGAGGCAGCTGTTCTTCGGCTTTAGAAGCAGCTCCTTCCCGCAGCAAGGTTTAATTTGTACCAGGATCTACAATGGTGACAATTACAAAAGCATTCTTTTTGCACACTTGGCTTCCAGGCAGACTCACTTAAGTGGCTCCTTCAGTTCATGCTCTATATTTGTAATGGTTTTCGTAAACCTCTGTAGTCTTCTGGTGGGTTCCAGAACACATGAATTCCTCCAACCAGCCTTCCATAAGGAACTTGTTGAGATAGGTATATGAGAGCAGATATGACAACCATGATTTAGGTTAGCACAAATGACGTCTTCTCCCATAACATCCAGATCATTATGCATTTTAGCAGCGGCAACCCAGTTGAGCCAAATTCCACTTCAGCTGTGGTGTTGCAGGTGTCAAGACTCTGAAGAGAGCAGTGTGTTTTGTTAGTTGTTGAACTCCTTTGAAGTAGTAGTCCCCCAGCTCAACTGCCTCGCTGTGCAGACCCCCTGGATCACCTGAAAGTCATTCACAAAAGAGCCCAATAGTGCTGTGGCAGTCTGAAGCCAATTGATGGACCAAATGACTCTGTTGCTCGACTGCTTCTCCTAGAGGTCTCTGTTGCTTTGCTTTTCTTGTGGCATGCAGCACTGTTGGTTGACAGGGAGGTTTTTTTCCCCAGAACCTGTGCTACTTCACAATTGATCCAATCACGAAACATGCTTGTGGTATCCAGGCTTTTGCAATGCCACTGAGGGGCCATGCAACATGATGGGCACTGGGAAGAGTCGCTAGTCACAAGTTCGGGCTGAAGCAAACAATCCCGTAGCTTCCCTAGTCCAGCGAGGAGCAGAAGATAGATTGGGATCTGCTGGTAGATCTCTCACTGATCAACAAGAATTTCTGACTTCAAGATCTTTAAGTACAACAAAAAGGCTTTTTTAATTAAACTGTTAGAATGACTGACTTGTGTATGTGCTGATAATTCCAGAGCGTGGTGGTATGGTTTGGTAGGTATTTGGCCATGCCTCCAAGTCACTATTTTGCATCTGATTCTGCTGACCTCAGCCATCCCAGTCAGTATTTTATCTTAGGATCCAGCTGGTGGATCTCAGAGATCTATTAAAAAGTAAAACATTAAAGTAAATTCCACAAGGGTAAAGGCTTCCCACACCTTCCCTTGTTCTGCCTTAAAACATAACAGATGCAGTGCTTTGCCACTGTGATAATAGGATTGCACTTTCATGTTTTTAGAAACTCAGGCACCGTGGACTAAGTGCCTGTGAGCATGAGCAGATTGATTTTCCCCAAGTGGAAGAAAGTTTTTGTGTGTTTAAAAAAATGAACATGGTTGCAAAATTCTTCTGTGCATGTGTTAGAGTGCTTGTTCCTTCTAGGAGTGGGTAGCCAGCACACAGAGATGCACCATCCTCCTTGACTCTGAAAGTGGTCCAAACATACTTTATGGAAGCCCTTGTGTCAGCCAAACTGTGCTGGCCTAACTCCAGGTTAGATTGCGCCCTTAGTTGCCTTTAAAAGGGGATTAGACAAATCCTCAAGGAGGATAAATCTGTCAGTGGTTACTAGTGATGGTAGCTATATGCTCCCTCCAGATTCAGTGGCAGTGGCCCTCTGATTACCCGTTGGGATTCAGGAGGTCTATTGCTTTCATGCCCTGCTTGTGGGCTCCCTTAGAGGCATCTGGTTGGCCATTGTAGGAAACAGAATCCTGGACTTGATTATCTGATCCAGCAGGCCTCTTAAGCCCTTATGTAGTGATTGGAGATCTGAAGAGCTCAGTTTGGACTGGTGCTGTGACACTATGGCATTGAAGAGGTGTGAATATTATCTTATACAATAGTACTAAAAAATCATAATTTCTGAGACTAGTTGGTTAATAGATTAGATCTGTACCTGCAGATGTCCACATATTTTGGCCTTGCTTACTAGCCAGTCATGACCTCTCTTATGTTGTCTATGCATGCCAGAGAACTCAAAGGAAGGGTCCCCCTTACCATGAGTTTATCTGTTCACATTTATCACCTCTTCCCTTCATTGAGCTAAATAAAAAGGAGCCACCCCACATCCTCACATCAACCTTGTGAGGCAGAAGTTAGGCCGAGAGAGAGTGACCTGCAAGTAGTGAGCTTTGTGTCCAAGTGGGGACTGGAACCTCTGTCTCCATTCATCTTATCCCACACGCTAACCGCTATACCACATTGACTCCTGCCTCAGAGCTCAACAAAGCATGAAATGTTTCTTCCCTTCCCCTGAGTCAAGATGGGGGAGAAGGTTGTGCTTGAGCAAGGGGACTGGTTATGGCTGTGCATCTGCGTGCTCCTTTTTGGCTTGTGATCTGGTTGCATAACTGTCATATGGCCTTTTTTCCTCTTTCTCAGAAATTAGGCTTGCTTTTCTAATTCTTTGGAAGAGAAGTGAGGAGGAACAGTGGAGGGTAATAAAGGGCATGTTGACTGGAGGGATATAAGAAAGGCACACTGTTTATTAGTTTGAAACAGTTTTGCAAAAAATGTCAATTTTTAATCAAAGTGCCTTACAAATCTGCATTCTGCAATAGTGGTGTAATCCACATACCCCTTGCAGTAGTCAGTGGCAAAACTCTTATGGATTTTAATAGGATTAGCTTGCATGTGATAAAGTTAAATTATACTAAAAAAAAAAACTTAAAGCTATGTAGCACAGTTCACTTAACGGGGAGCTCAACCAAAGTCTACTGTGAATGGCAACAGCTTTTTCAAACCCTGCTTAACTAGAGATGCTTGGGATTGAATTTAAGATTTTTCTGCACGCAAAACTTGTCTCTACCACTGAGGTGTGCGTGTTCTTAACAGAGGTCAGGTTACTGGTGAGCAAATGAGAGAGAGGGAAAATCCGGAACATGATGTAAAGCTGAGCCTGCGGTGGTTTTTTTGTATGAGAATTGTTTTGTGACTTCCAACTGTCTCGTGGGCTTCCTTCATTATTTTCAGACACTTCCTCTCTCGGGTCTTTATGTGATTCACAATGGACTGAAGCTTCCTGGATGCTTACTGCTAGCATGGAATTCTAAAAAATCACTTCTGTGCAGTGTGATAGTGACCTAGTGACCGCAGGGGGATTGGTTCCCAGAGGTGCTGGCAACGTTTAAACTAAGCTCGGGACTCTGAACTCTGTCCCAGAGAAATGCAACTTCTGTACCAAGTTTGGCTGAATTCTTCACTGAGGAAAGCTAGACGCTTTGTTTAAAAAGAAAGTTGGATTAAATCAGACAGATAAGGTAAAATTTGTGTAGTTTTATTAATATAAAAATATACCTCACTTTTCCCCTTGTGGAGTTGTCCAAAGCAGCTAACAGAAAAAAATGCATTATAACAATATTAAATTAATAAAACATCAACAAAAATAATTTCAAAGACTGAAAAAGCAAAACCCATAGGAGAAGCAGCATAACAGAATGTTAAAAGGCTTTTTTTGGAATACATACTGTATACTTTTAAGCAGTGATGGGGAAAGTATCAAAGAGGAAGCCAGGCAACGCTGGCTAGGCAATGTAACAGAAAAGGACCGAGTTTGTAAGTTTGCTAGTCATGAGGGAATGTAGTACTGGTGGTGATATTATTTCTGTTCAGTTAAATAATAATTTAGCATTGGGTGTTCAAAATGAAAGTGGCTTTACAGAGTAATTTGAGTGAAAAAGATAGTCCTTGCCCCCAATAATTTACAGTCTAAATTTTGATACTAGGGGAGACAGCGAAAAAGGAGAAAAAAAAGCCAGAAGTAAAATTACAATGATTAATATGAGTAAAGGGCATGAGGCATTCAGAACTCTGAAACCCCACCTGTGATAACTTGCAATCCCTCTCTGTCGTTCATGCATGCACACACACCTTCTGAGACTTCTCTGAACCGATGGCACACGCTTTTGTTCTTATGTTGCTTGTTGTAATTCTAGAAACCTCATCTTTAAAAAGAAAGAAAAGATGAAAGTGTTCGGAGAGTGGAGTTCTGCGTCTTTGATGGGCCTAGATTATCTGGGTGCTCTGGAATGCAACTGAGACACATTTGCAGCGGAAAAATCAATAATGGTCAGAAAATATCGTTTTGGGGCTGGTGTAGTGCCTGCACTATGACTTGGGACTTTCCCAGTTCAAATCTTGATCTCACCTGTGTCCTAAATTCACTGGGTATCCTTAGGGAAGCCACTATCAGCCTCAGTGTCCCACCTGTAATACGGGAATGATAATACATATAGGGTTGTTGTACGGATTAACAACAGAATGTTATCCAATTGTTTTCATCTGACCTGGGTGAATTTCTTATTGAGGAATCCTTATTGAAGAATCTTCTTGGAAGCCCCCAGAATTTTTAGGAACACAGTTTCAAATCTTAGGTAGCAGCACAGTCCTGATGTAATGATGAGATCTGCAGCTCTTACCAGTTTTTCTACCTCGTGTACGGCCAGAAATCCCTTGGGGCTTCGTATTTCAGCCAGTGATCTTTGTAGCAGTTCCTTGCAACGTGAAATAACTTCTGTTTCTCTCTCTTGCAAGAAACATGCTGATTCTTCTTGCTTACATGTCAGCCAGCCTTGCCCCAGGCAAATGGCACTCACCCAGATTGTATATTTCCATTTGTTCATTGCCTGATGTGTGATTCAATTGGGCTTGTCATCACAATATTTCATAAGGTTGAGCCCCGGACCTGTGACCTAAGATTGGCATATTGAAGAAGACAGGGCTTGTATGTTCCTTTGAAGCTGCTTTATCCTGAATCAGTCCATTAGACCTTCTAGCTCGATACGTCTTCCCTGATCAGGGATGGCTCCTCCAGTGCTTTTCCTGCTGCTCTGGAGCCATAGGGAATTGAACTAAGAACATTTCAAATACAACTTCTGCTGCAGAGCTATATTATCTCCTCGGAACCTACTACATTTGTTATTGAGACCCCTTCGGCATAAGAGAGCGAAAATACGGCAGAATTTCAGAAAGAAGGAAAAGAGAGATTCAGAATTCAGCTCAGTCCTACCATCGATAGGAAATGCAACGACATTCTTCCCCCACAAGAGTCTCTCTTTTGGTGATTTAGATAGAGGGTAGGAAGACGTTTGTGCAGCAGGAGCATAACCCCCCAACACTACTGCCTCAGCATTACCTTCCCACCCATTCCTATACTGCTGTTTGGATATTTCATGTCTGAGATTGAGCTCTTCGCAGCTCTGATTGACAGTTGCTTCAGCATCTGCCTTCAATCCTGAGTCCTCCAGGAGTTACTAATTTTGCTTTAAAAATACAAGCATACTGGATGGATGGATGGATGGATGGATGGATGGATGGATGGATGGATGGATGGATGGATGGATGGATGGATGGATGGATGGATGGATGGATACTTATAAACTGCATTTCAACAGAAGTGGTTTGTAAAGCAATTTACATAGTAAAATAAACCTTTAAATGGTTGCCTGACCCCAAAGCGCTCACAATCTGTTTATATAATTCAGTGTCCTTCACTTATTTCCAACTTTTTAAGTCAAAGTGGACAATTGTGTCTAGGGTCTTGGGTGCATGAGATGCAGATAATACTAAGTGGGCATCACAATAAATGGTAAAAGTATAAAATGGTAAAAAGTATGCCACAATAAATGGTAAAAGGAGAAACAGCAGTACCCTTTAGCTACAATTGTGCCAGAGAACATCCGGCTCAAGGCATCTTGATGTGAGGCAGTAATTTCAAGAGCATGCCCATAGTAGCTAAAAAACTTAAAAGCATAGTTGTTCCCAGATTTGAGATAGGCTGTTACCATCCAGACATTGGCCTAGATGCAGAGAATAACTTTATTAAAGCTGTAACCTGCTTTTTCCTCCTTACATCAAGTGTTCAAAGCAGTACACATTAGAGAAAATAAAGCAGCAGTCCAGAGCATAATGCACAATAAAAGAAAGGGCCCAATCCTATCCAACTTTCCAGTGCCAATGCAGCAGTGCCAATGAGGCATGCATTGCATTCTGCAGTTGGGGGGGGCGGAGAAGTCACAGAGGCCTACTCAAGGTAAGGGAATGTTTTTTCCCTTACCTTGCACCTGAGTCTGTGCTGGAAAAGCAGAAAAGGTTGGGCCTGAACTGCAGTATAACAAAGCCAACAGTTTTGGTGCCCCTGATGTGATTGTTGTTTTCTTTCCTGTTGAATATAAGGCACCATCTCACATCAGCAACATTTTTTGGAAACTCCCCTCTGTTTCAAAAATATCTTCCCATGTAGAATGTAGCAGGAGTGCTGTTACAAGGTGCCTTGTTGGACATTAAATTAAATTAATGTCCGTATTAAAGTGCGTAGCTTTTTAGATCTTAGGCCATTGTATTTCTCTTCATTCCTTCAGAAACCCTGAATAGTTGTATCTCAGATTCATGTATTTGGAAGTAATTTATTCATTGAGTTCTTCCATGTAAGGATACAAGGTGGGGGGGGGAAGGAGAGGACAGCCAGTGGTAAAATCTGAGAAGCCCTATTCCAGAGTTCAACTAAACAGTTGGCTCTGCATGGAATCCTTGTCTGTCCTAAATATAAAAGATGGTGTCATTCAGGCTTGTATGGGTTTCAAGACGGGACAACACATGGTGGGATGAGTCGTTGGTTGTGGTCAGGCGAGTCAGGCTAATTTTTTCCCATGAGAAATAAACTCTTCATCAGACATGAAATGACACACTTCAGCCCCCACCCCACCTCCCAAGTCTTGCACCAAAGACTTAAATCACTGAAGGAAATTCATTGTTTCGAGAACATTGATAGCAAGGTTGCAATATGCTGCGTATCTCCCTCCCTGCATATCCCAGTTGCTTCGTTGTCTCCTCTTCTTTCTACAGGAAGCCTGGTTTAAAACTAGCAATAATATCTACTTGAGTCATCTTAGATGTATAATGAAAAGATAGTTCCAGTAACTCTATAGAACCAGTCTGCCTCTCCTCACCTTCAAGCTCAGTTTGAGCAGATGAGAATGATGTGATTTGCATTCATAGATATAAGAGAAGTAGGTCTATTAACAGATGGAAAGCATGGGTATTTTTTATACACTGTATATAAGGAGCCAATTTTTATAGGGGTGAACAGACTATTGATTGATTTCTCTGTTGTTGAGGCTATTTTCGTTCTGATGCTTTAGTGTGTGTGTGTGTGTGTGTGTGTGTGTGTGTGTGTGTGTGTGTGTGTGTGTGTGTGTGTACACATACATCTTCTGTTAATGCTAAAGCATCAGAATGAAAATAGCCTCAACCATTGAGAAATCGATCAATAGTTCTCAGCCCGCCCACCCCTATAAAGATTAGCTCCCGCTGTAGCACCAACAAAGTGAATCATTTTCCAGTGAAACTGATTAAAGCATGCAACCTTAGGACTACCTTGGTTCTTTTGTACTTCGTTTACTAAAATTTTGTTTTGCGTTTCCATTCCTTTCACCGGCCTGTCAGCATTTTGAGATAATAACTTCTGCTTACTTAATTCATGGGTTGGGTTTTTTGGGGGGAGGGGTGCTTTTAAGGATGGGGGCACACAATCTGGGCAAAGAAGTTGAAATGGTTTTCCCCATTTTTCTGAAATAGAATACCTTGTGGAAGACTTTTTGTGCTACTCTCCCAAATGTCTCAAAGCTTTGAATTCTATACCTCTTTGCCTAGGGGCTAACATGGTTCTGCAAATTCTGAGGCACAGTGTTGTTTTAAAAAGTCCACTGTAGGGAAATGTGGCAAAATCCCCCGACAAAGGCTGGCAGAAGAAGGAAAAAACGCTTTCTCCTGAGAAATTCAATCAAGTTGTTCTTCTGACCAACCCTAGTCTCTCCTTAATTTATAGCTCACCCTCAGATTCCTCACAAGTCAGATTCCAGACTAACCACAGGCTCCTGATGGTCCCCTGTCAAGTGTGCGGCAACCAAATTTTTTATGCCCAAGTCATCAAAGGATCGTCTAATGAAACTCCTGATCGTTTTCTCCCACCTCCCCTCTCTTGTCAGTACTTGCTCTTACAATTAATAACACACATGCCAAGTCACTGTGATGAAGAGAAAATTAATTTTAGGGTGGTGTTTGTCTCAAGCACCTTTGCTTACTCTTTGTGCTTTGCCTTTCTTGGTGTGAGGCAGAGCCCAGTGTGAATGCTTGCAGAACAGCATTCCAAACCTGAACTTCCATTGTTTGTTAAAAACATTTAAAAGAAATGTTTGGCTGCATGTGATATACCCAAAATGATACATGTCATAAGTCAATAAGCAGAATTTACGAATAAGCTTGGCCTTTATTTTCCAACAATCGGTAAAGATGTGGCAGTTTCTTGACAGTCTATTGCAGTGTTGCTTTCTGTGTTTGGTTCATACCTGGCAAATTAAATTGGGTAAAATAGAGGAGAGGTCATAGCAGTGGGCAGAGGACCTGCTTTGCATGCAAGTTGTCCAGAGTTGGAAAGACTCATTCCTGAAACCATGAGGTGCTTCTTTTAGTCATCACAGACAGCACGGAACTAGATGGAGAAAGTCCTGACACAGTATAAGGCAGCTGTATCTATTCCTATAAAACAGCATAGTCATGTACTTTGTGTTCCCATTCACACATATTTGGGATCTTCTCCAATATTTAGCCAACAAGTTTCTAGTTGTTATAATCATGTGCGATAGCATCTCACATTCTCTTTGTATATGCTGCTAAAAAAAGCATTGAACTGCTTAACAAAAAACTGTTTCTAGTCCTGATGACGGGAAAGATAGGCTTAAAAACATGTGAGTAGTGACAATGTGAGCAAGATGTCCAGAGAACAGGCCATTGTGCTTCAGTGTTGTACATCATGCTCTGCCTTTTTCAGTGAGTAAGTAACAAAGACATGATACAGAATTAGCAGATACTCTGATGACTAGCAGTGATAGCTGCCCGGAGCTTAGACTTCCTCTAGTTGTCTCTGAAAAGCAGGTGCTGGAGGCAAACACAGGAATGGCAGTTTATCCTCCTGCCTTGCTTGTGAATTTTTACAGAGCAAAGTGCTTCATTTCAGTTGGAAACAGTGGACCTTGGTTACTCAGCAAGCCCTTTCTTAATATGTTCTGGTGTTGTGTAAAAGCCAGGCATTCTTATTTCTTTCTAACGTTACATACTTTACCTAGGTATTGTATAGAACGCCTACCCTTCTTTTTGGCAAAGTATGAAATAAGTTTATTTTGCTCTGACCTTGCATACTTTACTTAGAATGTGTATATTTGTGTTGTGGTGGTGGTGGAAGCATAATATAACAGGGAGCATAATATAAGACTCAACAGGGACGACAATTTGTGTTTATTAACAAATTGAAACCTAAAATTTTATGAACAAACTGGTCTCTGAAGCCTAAACTAAATACCACCCAGCCTGTCCTGGTGCGATATAGCAGCGGTTCTCACTCTCTCAGACTTTGAGAACCGCAGTAAGTGCTTGTGGGGGCAGAGGAATCGCAGTGACATGATTCAGTGGCTATGATTATGTCCCTTCTGAGAACATATTGAGGCTGGGGGGACTTACCAGTGCCTGCCCCAGCGTCCTGGACGGTTGGGGAGACCTGCGAACTCCTCTGCAGGGCTCCCTGTTGCTTTAGAAAAGTTTTTTAAAAAACCAATTGCAACCCACTTCTGGTTTTCCAGTTGCAACAAGGAAGTGGGTCGCAATCTTTTTAAAACATTTCTAATGCACAGGGAGCCCTGAAGAGGGGGTTGCAGGGCTCCCCAACCCTCCCAGATGCTGGGGCAGGCACTGGTAAGTCGTCGTCCCCCCAGTCGCAGTATGTGCTCAGAAGCAACACCATCATACTGATTTTGTCGCTTTCATTCCCTAGCCCCTGCCCCTTAAGGGGAAACAGGCAGGGCTCTCCAGACTGGGGCGTTGTGACACCCCAGTTTGAAAACCACTGCAGTATACGATTGGGCTACCCTGTAAAACTTGCCTGGTTTCTTTGAAATGTTGTGTTGCTGCTGACCTGAGTGAGATGTGTGTATCCATTCGGCTGTCTGACTTGGGCCTTTTCCTAAAAGGGTCAGGGTTCCAGTAACAGGAGAGGTGTAATCTCCCACCTCTTCAAGCACACCAATCTCCACTTTTCTGGTAGGTTCATGCTAAACCATGGCATGTGGTCTGGTTGATTTTGAGAGAGCTGGGACTGTAAGGGGGAAGGTCCTAGATTAATTGCCTGTCTGAATCAGAATATTCTATACTCAGTTGTCGTTATAAACTACCCTTTCATGTCTTGTTTTTTATTCCAGTTGCACTTCACTTTCTGTGGGTTCCAAAATGCCAACTTTTCCCCCCATTATAGAATTGTTTGCATTTCAGTAGAAGAAGCGTACTCAGTGTGTTCAGCCGTCAGATGTCTTGATGGATGTTTACAGCTGATCTTTGAAATGTAGTTTCCATTGGTCAACCATTGCCTGTGTGTGTGTAAACACACACACACACACACACACACACACACACACACACACACACACACACA
>JAJKFI010000149.1:1832092-1945167 GCA_029204185.1 Lerista edwardsae | reverse complement strand
ACACACACACACACACACACACACACACACACACACACACACACACAGAGAGAGAGAGAGAACGAACTATTATTAATGCTTTGGTAAGCCTTTAAGTGTTCAAAATTGGTTTTTAAGAGTTTTATGTTTGAGGATATTTTGTTCCCAGGTCATTTTGTTTTTTAATTTTTCACATTTATAAACATCACTGCTATATATGCCTTAAAAATTCTGCCTATTCTCATTTGCAGCCCCTTGTCTCTGCAACTTTTTAGAACTATATCCCACAACCCCCACATGGTGCCATATCACTCTCATCTTACAATACAAACCCAAACTCAAAATCCGCTTTTTCATGAAGTCTCTGTTGCCCCCCCCCCCAAAAAAAAACCCCTGAAGCAATACTTCACGAAGGCTTGGGCAATTTGCATGTGCAACAGGGCCTTTTTGTGATTGCTTCCAAGCTCTGGAACGATTCTTGATGGAATTTGGAATGCCCCTTCCCTTTCAATTTTTCAGAGGGTCTTAAAAACTCACCTGTTTCATCAGGCCTTTGCTTAATAACTGTTAACTGTTTTTTCTGGATGTTCTTATGTCTCTGAATCGTTTCTGGTGGTGAGTTCCACTGGTGGCTTTTATTTTTTAAAAAATGTTTTATTCTAACATACATATTGGCTGCATTGGGGCCTGCTTGTCAAAGGCTGGGTATACAGTTAACAAATTATTCTGAGGCCTCTGAGAAATAGTGATTGCCCAGATTAAGACAACTTTATTACAGTCCTTCCTCCAAGAGCTCAGAGTGGTATACATGATTCCTTCCCTCCTTTTGTCCTCATAAGAGCTTTTGAGATGGGTTAGGCTGAGAGAAAGTGACTGACCTAAGGTCACCGAGGAAGCTTTATGACTGAGCGGGGATTTGAGCCTGGATCTTCCCGGTCTAAATCCACAACCACTACTTAAGCACAAATTTTGCCCCCCTCTCCCTCCCCACACAAAAACCTGTCCAAAACTTATGGGTATACTGTCCATTTAACATGGTTCTTTCACTATCTGTAGTATAATTCATAGGAGTTTTCTGAGGATAAAATGAGGGGAGGAAGGCATGTGATGACATGAGGTTCTTTGAAGATAGGATAAAAAATAGGTGGGATACAAATAACATGGGATAAAAAATAAGAGTTTTTGCCCCATAGGCATTTGGGTTTGTGCTTCATGCCTCGCTCCACATATATACACCCCATTCCATGCCATACAGCAAACTATTTTTGAAACAAAGATGGGGATGGGCTGTAACTTGGTGGGTAGACCACATAATTTTGCATGCAGAAGTTCCCAAGTTCAATCCTTATCATTTCCATCTAGGACAATTCCTTCATGAGACCCTACAGCAGTGATGGTGAACCTATGACACGTGGGTCAAAGGTGAAACACCATGGCATTTTGGGTGACACACCAGCATTTCACAACACCCCACAACTGAGGATTTTTTGTGATCTTATTTTTTGTAATGATTTGTAATGATTTGATGTTGCTTTATATAATGCATAGCCCCCCACACAACTGACTGTATTTTTTAAAATATTTGAGTATGTAAATAATTGTTTCTCTTTTGTTGGGGATGGAGAGTGACACACCAGCAGTTAGGCATTTTTGACCCGGCAAACCCAAAAGGTTCGCCATCACTGCCCTAGAGAATTGCTGCCATCACTGCCCTAGAAAATTGCTGTCAACATTGCTGGATAGACCAGTGGTTTGACTCACTATAAAGCAGCTTCCTACTTTCTTTTTAAAAGCCCCATGTAAAAGGCCACTGGTTTTTGTTGCTCAAGGAGAAAAGTCATTATTTAGAGCAGGGATTTCCAAACCCTGGCCTAGGGGCCAGATGCGGCCCTCAGAGAGTCTCTATCCAGCCCATGGCAAGCCTCTGGTTCCCTATAAGCCTTTGACCCTGACCTTGATGGCATGGGCTGCACCCCCCCCCCACTGTGGTTTGGTTGTGTGTGGGGGAGGATCAAAGGGGGCGGAAGGCGGCGGCCAGCCCCCCCCCCCCCCGCTCTTCAGAATGCCTCCCAAAGGCTGAAAATAGTCACTTCCTGGTTTTCCCAAAGACCCAGAAGGGATGTTTTTAGATGGAAGGCCTTAGACAGATTTCTGAGGGTTGGAGAGTTCTCCTCAGTCCTCAGAACACGCTCTGGGTATTTCCTTTCCTGTGATCTGCTAGTTCTGAGATATTTACTCCAGTATATTTAAGTAAGCTGCTTGTGGCGTGGGGTAATGGGAGTCCATTAAAGTGTGTGCTATATTTCTGTGGTGTGTGTTGGTGCTAGGAGGAATCCTGGAACTGTGAGCCCATTTATTCATTCATCAAATATCCATCTCTTATGTATTTTTTTAAATTTATTTATTTTTCCTGCTCTCGACATCGAGCCAGATCTCATGTGGGCCTCCGGCTAAAAAGTTTGGATACCCATGATTTAGACCTGGGTTTTGTTTTTGTTTTTTTTAAACATTTTTCACTGGCAGTGAGAAAAATATATTTTAACTATTGTGTCTTCTGTTTGATATATTGATCAACTCTATCACTAGGGTTTGCGTCACTCTGTGCAGGAGGTCAGCATGATGGACCTCCTTCTGTACAAGACCATACAGAATAAAGAACAATATCATGTGTACAACCTAAATGCAGTGGCATCACTAGGGTTTATTTATTTTACTATATAACAATAAAGATAACCTAACAAACCAGTAACCGACAAAAAACTAGTAGCCCACTCGATGATCCTTGCACAACTAATATGAGTTCTAGTATTAGCTCTGATAAATGGATATGAGAGCTGAATCATACTAACACCTTATTGGTTCCCTGCTGTGTCATATCAACACCCCATTGGCTCTCAGAACAATCAGTTTCATTGGTCAATTCTGAATTAAGGAAATCCACTTTTTGTTACAGAAGATAATTGTTTTTGTTTTTTATCTATACCTTTTGATAGAATACTGATACTTCAACATTGTTTGTTCCATTGCATTCTGCTGTAAATTCAGCATTGTATGATATATAACATGGTATTACTCATAAATACCAAATTTTACCATTTTGGGTATTAGTGGTGCAACCATCACCCTCGTGTGCATCACCTGGTGTGGCCCGCAGCCCCTAGCAACGCCACTGACTGTCACCATGTTTTGAAGTTACTTTTGCATGAATGATGAATGCATTTATGGCAGAGGTGACTGGCCCCAGCTTTGTTATGCATGGTTGAAAACTCATGTTTACAAAGTGCCTCCAGCCACACGCGCCTATGTAGTCCTCTGTGCAATTAGGAATTCTGTTTTTTCAGAGTTCCTGATCACATAAGATTCTACCTACATACATAGATAGCTATGATTTGAACACATATGCTGTTAGCCCCTCAACGCAGATTTGACCCAACATGGGTGCTAACTCCACTTCAGAAGGACCTCAAGGACCTCCCAGATGCCACCAGCCTCCTCATGCCTCAGAAGGCCTCCTGGAGGCCTCTGAAAGGCACTTCCAGTTTTTATCAAAAACCAAGTGCAGCCTTCCCTGGCCTCAGAACACCTCCTGGACATGACCAGAAGGCGTGTCTGGGATGTTATTTCAGGGCTTTCTGCATACATGGAAATTAGTATCTCCAGAGGGTCCAGAAATGGATCTCCTGTGGATACTGAGGGCCCACTGTACCACAGAAGTGGAACCTGCTCCCTCTGACCAACCTGTGTTCATTGCACATTCAAAGGACCAGCAGAGGCTTCTGGATTAACTGGTGTTGGTTTCCTGAGGATTGCTCTTTGTGGTTTTTGAGAGAGTTTTAGTACAGTACAGTTTGATGTTTCCTGCCCTCCTGTTCAATAGCATCTGCATGCTTTTAAAAATTACTGTACCAGATTTATGCTCCACTACTTAGATCTTCAAGATAGCTTACAAACATGTTTGAATAAAATTGTTTATAGTTTCGGAAGGGATAAGCTTCATCTTCTGCCCTTAGAAAAGACTGTCCCACCTTACACCTGATAACTACTCAGGTTTTGCCTTACCTTTTGCTGTCTGTGCCTTACAGCAGGCACTTAATAAACCCTTTCCAGAAGCAGGGGAGTTTCCCAATTGAAAGGGAGCAATAGCAGGAGAGGGATGTGCATTTCCTGCTTGGAATCTTCCCAGAAATAACTGGTCACTCTGAAGAAACAGGATGCAGGACTTGATAGACTTTTTGTCAGATCTAGCAGGGTGGTTTTTATTTCTTATGTTGTTAAGCCTGCCATCCCAGATCAAACCTGGGAGCAGAACAGATAACAATATTTGGATCAGGGCGGCAGGATTATTTCACTGCAGGCAGTTAGTTTAAAGGATAGGTGCTGCAGCTCAGGTGGTGGAGCATCTGCTTTGCGTGTGGAAGGTCCCAGCTTCAGTCCCTGGCAACATGTCCGATTAAGACTGGAAATGATTCCTTGAAGAGCAGCTGCCAGGCATTGTTGACAATGCTGAGCTAGATAAACCAGACTCCATATCAGGCAGCTTTCTATGTGGTTGTGTGTTAAGTTCCCTTCTTCCATTAGTAGACTGCTTGCCACCTCCAGTGTCAAATTGAACATGGGCCTGTGCCAGATGTCAAGGGCTTGTCCTAAAGCAGTGGTTCCCAAAGTGTGCATTGCACCACTTTAGGGCATCATGACACACTCACAAGGGGGCCATGGAATGTACCTGGTGCCCTCACCTACCTTTCACCCTGGGTGCTGCCATCTTGGATCTCACAAGATTTCATGAGATCCAAAATGATCTCACCTGGCTGAGCTTGGAAAAGAGGCTGTGGGAAGCATTGTGACCCATGTAAGCTTGGGAACTACTGCCCTAAAGAGCTACTCCTCATGCATATACATAACTGAGTCATGACTCTGTCATCCAAATGCACATTTTCAAGTTGGCACCTGAAGCCAGGGCTGTATGTTATCTGGTCCTTTCTTAGCTCTGTGTTCTTACAGCATATGGGTGCTTCTCACTGGGCTGTTTGTGTGTGGTGTATTCCCCCTCATACCCCTGCTAACTGGGCAAGAGGCACTTTTTCAAGTTGTGTCCTCTTATATTTAGCAGGGGGAGAGCAATTGTCCCTCTTCACCCCAGCACAGTCTTTCTAGTGGCTGTTGCTGGTGGTGTTCTCCATTCTTTTAGATTGTGAGCCCTTTTGGGACAGGGAGCCATTTAACTTTAACGTTATTATTTGCCTGTAAACCGCTTTGCGAACTTTATGTTGAAAAGCGGTATATAAATACTAGTGATTGACTAGTGATTGACTTGGGTTGGGGAAAACAACCCACGTTGGAGTCACCCGGTGACCTTGCCTAGAGAGTTGGTGGCTCATGACCCAGCATTTAGGAATCATTGCTGTAGTATTAACTTGTATAAATGGATGATGGAGTTGTCATGCAAGGTGGGGGTGGAGGTGTGAGTGAATCACCAGCCTTCTCCAGAGGAAGGGAGGTTGCTTTGGGAACTTCATACAACCTCCTTCTGTCTAAACAGTCTGTGAGTCACTCAAGGGGGGAGAAGCACTAGGATAGTGCGAACACATTGTTGACAAGATTCCTTCAGAGATTATGACAGAATTGCACTCTATAATTAATCAAAGAATCTGTGAAATGTTCCTTCTGTGCTATGACCGGTGTGGAGGAGCTGTAACTCTTTGGCTAGAGCACCTGCTTTGCATGCTTCTAGAAGGTCCCAGGGTCAGTCCCTGGCAGCATCTCCAGGTAGTGCTGGGAAAAGACCCTTTCTTAAAACCCTTGAGAGCCCCTGCCAGCCGATGTAGACAATGCTGATCTTTGAAAATCGAATGGTCCGTGTTAGGATAAGGCAGCTTCATATGCTTCTTTTTTTCCAGTGCATTTAATTATCATGTTGCACTTGTGTTTCCAAAGCAGCTTGTGTAGCACTTCAGTTCAAAGTATCTCTCTGCTGTTTTTTGGCACGTCAGAGTGGAGAGGCTGGAACTCCAAGGTAGAGCATGCACTTTGCAATGTACAGGCTCAGAGGTTGAGAATCCAGAAGCCCTAGTTAAAAAGAAGCCTGCTTACCCACTGAATTAAACATCTGACGGCCTGTTCCATTGCCCCTAGAAATTTGATTGGCTGGGAATGTAGGACAGGGCCTTTTCAGGAGTGACACCCAGATTATGGAATTCCCTCCCCTGAGGGGCCCAACTGAACCCTCTCCCTGCTGGTGTGTAGGACAGTGGTTAAAATGTATTTATTCCGTTGTGGTGTTTTAGAAAGTTTGAGGTAGGATCCAGTGGTACTGGCTTTTAATTAGGTTTATGGTCTTCTCTTAATTCTCATAATTGTGTTTTGTTTTATTGCTGTTAATGAATATCAAGCTTTTGCTGTAGGTTACTGTAACTTGAGGGGGTGGTTTCTTAAATGGAACCAAAAGGTAAGATACAAGCATCTTAAGTCCAGTGTTGTAGCCAGTAGTCTATACTGTCTCTTTTGTATGCTACTTATAATGCTTGGAAAAACAGTGGCAATCAATATGTTTTAAAAAATTAAGTAAATAATAAAAGGCTAGTGTAAACTTCTGTTAAAAATCAAAGAGCTCATGTTTGTTTGAGTTGCTTAATTGCATTTTCAAAAGTAAAATCAAATATTTATGTACTGTATCTAACATCTATTTGGTTATAATTAACCTATTAGCTGATTGGGATCTGGTGTAAGCCTTGACAGGCTGTCTGCAATTCTGTCACATCCTTATGTGGCAGACATATGTGATCCGGTGAGGAAGGATGGCACTTGATTGACGTCTAAACAATTGGTGTGGGGGGGGGGGAGAACATTTTTGCCGTTCTTATCACAGCCCTAAAATCTGAGGTTTCCTTGAGTGAAAGTGATTGAAAAGTGCTTTAGGCGGGTTAAAAGGGAGCACTTCTTCACACAACACGTAAACCATGTGTAGCTGATGGCCACCAGCTTAGATGTCTGCAAAAGGGGATTAGACAAATTCACAGAGGACAAGTCTGTCTGTGGCTTTGAGTCAAGGTGATTATATTATATATCCAGGTTCAGCAGCTGGAATTATGCCTCTGAATACCACTTGCAGGAAGGGAATAGCAGGAGAGGTCAGTTTCCTTCATTACCTACCTTGGGCGCTTCCACAAGGCAGGTGGTTGGCCGCTCTGAGAAACAGGATGCTGTTTCTAGATGTTGGACTTGGGTCTAATCCTGCTCTTATTATGACATTTGCCAGGTAGAACGTTGGTGTTGGAAAGCTGTGCCCAAGTTCTTGAGGGTTAACTATGGATAATGTTAACCAGGCTTGTAAAATATGTTTACTAATGTTACTTTAGCCACCCTTTGTTTCAATCATAACATTTCTCCTGCAACACTTATTTATTTCATTTCTTTTTCTTACAACAGGGTCCACACATAGCATCAGTGACACTTGCTGCTTATGAATGTAATTCTGTTGATTTCCCTGAACCACCTTATCCTGACCAAATTATATGCCCTGATGTAGAGGGAGTTGAAGGATCAATTTCTTTATGGACCATCATTTCAAAAGTCAGGCTGGAGGCCTGCATGTGGGTAAGAAACAAATGAATAAATTACTCAAAGTACTTGCTTAACTTTATAGTTAGGTCAGCTTTGCAAATAACTATTTGCATTAAAGTTAACAGCCTGCAAGTATTTACTGGATCACCCAACACCTGCATACTTGTATTAGGAGCTTGTTGGCATCCTGATAGCTGGAAAAAATCAGGTGATCAGGTGCAGGGACGTAACAAACTGCCCCGGTGCCTGGGGCAGTGACGTAATATGGTATCATGATGCACCTTCCGGATTCTCCCCAGAAGATGGGGCGCTTGCTGCTGCAGCTTTGTGCTCCCCATCCCTTTCTCTTTGTAGGCTCAGAGCATCCAAAGGAAAAGGGGCAGGGCGAGTGAAGCCACAGTAACATCCTGCCCTCCAGAGAGAAACCAGAGGTGATTGCCTTGTGCGAAGGGTGTGGCGCTTGCTTTTGCGGCTGTATGCCCTTTGGAGGGTGGGAGTCTCCAAAGGGAAAGAGACAGTGGCTTCATGTGCAAAGCTGCAGCAGTGAGTGCTCCACCCTTTGGGGAGAACAGGGCCAAGATGATTGAGTGGAACCTGGGGGCACCCGCCCATCCAGGAACATGGCCTTCAGGCTTCACCTAAGCACACAATCTCTGATCACAAGTAGCATTGTGAAATTTACAAGTTGTAATGAGAAGGAAAAAACCTAACGCTCAGGATTGCACCTTGACTGCTTGAAGGTGCAAGACTGCAAAGAACTGGTTTTTAAAGCAGCACTTGACATTTTTAACGTGTGCATGTGCACCTAAATCAATGATTCCCAAAGTCCTACTTGGACTTTGGAACTGTGGTAAGTGGCTGGGGGGGGGGCTACCCTGATGGCTGTCCCGATTTATGCTCAGAGTGCACTTCCAGTTTTCACATGAAAGCCAAAGGTGCACTCTGAGTGCAAATCAGGGATTTCCTGGCATCAGGGAGACCAGCGGATGCAGCGTTGGGGAGGCCTGCAGCCCCTCAGGTAAAGGAAAAACATCTGGGTGCCTACAGCACTGCAATCACTGCAGTGCCATTGGGGCACCATTAGTGGGCCACTCCCCTTAAGGAAGGATGGCCTAGTTTAGGTACCCAATGGTGGCCCACTACTTTGGGTTCTGCTGATCTAAATGATGACATCACACCAGCTCACTTTATCTGTATTTAAATTGATATATTTTAATCCTCCTGGTAGAAAGCCAATTTAGATGCAACACTGGGTCCTGCTTAACAACAGCTGCTGAAATTAGCATAGCATCAAATACAGCCAGCACGTTTCCAGTCTCAGTTTCTTTGGAGCGTCTTCCAAGAAGGCTGTCCTGCCACGTTTTTCCCACTGAAGACCGTCATGTGACACTTCCCCCTTGAGGATCCTCTTCCTCCTGCTACTGTTATCTGATGTCATGCCATTTTTTTGGCCTTGTTTACATGACACACAAACACTACTTGCTAATTTCCTGTAAACTAAAGGATGCTGGCAGCTGCATCTCTGTGTTTTTCCCCCTTTGTCCTAATTCCACACTTCTTCTGGAGAAGGCCAGTTTTGGAAAAGTTCTACGCCTTTTGTTTCTGTCCAATCACTTGCAGGGAATGTACTCACTTTGTGGGACTATATTGCTAATTCATATTTCCTTTGCTTTAATACAGCATTTCCATTATTTAATAGTATTAATACAGGAAGTATTTTTTTTAAAGAAGCAAAATTGTGAATCAGTCACAAAAAGCTTAACCCAAAGTGACTTGCCTCCTACTTGCCATCCAGCTTCCCCTTCTGTTATACACAGATATTGGATTCAGACAACCGGAAGCTGTGTGTGGTACAATGAGTGGAGCATTGGACTTGATCCAGGGAGATTCCAAATTATGTTTTGTCAGAAACAAATAATTAATGACTTCTGTAAGCTTAAACAGGAGGTTGCCCCAGTGTCTCTCTGCATGGGTGTTTCCTCTGGAGTCAGATGGCTTTGCTGAGTCTTGTCATCAGCTGTGATTGGAGCATGCAGTCACTTCTGATGCAGACATTCAACCAACATTGCCTATCCCCAGAGAAGTCCAAGTCCCTGTTCTGGACCTGCCTCCTTCAGCCTCTGCCAGGGAGGGGTAATTGGGTTCCACCTCAACATCAAGAGTGATAGAATGGTCCTACCTCAGTCAAGGAAGAGTGTTAGCAGAATTATCCACCCACCACAGGAGCATACCTTGAACAGTGACTCCTGTTAAAGCACATAGTATTCTTTTGACTTTTGACAAAAGTCAAAAGCTTTTATTCTATAAGGATGATGGGGGGGCTCTGATTTTAGCAAAGAATAGTTCCTCTTCTGTCAAAAGTTCAGAAAACATTATAATTAGGTGGGTCTGTTTCATGGAATCATATGATCTCCGTGCACGTCTGAGCTGTTTTGCAACCCTCTCAGCATGTGACCCAACTAATTCAGAGAAAGTTCACTTTCAGTACATGCAGGGCAGCTTTTTATTTTCCTCTTGGATAGCAACATGGAAGCCAAAACAAAGTGGCATTTTTATTGTGGAACATTTCCCCCCCCCCCGCTTTTGCATCATCACTCTGAAAACTTGTTCCCAATTACTTGTTGATGTGGGAGGGGGCTGGAATCCCTACCATTCATTGTCAAGAGTCATGCTTTGAATTGTTATTGGCAAACTGGAAGATTTCACCTTTTACTCCTCTTTTGTTCTGTTAGGGTGGAACGAGATGTTGAGTTCTGCACAAGACTGTTCTCTCCTCTCTATGTAAACATTTACATGTTACTCCTCTCTAGCACACTTATCCATGCTCTTTTCCAGCCAGCAACAGCCAGTTGTTGTGTGTGGGGAGAGGTACACCATGATGATGCATTGATATGAGTAAACGCAAAACAAGCCTGCCATTTTGGGCAGCATTTATCAAAGTCATATAAGAGATTTTAAATTGGGGAGGAATGAGACTTTTGTTCCCACCATGCATTGATGAATTGCTCAGTTATTGGGAGCTGGTTACTTATTATTGATAATTATTATTCTGTTGGAATTGGTTGCGAATTTGTTTCTTTAACGTCAAAAGCCACCTGAGATCAGGTTGTTTGAAGGACTGCCTTGTTGCATATATGCTGACCCATCTCTTAGGCCAACATCTGACCCTTCAGAGAGCTTCCGCTTCAGAATTGAGACAGATGGATGCACAAAACATGGTCTTTGCATTCATGTCTTTGTGCCTGTGCAACATTTTTCAAAGCTTGTGAGGAAGTTTACACTGAAATAAATTTATTAATTCTTAGAGTGCTATAAGAGGCTTTGTGAACGCTGTTTGAAAAACCTGATGCTATTGCTGAATACTTTTTCAGTGCATTCACTTTGTTCTGTGTTGGTTTCTTTCTCTCATGATGCCGCTATTTAGTTTGTGGATTTTCGTTATTTGAAAATGTTTCTAGAAGTAGATTACAGTCTGCTCTAGGGGGATAGGAAATGTGGTTAAATAAATAAACCAGGATTGTCTTGGCAACTAGAGTGTAGATTGTTTTTTTTTGCTCATGTTTGGCTTCTGACAAATTATTATTTTTTAGAATAGTTAAGCACCTTGGGGGGGAGTTCTCAAGTTGTTTGTGTAACAAAATAGAAAAAAATCATTCCATGTCCAGGAGAAGCTCACAGTCTTTTAAAAAATGAAGCAAGGGAGATACCAGCACCTCTCACTGGAAGAGATGCTATCCTGGAATGAATTGCTCTCGTCCTGCTAAATATAAGTATAAGAGAACCATCACAGAGGTGCTACTTTACTTAGTTGGCAGGGTTTCAGTTGGTCTGAAAGAAATGTTTTCCCATGTAAAACTCAGTGTGCTGGGGTTTGGTGAGGCAGCCTTTTTCATGTTTTAAATTTTGACACCTCCAGCCATGTGTAACCTGACTGGCTTGCTTTGAGTCATCTAGAACCACTTCCTCTTAGGGCACATTTCTGTGGCGCACCTGTGTTCTCCTTGGAGATCCTGTTGCTTTATCTGTATAGAGCCTTGGGGGCAGATGATGAGTCTCACCCTTCTGTAATCTCTTATTATTGCAAATCAGGGCCGCAAAGTCTGTAGGCTGCATGCTGTGCAGAAGCTTCCCTTACAGTGACTTCTTTACAGTCTAGTTCTCATCCCAAGAGGGTGGCTTGGGTCGCATTCACCAAAGGCAGCCCAGAATTTGGTATGCCCAGGGTGCATTCAGACCTGTAGTTGGTATCTCCTATTGCATGTTGAAGGTAACAAGTTGTGGGCATGGTGCACAAATAACCAGTGCATACTATCTGTCCCCTCCTCCTTTGAAAGGACAAGTTCGTGTGTATCAAGGGTATGCACGCACAAATGTGTATGTCCACTGATCACATGTAATCTCCCCACACAAGCCTTGTAAACACTTCCCACACAAGCACACTCTGCGTGCTGCTGCAGGATTCTAGCTGATGAATGTTTGAACTGTGCAAGGTCAGCCTGCCCATGAGGCCGGCTGTGAGGTGGTCATCCCATGTAGCAGACTCGTGGAGGTGTCTCCCTCTACTACTCCCTCCTCCTCCTCCTCCTCCTCCCTGGATTTGGAAAGGAAAGGGGAACAGAGCAGCAAAAGTGTGAACGAGAGGAGAATGGTGGGTAGGGTATCAATCATGTTCGCCTACCACCCTCTTTTCCACCATGTTTCCTTTTCTGCTCTTTTGCCGTCTTCTTTTTTTCATATTTAGAGAGCAGGAGGAGCAGCAGAGGCAATGGCCAATACTTGCTTACCTGGCAGTGCAAAATTTGGCAGACGGCCTCAGGTGCCAGGTTGTCTTTGGACAGCCTTGCATACAGTTCCTACATCTGTGACTTGAAACCCCACACTGTGGACAGAGGACATGAATCTAAATATGGAATGGCCAAAATGTCCACTGTTGAGCCAAACACATCACCCTTCCTCAATGCAAATTATTCACATCTGGATAATAATGGAAAAGCAAATATGCTATGCTTTGGCTGGTGTATGTGTTTTCTATGTTGTTCTTTTGTAACCAATTACAGGCTTCAGCAATTAACCTAGCATCTTCATCATTATCCATTGTTGTTATTTTTAATGTTTTAAACCAGCTGATTTTGTAGTTAGAGTGTACAAAGCAGCTGCAGTTCTCCCCAATAGCTGCCAGTGGGAGGCAAACAAAGAAAGAAAGCCAAAGACCTATAGAGCCATTTGAAAAGGGACTCTATAAAAGCATATGTCACTCAGCCACAGCTCTGAGCAGAGACATCTGCCTGTGGCTGAAGTGTATTCCTCCTCCTGCCAGCTGTCCGATTGTTGTCCTCTGTACCTTTCCTGCATTCTAAGCCACCATTTGAATCAGATCCAAGCTTCCTGTTCCGTTAACCTTTGATTAGCCAGATGGCCAATACGTATCTCTCTGGGTAGAAACACCCATAGAGGTATGTTTTCATCACCAGTCTGAAATAGTCTGTTTTGTCCTGAGAAAAACAAATACCACTTTCTCCCTTGTGGCAGAAATGCAGCTCGCTCTGCCACTGTTAGTCTTCATTACTCCTGACATGACTGATCACTCTTCATTGCTAGAGGGGAAAGCCAGGGCTTGGTGCTAAGAGCGGGTGTGGTAGGGTGGCTTGATCTGCAAATCAGGACCCTGATCCCCCTAGTTCTCATCTCTCTCACTTATTAGCTGGCCTTAGGTAAGCCACTGTCTCTCAAACTCAGCTCCCCAGTTCCAATTTGGGAGCAGTGATACTTATTTTATGGGGGAACACAGTCCTAACCTGGAGTTCGGCTGGCGCAAGTCCTTTGTGCCAGCCCAGGCATGTTGCAAATGTATTGTAAAGCACATTTGGACCACTCTCTGTGTCAGGGCGGCTGGTACTTGGACATGCACCATCCTTCCTGACTCCGAGAGTGGTCCAAATGTGCTTTACAATACATTTGCAACACTCCTGGACTGGCAAAAGGGACCTGCTGGCCTAACTCTAGATTAAGATTGCTCCCTGAGTCATTGCAAGGATTTCATCAAGACAATAAATGTGAAGCACTTAGCACACTCAAAGTGGTAACATAAATGCTAGGGGCTGTGCATTCATGTACCATGCTGAAGCATCTGCTTTGAGCGCATTGGGTTGGGAAAGGTTGTGAATTGGTAAGGGACATCGCCCTATGGCAACACATCTCCCCAACCCACCACCTGCTCCACCCATCCTCTACCCTATCCTCTTATTTGCTTTCCCTGTAGAGCAAGCAAGAAGAGAATGGAGGGAAGCTTACTGACCTCTCCAGTGTTGCTGCTAAAGAACATGGCAGCACAGCTGGGCGAGGAGATAGTTGGAGGCTCCTGCAATTCTGTTGCCAGTCCCTCTCCACCTATGAGCAATAGGATGGCTATTTTCATCACTCACTACACCTTCACAGCTCAGGCAGAGACCATCTTGGGAGCAGAATTGCCAATATCCTATATCTTCCTAGCCACTTTTGAAGACGAGATGGAGGTGATGGCAGCACTTGCAGAAGGGGACAGAATTTGGGCTCTATCTTGGCTTTGCCTGGGCCTGCTAGTTATTAATATTCACTTGCTGCTGACAGAAAAAGATAGGAAAGCAGCTTTTCTTTATCTTCTGTTCTGGGCCCTGAGCTACAGAGGCTTACAGCCCAGCTGGCAAGTATCAGGGACAGAGCCTTTTCACTGATGGTGCCGCAGCTCTGGAATTCTTTCCCCAGGGAGGTTCACTTGGCTTCCTCTTGGCCCATTTTTAAATGCAATTTGAAAAGTCATCTATTCCATTCGGTATTCTATTTTAATCTGCCCTGTGTGTATCAACAGCGTCTTATGCATTCAATAATTTTTTAATAAATAGCTGTGTTTTCATTATATTGGACTTCCAGGCTTCTCTTGGAAGCTGCTTTGCAGTGATATTGTCAGCAAAATTGGGATATAAATATGTAAATGGTCAATAATAGTGTATTTAAGGGGGAAATGATGGTTTCTTTTTTCCTGCCCCCCATCCAGGGTGCTGGTACAGCTATTGGAGAGCTGCCTCCATACTTCATGGCCAGGGCAGCCCGCCTCTCTGGAGCTGAACCCGATGATGAGGAATATCAGGAATTTGAGGAGATGCTGGAACATGCAGAGACGGCTCAAGTAAGGACATCCTGAGAATGAAATTTTACATTTGCAATGTTTCACCTGGGCAAGGCATTTGCATCTGCTGGAGGGAGGAGACTTCCTTGCCGAAGAGCGGTTTAGTACTATTAAGATCTCTTTTGCTACGTTTTCCTCTTCTGCTTTGAATCTAGGCAGTGGCAGAAGGAGAGGTTGAGGTGGATGGGTGGATGGTGGTGGCCACACTGCCAAAGCTCAGAGCAACTACTGACCCTGGGGTGGAGAGGCCAATGAAAAAAGATTGTTGAATTTGCTTGTCTAGAATTCATCTTCACAAGTAGGCCACATTTCAAACATGAATAAATTAGACAAATTAATCTTTTGTTCAAGACATTTCAAAATGGATTCATTCAATCCCTAGCCCTGAATTTAGAATATAGCCTTTGCAGGAACTTCACTATTGGAGAGGAAGGAAGTAAATGTATAGTAGGATATCATAGGGCAGGGAGAGAATTGTAGAGGGTTATACTGACTACAGGCAGCTAGATGCCCCCTCTTGAGCCTGTAGGATTCTGAGGCCTTAAAAATAACATTACATATTTGGTAATTCCTCACCTCCTCTGGGCTTTCAAGCCTTAGACTGTTTAACACATTAGGGTTTTTAGGCATTCGCTCAAAAATATTAAGGGTGCTTATGACACATGGTGTTTCGAGAGCACGTCATAGAAGTACACACCAGAGAGCCAAAATTCACTGCCAGCGTGCCTGGTATAAGTTGGGTATACTATATGCATTGTGTAAAACAGTCCTTAGGAATTAAGACCGAATTCTCATTATGGTGCCTGGGATAAAAAGCAAAAAAATGCACTAAGGGCACAACCAAGGCAATACAACAGCCTTACTGAGGATAAGCATGTCTGTGTCTGGTCAGAGCCTGGCTGGGAGATCGACTGGTCACCTCCTGCACGTTGCCTTGAGTTCTATGATAGAACAAAGATGAGATATAAACATATTAAAGCAATAAAAATAAATCAACTTAATCCTCTTTCCTACGGCCCCTGGAAGCTGGGCATACTTCCTGTCTAGAATATATTATACATAGACACACTTGTGAAGTGGCCGTCTCCTGAGTCAGGCTGTGGTCTGCATTGTCTCCACTGGCTGGCAGCAGCTGTCTTAGGTTTCAGGCAAGGAACGTTCCCATTGGTACCTGGATTGAACCTGGGACTTTCTGCATGCAAACGAGGTGTACTTCCACTCAGTCACACTTGCAACCTATGAGGAATTATACAGCTACCTGGTGGCCTTAGACTGAGAACCAAAAGATGTTGGCACTTCATGGGTCTGTTAAGCAGCCGGCCACACTGGCTGTCCATTCATATAAGAAGCTTTTGTATCTGTTCGCTGGCTCAAACACACTGGAGTCACCTCGTGGCAGCAAAAACATTGCGTGAGAAGCCACCCCAACACTCCCATTCTCTCAAGGATCCGCGGGTTACGCACAGTGTGTTCCAGCTCCCGTGCACTTCAGCTCCCTAGCCAAAAAAAATATTTGGCAGTTGCCCTGTGTTACTATCAGTGGCTTGCTGTTTTGTTTACTCTCAATTCTGTCTTGTCTTCCTTTAAAGAAATGCAAACGCGGAGAAGGATTGAGGCAGCCAAACCTCAGAGAGATAAAGCAGGGGCTGGTTGGGAATGATGGAGTGTCAGTTCTTAGGATCTGGGGTTGGGGTTTTTTCCCCCTCCATTGATTCTTCTGAACCTTTGCTGGTTGTGGTTTGTCTGGCCATCACATGATTTCTCTGAAAATTCCCCCTCCCCTCCATTTCCAGTAAACTGTTTGAACAGGGATGACTCAGACTGAAACCAGCTTCCCTGTAACCACAGGACTTGTTAAAGAATTTGTCAACGTGGACTCCCGGGGGGGGTATATATCTATTTTTTTTATATTCAGCATAAGCTTTTTAGTTTTCAGGTTAATGTTGCATCACGGGTTCCATGAGATGACTTCCTGCCCAATGGACTGTGCGTCTGCAATGAGTTAAAATGATGAACTCCTTGAGTTAGAGACCATTACAGAGAAATTTCTCTCTCTAAGTATTCCGTAGCACTTCAGTGGGAACTTGTTCATTTTCCACCTTTCAGCGTGGAGTTTCTCTTTTCTTTTTTTTTGTTTCCTGCAGCAGCGTGTACAAAGTACACCTTCCACACCCAACTGCCTTCACTTTTAGTAACTTGGGAGGACATAAGGTGAACAGTCATGGCAATTTAACGGTTGCTCAGTGGCAGGTGTAGCTCCCAACAATATGTGCGAGTCTAAGAGTAGAGTTTCTGGCAAATGGATGGATAAATCATCCATTTATAACGCTAGATTTTATTTGGTTTCAGTGATACAAACAGCTGCTTCTGACTGAATAGTATAGCATATCTGACATAGAAAGGTGAAATGGCGTATTTCCTGCATCTCCTCTGCTCTCACTCTGGCCTCCTCTGATTTAAAAGCTAAGAAAGCATTTGTTCTTTGTATTAAAGAGATACAGGAAAAACATAAATGCCCCACAACAGTGCTTGTCTAATGGCAGACTGGCATTTCGCCCCCCCCCCCCCCGCCGCCAAATATGCATGGAACCAGTACCATATCTATATCATATTATTACTGCTTTTTCTTTCTTTTCTGGAAATTTGCTGGGGGCTGGCAACCACTCACCACTCTGAGTAGCACTGCCCTACAGTATCCTATCTTATTTGTGATTGATTTTTTTATATTCATCATTTTCGTAGAATTAGTAGTAATATGAAATGGCATTATTGTGCTACATATTGTTTATGTGCATGTACACTAGAGATGTTAGGGGCATGCCCCTCACATCACAGATTTAACATAAACACTGGTGAGGGGGCTGAGCCCTGAGGAATGACAATGTAAGCAACTAACCAGTATTTAACAAGGCATTTCCAAAAACCAGAAAGAGGGACAAAATTGGGACAGGTGCCAGAAAGGAAACTCGCTTGCAAACTGATACAGCACTCAGTGGTCTTTTTAACTTGGTTCCCTGAAAGCATTTATTTCCCTTGTCCTGTCACAAACTGCTTTTGAAACTCCTCTCGGTTTCCAAAGTGGTTAGCTGTTTGCATGCGTGCGCGCACGCGCACACACACAAATTTGACCAGGAGTCCAAATCCCAACTGTTCATGTGGAAAACTTACACAGGTCTTTGAGAATGTTTAAGCTTGGCACATCTTTTGCTGTACATAATTCTTTCCATTGACAAACTTCTGTTTCTTGATTAGCATAAAAATCTGCTCCAATTGGCTTCTGAGTCTTCTCTGCTTTCCCCGCTCTAAAAAATTCTCTTGGTTGCCAGACAGTATAATTTTGTTGCAGTGACTTCTTCATTAACCAGCTGTAGGCATGCTTAAAATAGTTTACAAGCTCGTTTCACAAAAGGAGGAATTGGAAAGTTGATAGGAGAGTACCATGTTTGTGGCAAGGAAACAGTTCTCTTCCACTCCTCCCCCCTTCCGGCCACCAAAGGGCATTGATTTGGACCCAACATCAAATGCCAATTGTTGGCTGTCTCTTGGGTTTTTCTCATCAGCTCTTTCCTGCCCTCCTCCTCAGTCAGTTTCCCTTCTTTATTAATTGTTCTCTGCATTTGGCCTCTGTTGCCTCAATGGGTGGCCACTAGGAGATTTGTCTGCATGTTGTACATTCCAGGACCTTGAGGCATTCATTTTGCTAATGTCTTAATGTCATTCATTTTGAAAGGCTTAACCCTTTCAGCCTTGGGCCAAAGCTCAACATAAAAGTTCAGCTTGCCTAGCTCTAGCTTCTTCCCCCTTGGAGGCCTGTTTCTTTTTTGGAAATGGGCAAACTTCTTGGAGTTTCTGTATCCAATACACACCGCCAGGGCACCCAAAGAGGGGTTTTGGGTGGCTGCTTCCCAAGGCCATCCTGTTCATGAGGATGACTGAGGTGATTGTCTTTGGCCAGAGGAATAGCCAAGAGGACACTCACTTCTGCCTGTCCTTTGCTTCTCAACCTGTATCCTGGATTCAAAAAGGAAAAGGGGGAAGGAATGGGATGTATAAAGGAGTGAGTGAGTAGTGGGCTAGGGTTTCAGACCAAAAGGGTCCTTTCCAATGCTACCTGGAGATGCTGACAGGGATGGTGCCTTGGGCCATTTGCATGCAAAGCTGATGCACTATCCCTAAGGTATGGCCCTGGCATTAAAGATACAAGAAGCTCCCTTCTACTGAGTTGGACCATTCCTGTGACAAATCAGGAGAGAAATTATGGGGTGGGGGTGGATAGTGCAATGCAAGTGTCAGTTCAGTGAGTAGCAGCTGTAAGGAAGGCCAGTTCCATGCTCTGGATCATTAAAAGGCGGGTTGAGAATAAAATGGCCTATATTACAGCAATGTGCAAATTGTTGGTAAGGCCACATCTGGGGTATTGTATCCAGTTCTGGTCACTACATCTCAAAAAGGTTATAGTGGAACTGAAAAAGGTGCAAAAGAAAACAACCAAAATTATTTGTGGGCTGGGGCACCTCCCTTATAAGGAAAGACTTAAAATATTTGGGGTTCTTCAGTCTAGGAAGGAGGTGCCTGTGGAGGGCATAATTTAAGACATATAAAATGATGCATGGGATGGGTAGACAAGTTATTTTCCCTCTCACAATACCAGAATTCACCAAAATTGACTGGCAGGAGAGTTAGATCAGACACAAGGAAACATATCTTCACCCAGTGCATAATTCATCTGTGGAACTTCTTGCTACAAGAACTTCTTGCTACAGGCCTTGTTGTTGTTGTTGTTGTTCAGTCTCTAAGTCATGTCCAACTCTTTGCGACCCTATGGGCCACACCAGGCCTCCCTGAACTCCACTAGCTTCCAGAGTTCACCCAATTTCATGTTCATTGCTTCGGTGACACTATCTAACCTTCTCATCCGCTGCCACCCCCTTCTCCATTTGCCTTCAATCTTTCCCAGCATGAGAGTCTTTTCTAAAGCATCTTCTCTTCTCATGAGGTTGCCAAAGTATTTGAGCTTCAGTAGTTGTCCTTCCAGGGAGCAGTCAGGCTTGACTTCCTATGGGATTGCCCGATTGGATCTCCTTGCAGTCCAGGGGACTCTCAAGAGTCTTCTCCAGCACCATAATTCAAAAGCATCTATTCTTCGGCACTTCACCTTCCTTATGGTCCAGCTTTCACAGCCATACATTACTATTGGGAAAACCATCGCTTTGACTATGTGAACTTTTGTTGGCAGGGTGATGTTTCAGCTTTTTATTAAGTCATCTAGGTTCGCCATAGCTTTCCGAAGAAGAAGAAAACATCTTTTAATTTCATGGCTGCAATCATCATCTGCAGTGATCTTGGAGGCTAGGAAAATGAACTCTGTCATTGCTTCCATTTCTTCCCCTTCTATTTGCCAGTAAGTGAGCGGATTTGTTGCCATGATCTTAGGTTTTTTAATGTTGAGCTTCAAGCCAATTTTTGCACTTTCCTCTTTCAGAAGGTTCTTTAGGTCTTCCTCACTTTCTGCCATTAGAATGGTATCATCTGCATATCTGAGGTTGTTGATATTTCTTCCAGCAATCTTGATTACAGCTTGTGAATAATCCAGCTCAGCCTTTCTCATGAAGTAGGCACCTGGCCTAGATGCCTTTAAAAGAGGATTGGACAAATTTATGGCAGGAATGTCCATCACCAGTTACAAGCCATGATTACTATATGTATCCCCTGGGTTTTAGAACCTATCTCTGAATGTCAGTTGCAAGCGAGTGGCAACAGCATGCTGGTATCTTATCATCCTATGTGCTCCTAGAGGCATCTGGTGGACCACTGTGAGATACAGGTACCTGGACTAGATGGTCCCATGGCTTATATCCAGCAAGACTCTCTCATGTTCCTCTTTCTGGCTAAGTATTGCATACACCGACTGGTAGAGGCTATCCACGGTATGAAACAGGGGTGTTCCCCAGCCCTATCTAGAGATACTGCCAGGAGTGGAACTGGGGACTTTCTGCATGCAAAGCAAGTGTGCTCCCAACACTAATGGTGTGGTTGGATTTCCAGAGGTTGATTAAATGATTAAGCAGTCCTTTATTGCATTTATAGTAAGGTTTGAAATGTATCACATACTCTCAATTTTTTAAATAATGTGCTTGGATATTAAAGAGGCACATAAAAAAGAGAAACTTATATACAAAGATAATATGGAAATATACAAAGAGACAAAAGTCATTCACTAACAGACTGGATACGAGCAGTTAAATCTACTGAACTAGATTGACTAGATAATAGCAGTATTTGAACCAGTGACCACCTCTTGACAGCAACTTTAGTAATACCAGAGGCATTCATAGTGTTGACAACATTTCTGGATCAGTGTCCTAGGGTATTTGATCCTCCACAATCAGGCGCGTACCTGGGCGAAACCGCACCCAGGGCACGCGACATCATGACGTCACAACGTCGTGACGTCATGACGTTCGGCAGGCTCAAGGGGCCGCCCAGGATTGGAGCCGCTGGTGCGCGTCCCGGCTCGGGGCATGCAGCAGCGGCTTCCTTCCCCGGGCTGCCGCTCGAGTGCTTAAAGCGCCGCAGCGGCAGCCTGGGACAGGAGCTGCTGACACGCGCCCCGGCTCGGGGCATGCGGTGGCGGCGGCTGGGGCACTTTAAGCTCTCCAGCAGCAGCCCGGGACGGGAGCTGCCGGTGCGCGTCCTGGCTTGGGGTGTGCGGCGGTGGCTTCCTTCCCCGGGCTGCCGCTGGAGTGCTTAAAGTGCCCCAGCAGCAGGCCGGGACGCCGCCAAGGCGCCTCGGGGCGCGGGGGCCCGCAAATTTGCGGGCGGGGGGCGGGGCGCCATGCCAATGGCGCCCCCCACCTTATGGCGCCCCAGGGCTCATGCCCTGAGGCGCCATACCCTCACGACGCCTCTGTCCAGAATAGCATTTCTCCTAATGCATTCTAAACAAATTAATTGCACTACCCCAGCCTTCCTGCATTTTAGTGTTTCCAACATTTCACATTCGTGTTTGTGCACCTTCCAAAAGATTGCTCACCAAAATCTTGTTTTTGTTCCTCATCAACTTTCCAAGATTATTTAACAAGAGTTGGGATGTTTTGGGAATGCAGGCCCCTGTAATTACATGATTCTTTTTTTTCTAACACTTCATTCCAGAATTGTTGCTGCTGCATAATGTCATCAGCTGGGCATAAAAATCTGTATTTGAAACATAACATCAACACTGCTGGTTGGATACTGTCTGATACTTTGCCACTCATGTGCATTTACTGCAACATGAACTGAGATTGTAGCGCATATATTCTGTCAGTACACCTTACAACACCCCTTTAAGGCAAATCAGTGTTATCCCCTTATTATAAATGGGGAGGAGCAGTTTGTGTCAGGCTACCTAGTGAGTTCTTGGCAAATGAGTTGAACCATTGTGATTCATTTAGCTGTGTATTTGGGATTCCCCATATCTTTTTCTGTACAAAAAAGAAAATCCTAATAGGTGTTTTGGTGGCCTTACCCATTCCTATGCGGTGCTGAAAATCTTGCTTCCATAACTACTCTTTGCAACAAATAGCAGTGGGGGGATGATGACAGAAAAACACAGGGCAAAAGATTATCCCCCTTTCCTAAATAGTGGTACCAATTTGTGATCCCCCAGTAGTTTTTTATTGAGAGGGTGTGTATCATGGGTTTATAAAGTTGAAGGGGCCCTTGTAGGCCAATTCCCTTCTCGATTCAGAACATTCTGAGCTAGAGCATCCACAACAGATGGCTGTCCAGTCTCTGCTTGGAGACCTTCACCCATGGAAAGCCAACCACCACTCTAGGTAATTGGTTCCATTGTTGAATGGCTCTTCCCACTAACAAGTTTCTCCTAATGCTCAGTTGAAATCTACTGCCTATAACTGAGGCCCATTAGATTTCTTTGGGACTGCAAAGAACAAGCCTTTCCCATTTTCTTTGTGACAAACTTTCTGGTATGTGGAGAATGCTATTTCAAGAATGGCTTAACATGATCACCCAACTGACTGTATGAGAGTATGGATTTTTATTTAGTAATTGCTGCTTCTTTCCTTCTCTGCCCTTTCCACCAGCACTGACTGTGTTTTGTTATGAATGTTACGTTTTGGGTGTGAGGGTCATATTGTTTAGCTTGCTTTGCACTGCTCTTATTACAACCATATAAGTCAATATTGCGTCAACATTGCCTTCCTATTTATTAATGGTTGATAGATTCTTTTCTCTTGTACTTAAGCAACCTAGTTGGTTTGGAAGGTAGGAGGGAAAGGGGAATTTATGACAAAAAATGAAAATCTTCAGCTAAGTTTTTTTTTAAAGAAAGACGTGGCTAACCTTATCGATACTGTTTTATACCATTGAAATGACGTCTAGTTTGAGTCTTGGAAACTGCCCTGTATTAATTTGACTCTACCCAGTATATCGCTCAGGCACTGACTATATGCTCCCAGTCCTACCTGGCACTAATTCAGCCTATCATCAATGTTTTTAAAAGGGTGCAGTTCTTACACAAAGATGTGCAGTGAACGTCATGTTTACGCACATGCCAGTTTGTGCTTTCAGGACAAATTGGATCTGAGTTTGCCAATTGCTTAAAGCCTCACTGGATCCCACTCTCCCCTTTACCCTCTTTCTTTAGAGACCATTTTAGGTTGTATAAGGAATTACTCTCCTGACTTATTTTCTTATTGAGTCACATTTTGAGCAAAGTATCTGTCTTTGTGCTTTCCCAAGTGAAATGGGCAACCGATGAGTTAACAGACAAGACATTTTCAGCAGAAGTGCTGAGTAATGAATGTGTAATGCTGCTTTTTTTCTTCCCTTGCTCAATTCTTTTGGCTGTTCGCAAGAGAACACAGTGTTCCCAAGCTGGTTGTGTTCTCTTGACTCACACACACCTGTTGCCCAGTATGCAGGATAGAAGATGACAAGAGGGCTGTGTTAAGTTACCTTTGTTAAACTGACTTGAAAGGAGTGAACTGAAAACCCTTCCAGTAATCAGGTGCTCACAAGTTCCCTTCATTTGAATTTCTTTGTGCATTGAGACCTTGAACCTACAAACTGCTCACCAACTTCGGACCTGTTCTGACATTATTTTTTCCCCACCTCAAGAGAGATCAGATGTCGGTCATTGACTGGTGCAGGAAAATACAAATATATAGGAGCATCCCTCCTGGATCAGGCCAAAGCCCCAAACAGTCCAGCATCCCGTTTACCACAGTGCCTTCCAAGATCCCTTTGAGAACCCTACAAAGAGAAAAGTTTTCATCCAAACAACCACTTGATGCACAACTACATGAAAACAAACTTCCACCCTCAATGACAAGTTGATAAAACTATTTTGGGAACCCTCTCACTTTTAAAAATGGTTTTCTGTGCAGGCAGCATGAGGGGACTTATTTATACATTAAAATACATGTATTTTATTTGCCCTCTGTCCTTGATGCTTTCATGCCTCTGAATATCAGAGGCATGTTGATAGATCTTGCATGAGTTTGTCTAATCTCGCTTTAAAGCCATTCTGAGGTAGTGGCCTTCACTACATCTTGTGTCAGTGAATTCCACTGGGTGATTGTGCACTGCATGGAATGTTATGGGATCCCCCCTCACCTTGAGAGAAAGCCTTTTAAGAACATTTATTTTAATGTTTTGAAACATGTACAACAAAAGACAACTTTAGAAGCCTTTGAAAAAACTTAACAGAGCAGAAACTAGACTCTGAAGGTGGGCAGAAATATTAAGGCTGGGAGCTAAAAAGCCATGTGATTCATTCCACTGCGCCATTGTGAGTCAGGAAGTTGTCCTTTGCAAACAGCAAGTTACTTTTGAAAGAGAGTGGAGTTCCCAAACACTTTTGTCAGCATGTCACTGAGTGTGCGCAAGTTCTTGATTAAACATCAGGTGGCTGTTTGGATATAGGCCCAGGTGTCAAAGTGGAGTGAGTCACATGACCTGAACAAGGGCAAGCTGGGGCTGGGGTGACACCACCAGCAGATGGGCCTGATAAAGAGGTTGGAATGGAAAGCTCTTTCCTCTTTCCTTTGCGCCATGTTTCCTTTAATTGTCCCTTGCTGCTTCTGTGTCGTCTGTCATTACCATTTGACTCATATGGAGCCTGCAGGTGGGATAAAGCAGTTGGCTTTAGGAGCTGCAGAGAGGGGGTCTTTTGATTCCATCTCATTTAGAGCAAACAGATAAACTTTCCTTTTCTTTTTTTTTAAACAGCTGCCTTCACTGTATTTTTTGGCACTGTGTACCTGGGAGGCAGCCTTCTGAAGATATGTTGAGGGCTTTGTCAACAGACCATTTTCACTGTTTTACAAATAGGCTTCTTAGAAGCTATTGCAAAGTGTTTAAGTATTCCAGGAGTTCCCTGATTTGATATTTTTGTTGGCTTTGTCAGTCCACCCAAAAAAGTCTATTCTGTTTATTTCTCTTTGTGTTTTGTTGGAAGCCTTGATTTCCTAAAATAAATAGTTGCAGGGTCGTAGCTGAGATGCTGTGCTGCTGGCCTCTATTTTTAACAGTTTTTATACCCTGCCTAGCTAATAAGCCTTGACCTGATCTGTTTTGTTCCATTAAATTCCTCATGCAGAAATAATGTTGGCTCTGGGGAAATTGTGGTTTGCAAAATGGAAGGCAGCCTTGGATTGAGAATGGGCACTTTGTATTTTCTCCAGTGCATGTCCCCCCTCTTTCCGTAAGAACATAAGTCATGCTTGATCAGAGCAAGGTCACCCTGTTTCCCCATAGTGGCTAACCAGATGTCTGTGGGAAGTACACATGAGAGCATGAAGGCAGTAGCCCCTTTCCCATTGCATCCCTCAGATGCTGATATTCAAGGGTAGAGAGAGCCCAGAGAGATCTGCTGCCCCGACCCACCAGCATGTACCCCTGCCCCCAAATCTGGAAAGAGCAACTTACCTTCAAAATCAAAGTTTCAAAACTCTGAGTTATGAGAGCAAAGTTCTGAGCTTCTCATCCCAGTGCCCAAACAACAGCCTTTCATCAGCCAAGTAGGAAATTTGGAGAAAGCAAGGATGGTTCCTCAACTGCCTAGTGAAAAAGAATGATCAAAGTGTTCATTTGGAAGATGAGACAGATACCTTCCAGGGAAAGTGAAGAGTCCAAGTCCCTGCTCAGCCCTAAAGCTCATTGGGTAGTCTTGGGCAGGGCACAGAACTTCAAATTAACTAAAGTTTTGCTGGGAGAATTATGTTGTAAAGGAAATAATAAATCACGATAACTGATCTAAAGAACTTCTCTGTCACTCCTGTAATTTAAAATAAGTTTCCGTGCCTGGGTGGTTGTGAGCTGATGTAGTTTGAGCTCCTCCCTCACTGCCATCCACACTTGAAATCTCACCTGAACCATGGATTTGATGGGCAGCTTCAGGCAAGCAATGTTTCTCTCAGCCAGGCTCCTGGCACCTGAAGTAGTGTACCAGTGCCACCCTCCTTACACAACAGGCATCTGCTGCTGATCCTCCTGTTGCTCTCTAGATGGCAAAAGGAAAAAGAAATGGTGTGCCAGAGGAAGTGATTGGCATTGAAGATGGTCTGCCCCTCTTCCTTTCTGAATCAAAGGAAGCAAACAGTAGATATAATTGATTAATTAAGCCAACATAATGGTTTCATCTTTTAATGCATTTTAATACTATATTTTCAATGGTTTGGGATTCACTGTTACTCTGTAATACTCTTCTGAATTGGCTCCTCCCTTTTCCCCTCTACTGATCCACTCCTTGTTCCTTAATGACTTTCAGTTCCACTTTTTCATCTCTCACTTTCTTCTACTCTACTGTAACAAACAACCCTGTCAGCTCCTTTTGTCCATCTCCAGTCCTCCTCTGAAACTGCAGAGTACTCAGTTGAAATAATCTTCCCATACTTTTTCATATTCCATCTATTCTAATGAAATTTGTCCCGACTGTCATCAATCTGGCAGAATGTAAACACACTTTTATTACTCTTTTATCAGTGTTTTGATAATTGACTTCTCTCTACAGACAATCCTTTAATACTTATTCTCTAGTTATCTAAATGCAATTCATTCAGTCTGGAGAAATTGAGCATTTTTCCTGTATTGTACTTTTTCAGGCAGCAGATGAGTACTAGTGAAGCCTTCTCATCCTTGGTTTTCCCATCCGCTGATTTGACAGTACAGATCCATCTCAGAAGAGAAGGGCTCTTTGTTAAACACACATGGTGTTAATTAAGCATTTTAAAAAGCATTTTAGAAAAGCTTTTCTTATCCCAGCAAGCTGCAGCCATAAGATCTGCAGCCAATCTCATTAGCTCTGAGATAAGACCTCCTCCGTCATCCTGGGAAGTGTGATTAATCACTTCCGTTTTGCACTTTTTCCACCTTGCTCCAGGGTGAAGGGAAGAGGTCTTATCTCAGCTAATGGATATTAATTGCTCTAAACCCCTGGAGAATGACTGTAGCCCATTGCCAAGGTAAGAAAAGCTTTTTAAAAGGCTGACTGCTAATTAACAGCATGATTTCATTAAACCCCTCCACAAAAGGAACCCTCACAAAGACTCCACCTGTAGTTGCATGTTTGGATGCCCTTCCCACAAAGAAAACTCCCTACACACAGCAGGACTATGAGAGACAGGGCTGCTGGTTTTGGCAGCAGTTGCACATCTGCTGTAATGTCTAGTTCTAGCTTTTGACTATAAACCATTCATTTTGGCAAAATAAACCCATTTTGATTCTTTGTGCAGTGCATAGAGTTTTATGCGCAGGATAGCTTGTTTTAATTTCATTGCAATTGTGGGCCCAGTCCTATCCAATGTTCCAGTGCTGAAGCAGTCGTACCAACAAGGCACGCCCTGCATTCTGCTATCATAGAGGCCTCCTCAAGCTAAGGGAAAGTTTGTTCCCTTTCCTACCTAGGGGCTGCATTGTGGCAGCATCAGCACTGGAAAGTTGGATAGGCTTGGGCTCTGCATTAAATACTAGAGGCTGCTGAAGGAAACAGACTAAGAAACATGAGTTGGAAATCAGGATTTCTGCAGTTTGAATCTTGCCTCTGCTATAAACTTGCTTGGTGAGCAAGCAACTCACTCAGCCTCAGCCAGCCTATCTGCAATATGGGAATAATAATAGCGGTACATTTCCTAAAGCAGCAAACTTGCAACTGCTGTGTACTGAACAAGTGGTCCCCTGTCGAGCCAGTGTTTACCATTCCGTCCTACAGCACACGAGCAGCCCACCCAAACTCTACAGAGTGATGAGAGTAATGAATCTGGGCAGATTCAATGTGCAGAGGGTTGCTCTGCAGAGTTCAGGTGGGTATCTTGTGAGCAGCACAATAGAACAATAAGTGCTGCTTATGGTGGGGAGGCATTCAGTGTTGTGCTGGATCTGGTCCACGGGCCAGTGTCTGGCGAGCACTGTCTTAAGTTTGCAGTGACGGTTACAGCAAGATAAAACATGTATAACTTCATATGCTCAACAAGTACTATACAAATATGACAAATGGTGTCTATCATTTTAAGCCGGGTGAGGGTCCCTTTTTGAACTAAAAGGTGGGATATAAGTATAAATTTAATGGCTGCAGCAAGAGCAACCAGGAGCATCATTGGTGGGCCATCTTGCATTTCTGCACACATACACCCCCGAAACTGTTTCTTAGTTGGGAGGGAAGCATGTTTGTGCGCTTTCTCTTTCTCTCTCTCCCTCTCTTTCACTCTTGCATGATTGCAAATCCTTTCTTCATACCAGTTGGTAGAGCAATATTTTCTCGAATCTCACTCTGTACATCTTATGCCAAGGCTTATAACATGTGTGTGAATTTAGGCGTGGAACATCATTCCATGTAATCCCTTGTCCCTAATGCACAGCATGCACGATGGGATGTGGTGGTGCAGTAGGTTAAACCACTGCTGCTGGGCTTTCCGACCAGAAGGTTGGGAGTTCAAGACTGCGCAACAGAGTGAGCACCCATTGCTTGTCCTAGCTCCTGCCAACCTAGCAGTTTGAAAGCACCTAAAAATGCAAGTAGATAAATAGGGACCACTTCAGTGGGAAGGTAACGGCGTTCCGTGCACTACGGCATATAGTCATGCCAGCCACATGACCATGGAAGCTTGTCCTTGGACAAAATGCCCGCTCTACAGGCTTTCAAATGGAGATGAGCACCGCCCCCTACTGTCGGTCACGACTAGACCATTTGGTCGTGGGGAAACCTTTAGCTTTTTAATGCACGAAAAGCCGCAGAAGACATGCATGTACTTAAAATGAAGTCCACTAACTCAGAATATGGTGAACTCGTGTAGAGGCACTGTGTCACATTTCCCCATTGTGGGGCCAAAGATAGTTCAGGGATATATGGGCAAAGCCATGGGATGCTTTTGTGAAACATGGGGCAGCCTTTTTTCAACCATGGGTTTTTTCATATTATGTATTCGGTATTTAAATTTGGGTTGGGTGTATTAAATGTCTGAACAAAACATTTACCAGCTCACATGAATGAACTTGCCTTGAAAGGCAGAAAAATTTGCTCTTAGTCCTGGTTATAGCCAGGGGCACTTAGACTGAAAAACAAAAATTGTACGAAAAAAATTGTAACTGAAAAATCAAACATGGATATCTGCAGATACCAATCCCTGGCATCTAGTACCCCAACAAAGTGGGCTGGGGAAAGCTGCTGCTAACTGCGGTACACCAGTGACTTTCTACCTTTGGGGAACCCTTTACACATTGAAAGGTCTGCTTAAAGAATGCTTGCAACGTAGGAGAGGATTCTGGTGCATGTTTTAAAGTGAGCAATATAGGATACTGGCTTGAGCTTTACAATCTTGGCAGCACCTTCATCAAGTGTCAAAAGAGGGTGCAATGGGGTGATCATGGTCCTTCAAGAAGCACAGAGCCAGAGGCAAGGATTAGCTGTAGTTGGGTTGGATTCCTGGGAATCATGTTTGTTAGCAAGTTGGACTCTGGTTTTCCAACTTATGTAGAGCATCTTACCATTAAAGCCACACTTAACTAAGTAAAGCCACACTTAACTTGTGAGGAGGTCTCCTGGTCTCCAAAGAGGCTTGGTGGAAATCAAGAAGGGAGCAAGCCTGGACAGGTGTCAGCAACCTTGCCATCCAGGTGGTGGTAAATGGATTTCTCCAGCCAGGTATGTGACCAGATAGGAAGGCCAATGAATGGTACCACCCCTTCGTTCGTGAGGTGTCAGCTGCTGCTACCTATACCATTCTTCTCTCTTCCCCTTTGCGCCTTAACATAAAATAAAATAACAATTTGGATAAAAATTTATGCTTTTTTTTTTAAAAAAAGATTTTTTTATTTAAATTGGATTTTTTTTAAATCAAATTTATTTTAATAAAATGCTTTTGGAGTAAAAATCTATCTACAGAGTTTTCTATTTAAGATACATTAATAATTTAGTTTATATGTAGCATGAGGCTGTATATTCTGCAATATTTACATTTTTGGTAAACCCATTCAATGAATCCAAGCTCTGCAAGCTGAGATAAAATGCACTGCACTGATGCATTCACACAATTTTACAGTAACCATGAGGTAAATCATAAAACAAAGTTCAGGAATATTCCTTTATCCCATTGTTTTGCAAATCTATGTACACTAGAAACTGTATGGTTGGAAGGGAAATGCATCTGTATCAGGTTTTTTATGTGGATCCAGTTTAAGTTCTTTTGTTTGCTTTTTTAAAGATATTTTGTTTATGCACTTCAGTTACTAAACATTTGATGCTTAAGCAAATATAAGAATATGTAAAATGTTATTGTTTTAATTAAATAAAAGAATTTGAGTAGTTCTCCAACTATGTGTGATTAACCTATTAACCTAAAGATCGTTTCAATATTGCTGTTTTACTAACTTGACAGCTTATTATTCTAAATAGGAAACCTTCATTTTGTTTGCAAATAATAATATTAAAGATTCTACCAGCAAGAATGAGTCCTTACATTTAAGGAGCACCTGTCATTTCAGATTTATCATGGCAGCGCCTGTTAGCAGGCATCCACTCACCTGCTGCCCGCCACATCCCTCACCTTGTTGTGTCACTTCCGCATCACCAGCTGTCCCATTAAAGTGAATGGGACTGTCAGTGAGTCAACAGCGGGTCCGAGGAAGAGCCGCTGCGGGACAGAGATGACAGCTTTAAAAAAAATTTTAAAATTATGAAATCTTTAAAAATTATGATTTAAATTGAGTTGATTTAAATTGAGTTGATTTAAATCAAGCCTTTTTAACTAATGATTTAAATCATGATTTAAATTGTGATTTAAATCGACTTGATTTAAATCAAATCCACCCTGACTGTGGGTGATCTGCCTAAGTACTGTTTTTTGCGCTTCTGGCTCTATATTAGGACAGGCTGGTTCCTGCATAGTGAAGCGGCATCAAGGGACCCACAGGATGTCCTGGTTTTGCAGCTGGGTGAGAATGATCTAAGAGAGTGAAAGGGCCTAGACAGTATATTTGTGGTCCACAGTAACTTGCAAAGGCACATGCCGTGATTCTCAGGCAGCTATATCATTCAGTCCAAACCAGCTCTTCTGATGTGTTACTGTGAGAGAAATTCCAACAAGGGCACTCAGCTGGGCTTGGGTGGGAAAATGGCTGCACTTAACTTAACTTGGTAATTGAGGGTTGCACTGAAAGAGATTAGTTCTATTGTTGCAAAAGGAGGCTGGTGCTCAAGCTCTACTGGACGTTTTGCTCCATCAGCTTGGCGAAAAATGTCTTCTGAGTGTGGAAAGGCTCCCTGGAAGTGCATAGAGATTTGATATGGTGCAGTCATTAGTTTCTGGGCGCCATGTATTGGCGCCTCTGTACAGGTAGAAGTGGTGATGACGGGGGCAATAGATTCCAGGGAGATAGATGATGCATTGATAAAGTTCAACAACCAAGAGGGTGCAGTGATCTTCCACCTGGGCATCGTTCTCAAACAACTCAACAGCCACAGACCTGATGATTCATCTCTCTGACACTAGCAACAAGTTACGGCCATTCAACATATGCTCAGGACTTATGAGTGGCTTGATAGTAGAGACAGACAAGCTAATCTGTTTGGCCTCCAGTGTCAGTAGGGAATCAGACAGGGACCATAGAAAGTGGGTTGCATGTCTATTTCCTTGCCAGTTACATAAGGGGGTAACTTGCCAGTTCCAAGTTGGGAATTGTGTGGTGGAGTGGGGGCCAACTGGCTTTTGGAAAGTTGGTTCTCCATCCCCCACCTTGGAGGGAGTGTGAAAAGGCTTGTTTCCCTGTATCAATGATGTTCTTACCACCCCGGCAGACAGGTGGGGAAGTAATACTGCCAGCAGTTACGCTGGCACTTTGAGGAACTCCCTGCCCTCTAGTATGTTTTATTGTATTACACCTCTGTAACAAGCTAATGAAGTTGTGGCCTGTTTGTAATCCATGTATGCGTGTGCTTCGTGCCTTCTCTCCCCCACCTTTTCACCTGCGGTCACAATTTAATTTTACATGCTTGACATGCAAAATATATTAAAGGGACAAGACAGCACCTCACCTTTATGCATATGAAGGTTTCAGACAAACTCTTGCAATTTAATTGGGGAGAGGTCTCTGTGAGTCATGGTAACTAAATGGAGCTGCCAAGATTCTGCTGGATACCAGTTGCTGGGGAAGAGGGCTGTTGCCTGCTGCAAGCCCTGCTTTGAAGCTTCCCAGGGCATCCACTTGGGAATGGAAGGAAGCAGAATGCTGGACTTGATGGGCTATGGGTGCACCCCCAGGGCCTTTCTTGTATTCTTGTAAAAGCTGGTAACTGGTGAAAGCTGTTACCGGTGACAGTAAAAATACCAAATTCAGACAAGAAACAGGCTCTTTTCCCAACGTGCAAGGCATTGCCTTAACTTCACTCACCTCCTTTCCAACTTCGGTGCCTTTCTACTTATGCTCTCTTCCTATACTACTCCTCCTTGAAGCCTCCTTCCTCTGAAATGCAAACTCACCAGGGGCTCCTTTCTTCTTTCAAAAAGAAGTATGTTTAGACTGCGAACTGTATACACTTACCAGGGAGCAAGTCCCATTATGGATTTACCTCTAAGTAGACATGCATAAGAATGCACTGCCAGAAACTACTTTTTGTTCAGGAAAGAAAAATTGAAATTGGCCTCTCCCCCCCCCCTCCTTTAACTTTTAAGCTTTTGCTGATTTTAATTTTACATTCCGTTAAACCAAAGTCTGCGGGTGAGGGCAAAAAGAATTCTTCTAGGAAACAAAGGGTTGCCATTGTGAGCTTGTGAATTGGCACCTATTTCAACATGCTTTTCATTTTTTGAATATGTGTATTCCCAGAAAAGTTCTTGAGATTTGATGATTAATCCAATGAAGTAATAACTAATCATTTAACTATTCCCAGCCGGTACGGCATCAGTGGCAGGAAACTGTTTGCCAGGCCTACAGCAGTCATCCTTTTGATAGAAATAGTTTGTGGGGAAAAATATATAGTTACATTAGAGAAAATGAATCACAGTAGTCATGAAGAGAGGAGGAGAAAGTCTAAATTCTTTAATTTGGGAAAAATATGTTTTGCCAGTAAGTAACTTTTTAACATTTAATATATTTCTTTCCTTACTCAAACTTGTGCTGAGGCTATACTTGAAGGAAAAACACAAATATTTAACAGGGTGAAATTTCTTTTATCCTCTTTGCATTTTAACAAAGCCTAAAAAGTTAGGAAACTGGCTGCTTCTAGTATCTGAGAAATGAAACGTTTTGATTACTGTAATTGTTTATTTTTATGTTAATTCTTATTGAGAAAATAAAATCAGAACTAGTTAGAAGTCGAATTTAAAAGGGTTGGGGAGAACCCATAACTCTCTATTTCAAAAAATTAGAGTTCCAAATCCTTTCAGTGTCCTTATAGTATAATACTGGGTTTTGTGTTGTGTTTTACGTTGTGTTGTGCTCCAGACTTTTTTAGTTGTTAGAATCTGAGAGCAGGGGGAGTCATAAGAAAAAAAATAGGTCAAAAGAGATGTCCAAAGAGTTAATTTGTTATTATATAATAGTGACTAATTCTTATTTAGAATGTATGATTGAAATGTGCTCTGGAATATTTGATATTCTGTGTGTGAGCAAACTAAAAAAAAGCAAGAAAGAAGTTCTACATAAAGAATAAAGAAGTTCTACACAAAGTGTATTGTGAAACACTTGCAAATTACTAAGGAAAATTTCGCTTTCTTTATTTTGAATTTAGAAGGTTTGATATCCCTTTTACATATCAGAATGTCTGTCTCTATTTTGTGTAGCTAATCTACCTTGAGCAAGTTTTTTTTGTGGGAGTAATTCTCATTGAAATATATGTAACTTGTAAATGTGATGCAAACACCATTCTAAAAAAAGGTTTTTACGATTGAGATACCCACATAAAGAGGATTTCTCTCCAAACACAGAAAACATCAATGCATCATTGTTTCTTAGTGTTTTTCCTCTTTTACTTTCTCAAGCTTTTTATTACTTTTAGTGTAGTTCTCTATCCTTTTATTGCATGTAACCTAAGTGAGTTCTTTTTGCAAAGGCGATTATATTGAATTCTAGGATATTAAATTTATCTGTCAAAATGAAATTGTTTTTTTCTCACATCTCATACCTTTTTGGTGTTATCATCCTATAAACGTCCTTTTAACTGTACAGATATGCCCCCCGTGTCCACTGATACCATGGATACTGGGATGCCTGTTAAAAAGATAGGGGAACATTAAACAAGTCTTTTTTAATCTTGTTGCAGCAAAACCACTTAGATTCCCCTAACTTTAAAAGGCATCCCCAATATCAGGTATTCAGGTATCCATGGGGTGGGGTCTGGAATGGATACTGGCACATACAAGTAGGTTTTTACAACACAATAAAAGACCCTTCATAGGTTTATTAAATTGCAACTGTTACAGTAATGCATGTGCCTTGTGAAATAGTTCTGGCAAAATAGAGAACTGAAAATATAATGCTCAAATATAGCATTGTAATACAAACAACTTAGGGAAATTTCTTATGAAATCCTTGAACAAAAGGAAATGTATTTCTGGCCTTTCTGTTTTTGACTTTCTTTTCATTAAAGATATGGGTCTCAATTTAGCAAAGGGCAATCTGCATGCAAATTCCTCCCATTGCACATAACCTCTGTGGGGCAGAAGAAGAAACAGTTTCACATGTCTACCAGGTGCATGTATAATTATAGCCTCAATCCAGGTGCTCCATTGCTGCTACTGGGTTCATGAAGTTTCCATCTCCCCTCCCTGCTTTTAGGATAAGGGCTTACAATAGGTATCCAGTTTTCCACTGCTGCTAGGTTTCATGGGCATTGAGTGTCAAAGTGCTCCCGATTTGAAGTCTGTAGTGTTACATTTTTATGAAGGGAGCCTACAACAATTTTGTTGTTGTGAATAGCATCTTCCACTAAACCATGAGGCTTTCTGTTTCCAGTTGGCATTTATTAGACAGAAGAGGAGTATACATCATGCCCTTGTTCTCCAGACTCATTTGTTTTGCAGATTAATAACTCCTGGTGACCGTGGTGTACTTTCAAACATTGCCTCTCTAATTACTACTAAATGTCAGTTGCTTAGACCAGACATATGCAAGAGGTTTTCCTAGCATACATGTTTTCTCATTTTTCTATATTACGCTATATACAGGTACATATACAAACATACACACACATACCTCCAGTAGTGTTGTGGAAGGGGGGCATCTGTCCGTCCCCCCAATGTTTGTGTTGACCGTGTTAACTATTGGATTTACAATGTATTTCAAGAATAATTAAAAGGCTATTGTTACGAATGTGTATATATCTCATTTCAGCAAAAAATGTAGGCTTTGCAAAGTAGTAAAAGCAAAAAAAAATGTATTTGTCTCAAAATAGTTCACAATCTGAAAAGAATGACAAAAGAGATAGCAGCAGCCACTGGGGAAAAAATCTGCTGGGATGAATGTGGACATTTGTTCTCCCCCTGTTAAATATGAGATCTATCACTTTAAAAGATATCCCTCTGTGCCCAGTTAGTAGTGGGCAAAGAGATTCCTCTTTGGTTAATATTGGGGGGAATTGTCAACAGCTTGTGTATTTCATTAAGAGGCCTCCTGCCTTTTGTCCCTTTATTCAAGTGTTTCACCCCTCAAAACTTGAAGACAAAGGAGTTGGTTTCAGAACAGACTTCTTGTAACTGATTAATTCATCACATTACAACTAGTGTTTTTAAGAACAGCCAACACGGTTGATTAAGGCATACAGCACACTTCTACTTATTTAATCAATTTTCAGAATGTATTGTGGAATAAAAAACTTTCCCCACTTTTTTTACAACTCACTTGTTTGCTACAGCCAGCAGAATCTATCTGTTAATAGTGTTTAATGTGAATGCACAACTTGGAAATAAATGCACCATTTGTACATAAAATACCGCAAGTCATTGTTCTTAGTTTCTGGAAATAAACATGAACAAAGAAATATGAATTGCCTTGTTGAATCTAGATGGTTAGCCCTTCTAGCTGAGCACCCTGTTTTTATCCGCAGGTCTGATTGTGGATTTCTGTAAGTGTGTGTATGTGTAGGGAGTAAAATTGTTAATTCTTAAAGTTGTTCCCACTGTTTTAGGAAAAGTGATGTTCAAATAATGAAATTGAAGACTCTTGCTTTTACAAAGAAAATAAGAAAGTTTTATTTTATAATCTAGAGTATTAAATACATCTACCCATTCATGACTACCATAGTTAGCAAACATGACGGTAACATTTGCTTATATAAATGAGTTCAGCTATCAAGCCTAAATCCTTTGGATCTGATTAGCAATATGACATTTGTTCATCATTCATCTCAAATACTATTACTATTAAATGTTACTATTGCTGTTAGTAACAGTACTGTAGGTATAACACACACCTTACTAGATGTTGACTAAGCTTTGATTAGGCTCAAATGTTTAAGCTTTAAGTCAGAAGCCTTTTTTAAATCAGACGTATCTTTTTCTGTTTTGTTTTAAAATAAAGCATTTGTGTTATATTTATTGGGAATGAAATTAGCTTATTTTAAAAATGATAAATTTTGTTTTCTGTTAAAATAGATTTAAATGTAGGTACTGTAATATGGATTTTCTGTTACAATAAATGTAAATCTGGACAATTTAGATTGTCTCTAAAGCAGGAAAACAACTCAGTTTAATTCTGTGTATGTCTACATGAATGTAAGCCCCAAAGACTTCTGTGGGACTTACTCCCAGGAAGCTATTCATAGGCAAATAGCCTTAACAGGATTGCAATAAGATTTAAATAAGCTTAATATTTAAACAAACGTACAATGAATAAGCATTTAAATAAAATTTTAAGAACATAAGATTTAAACAATTCAATAAATCCTCAACAGTATTTCAACAAAGATAATTCAGTATTATATTAAAGGTAGAAAAGTTGCTAGGATTTTCTTCCTATTAATACATTTCTGATCAAGAAATCAAAAGGCACCAGAATCATGCCTACTTTTAAAATAAAATTTGTATGAGAAACCTTTTGAGTGTCTGTTTTCAGTTAAGACTAAGCCATAAATATACTTGGTTATATCAAAAATTGTCAATGGAGTCCAGAAAAAAAAACATTTTGGAGACTATTAGGTGTTGGTTTTGTAGTTACCTATTTACTCGCAAATTAATTTAGAATTTTCCAGTTTTTGTCATCGCAAGCAGATTTTGTACCTTGGAGAAGGGGGAGCTATACACTTTGAAGCTATGATAAGAAATATCATACCTTTGTTTTGCGTGATAGCCCATTGTCTATCATTTTTATGAATAGCATTTTTGCAAAGAAAAAAATTTAATCCATACCCATATAATTGATTATATGGTCTCAGTTATGTATAGATCTAGGGTTGTTTCCTAAGAACATTGTTAATGATTAAGCACTACTGAAATCAATACGTTAGTCATCAGTTACTTGAGTCTCATTAATTTCAATGGGATTCGGTTATGACTAACTTCTAAGGATACAACCCGTGTCTAATAAGATTCCACTGGTGTTTGATAAACCTGGTTTTGCAAAGTAGCCCAGTTTGTGCTGTTGCCCCTTAAAATTGTGCCCAGGGAGGACCACATTAATTCAACCAGCAAAACGTAATGCAAAATATTCAACATGAACATATTAAAGCAATTCATTATAAATTAAAGAATAGTTCAAGATTTAAATAAGAATATTTTAGAAACAATTCAGTAAATCATCAATAAATTAAATGTCATCAGTTCAGATAATTCAAGCCATAATAGCAGCCTTACAGCAGCAGCAACTTGGCAATAGTACATAAAACAGAACATACTCTAGATTTGAATGTAAGTTTGCAGCAACTCTTCATTAACAGATGGTTGTCAGTGTAAACTTCCTTTCATTTTTGTACTTGTAACAGCTTTAAACATATATCTTTGCTGTTGTACCTCAAACTTTGCTCAAAATATATTTTCTCCAGTTTTATATGTTGTCTCATTTAGACTTTTTTAATGATCAACTTATTCCCTACATCATAATTAATTTTTCAATAACATGCACAATAAAGTGTGTGTGTGTGTGTGTGTGTGTGTGTGTGTGAGAGAGAGAGAGAGAGAGAGAGAGAGAGAGAGAGAGAGATTTACACGCGTTATAAAATTTACAAGATTTATAACATTATAAAATATTTGCTTTTGGGAATGAAAAAAATATGCAATCAGTACCTACAATCATATTTGTGTTTTATACTGCAAAAATACCTGCTAAAAATGACAGAAATTCACACTTGGATATAAACTTGTTTGGCAATTAATTTTGATGGTAAAGCTACTTAATTTTGGTAAAGATGGTAAAGCTATTTAATGGGGATGTGGCATCTTAAAAGCTGACAACTTTTTGTAGCAGAAGCTTTTGTGGACTGAGACCCCACTTTTATAGATACAAAGATTTTCTGATAAAATGGATTCTAGTCCACAATCATATGCTACAATTAAGCTATAGCAAGACTGTTTTTGGTGTGCACTGTAACAGATTTAAATGGCTACATCTTTGAAGTTGAATAAAGACAACAATTGTGTCATCCCAACCGCTGAACTCCCAAATGTCCACCTCCTAATTAATTGCCATTCAGTTAGTTAATTAACCACATTCAGTTGCAGTCAGTTGGTTAATCACAAAACCCAACTCAGTCACAAGCTTGCTAAAGGCAGATTACATTAGTAACACCAAAACTATCACCTGGAGATAAAAGGAGAAAGGCAGAAAGAAGAGAGGCAGAGAACAAATCTAGAAAGCTAAATTAAAAGAATAAAACATAAATTTTGCAGGTAAAAAGCATTAGCTATCCACATGAAAACCAATAATCATGCTGAAAGTTGGGCTGAAGGCAGCTAACCTAGTTTCTATTATATTAAATATAGTTCCTATATTAGTAAAGCAACAGGACCCCCAGAATCTGTCTTGGGCACAGAATCTGTGCCCCAGGGATCTGTCTTGGGGCCTGTGCTTTTCAATTTATTCATAAATGACCTGGAGACAGGGATAAGCAGCGAGGTGGCCAGGTTTGCAGATGACACAAAACTTTGCCGGGTGGTGAAAACCAGAAAGGATTGTGAAGAGCTCCAGAAGGATCTCTCCAAGTTGGGGGAATGGGCAGCCAAATGGCAGATGCGTTTCAACATAGACAAATGTAAAGTGATGCACATTGGGGCAAAAAACCAAAACTTCACCTATAGGCTAATGGGTTCTGAGCGTCTGTGACAGCTCAGGAGAGAGATCTTGGGGTGCTGGTGGACAATTCAATGAAGGTATCGACCCAGTGTGCGTCAGCAATTAAGAAGGCCAATTCCATGCTTGGGGTAATTAAAAAAGGAGTTGAGAATAAAACAGCCAATATTATCATGCCATTGTACAAATCGATGGTAAGGCCGCACCTGGAATATTGTGTCCAGTTCTGGTTGCCGCATCTCAAAAAGGACATAGTGGAGCTGGAAAAGGTGCGGAAGAGAGCGACAAAAATGATTACGGGGCTGGGGCACCTTCCTTATGAAGAAAGACTGCAGTGTTTGGGGCTCTCCAGTCTAGAAAAAAGGTGCCTGAGGTGGGACATGATTGAGAAATACAAAATTATGCATGGAAGGGATAGAGTCGGTAAAGGGATGTTCTTTTTCCTCTCTCAAAACACCAGAACCAGGGGCCATCCACTAAAACTGAGGGTTGGGAGAGAGAAAACAGATAAAAGGAAGTACTTTTTTACCCAGTGGGTAGTTAATCTGTGGAACTCTTTGCCACAGGAGGTGGTGATGGCATCTGGTCTTGATGCCTTTAAGAGGGGATTGGACAGATTTCTGGAAGAAAAGTCCATTGTGGGCTATAAGCAATGATGGGTTGTAGCCTCCTTACATTAGTAGTAGGCTACTTCAGAGTACTGGGTGCAAGGGAGTGGCAACAGGATGCAAGCATCTTGTTGTCTCATGCCTCCCTGGGGCACCTGGTGGGCCGCTGTGAGATACAGGAAGTTGGACTAGATGGGCCTTTGGCTTGATCCAGCAGGGCTCTTTTTATATGAATCTGAATTGGAGTCTCGTTCTCCTCCAGCTTAACCACCAGTTCAATAGTTCTTCACCTCTCCATTCTGCCTCTCAATTTCCCCTCTTCCTTTTTGACTGCAGGAAGTGGGAGTAGAAGCAATGGACGTTGGTGGTGATGCCCAGCTATTAATCCTCAGCTGGCAGCCCTATCCTAACCTGTGTTAGAACAGGCAGTCCACATGGCCTGTCCTGTATCCAGTGTAGGGTTGGGGTTAGGGTTGAGGGGAATCATTTCTGTTTACCCTGTGTTGTGTGGCAACTACCCCAATAGGGCTACTTGGATTTGTACCAGCAAAATTGCTGATGCAAATCCCAGCAACCCGTGTAAGACTGACTGACCTGGAGACAGCGGTTTGGCTCTAGCCTATGTCACCCAGGCAAGTCACACACAGCTCCCTAGGCTGGTACACCTTCATTTTGCCCTCCCCAACCCTTTGCACTGGCCCCAGGCTAACACAAATTTACAGGCCAAAGACCCGGAATTGGCACAGGGATGCCTGCATGCCAGCCTTCCCGATTTGAAAGAAGCCGCAAACTTGCCTTATAGCATGTTTGCAACACACCTGGGCTGGTGCAAGGGACTTGTGCTGGTCCAGCTCATTCTCAGGATTGCCTTTCAGGATTGCGTATCAGGCAGCCTTATGAATGGGGCAATGCAGATTATCTAAAGGAGCAGCTGCTCTCTTCCTATTCTGGGTTCTTTTTGTATGTCCTTGGATGTTGGGTAGGAATAGGGAGTAGGGCCTTCTCAGCAGTGGCATCTCCCTTCTCAGAGAAACACACCAGACCAGGTTCTTGGTGAAGTAGATGGCTATTTTCAATAGCCTGCATCTGCTACTGCGTTATTTATATAGTTATCTTTAGTTCCTATGAAATTATGAAGTTGTTTTAGTGAAATTTATTGAGTTGTTTTTTATTCTTGCGCTTCCTATGCTTTTGTGAACCACCCCAAAAATGCAATTGGCGGAATGTATCCTGTATAGTGGGATATAAATGCAATAAGCTGTAGTGTTTTCCAAAAGCAATGTGAAAATGTTCCACTTGGGATTAATATGAGGGTTTCTTCCTTGCTATATGTCTTAGTAATATATGTTGCAGATTTATTTTTTATTATGTAAGCTATATTTTTTGTCATGAAGTTTTTATTGTCATGATCTCTGCAGCAGCACTGTGTCATAAAAATATATCACATATCCTTGTACCCCCTTGGAGTTGGATGGGTTATACATTTGTAATTTAGTAAATTAACTGTACGGAATTTCTACTGTTCTGACACACAAAATGCATTGGATGTAAATTTGTGCATGTCAAGCAATCCAACTTTGAACCTGCTTTGAACACAAAATATCTGTAAAACCAGAAATGGTGATTGTTCCCCCATAGACTCTTCTTTTAATTTTGGAGACTTTAAGCCAGTTACTGGATTATGATTATTATATTAAGAATTTTTATATACCACGTCAACAAAAGCATTCTCAAAGTGGTTTACAGAACAATGGAATAACACCTCTCTTAACTAACCTATCTTTTAGGGTTAAAATGAATGTATCATTTTAAAATGGTTGTTAGATGCTTTCATTTCTTTTAGAAAGGCAGGGAATGAATTTTCAAAAAAAAGTGGGGGAGTCATGTGTGCTGTCCTTGAGCAACTTGTAGAAAGGATGGGATATAAATGACTTTAGTAAGTATTTGCTGTAGCCTGCTAGCCTGCTCTGCCTGACAGTAGTTTCTTAAGGTTTTGGTTGTTCTCAGTTTTCCCATTCTTACTGAATCCTTTTAGACAGAGATGCCAGGGACCAGAAGCATAACTAGGGTGGAGCCTGAGGGGCACATGTCCTAAGTGCTACACCAAAGGGGCGCATGACTGCCCCTCAGGCTCCACTCTAGTTTTAGCGGTGGTGCTGCTGGCTTCGCACCCCCATTCCTTCAAAGGGGAGCCTCCACAGGAGAAGGAACAGGGGCATGAAGTCACCTCAGCGAGCACTCCCTCCTCTAAGGAGAACCCAGAAGTGATGCAGTGACGCCACTGTCCCACGCACTGGGGCAGTGCATTACACCTCTGCCAGGGGCAGAGGTGTACCTTCTCCATGCAAAGGTAGAGCCCCATCCTGAATGTCAGGGTCAGAACTGGTGGATTTGTTGGGGACTTTCCTGGAACTTCTGATTCCTAATCCCCACCTTCCAATTCAAACATTTGCCAGTAGCTAATTGGGAAGTAATTACATTTTTATGACTCTTGAAAATTGCATGTATCAGTGCCAATTTCAGTTCCAGGTTATGGATATGATAAGGGAGAATGCTAGGAGGAGTGTGCTGGTTTTTTGAATAAGCATTGCCTGTGTCATGATACTGAGAGTATGTCATGCTGGCATGAGCATCAGTGCAAATGAGCATCTGTGGCTGTTCAGAATTTCAACTTGATTTAGCATGCCGGATGTCTAGTTTACCAATGTGTGTCCATTTTGTGTTCCCATTTTCTCCCTCCCTTCCCTGTTAATTTTTTAAAAATAAAAGCTTTCTAATTAAATTCACTTGCACAACGTAGGTTGGGGAGGGAGAGGTATGAGGTACTGTCATCCTGTGGGATTGGCAAATAACTCCCAGCTTGTGACTTAATTAGGTCTTTTCCTTGTTCACAGGATTTCGCCACTCGTGCTAAACTGGCAGTCCAGAATCTGGTGCAGAAAGTTGGATTTTTTGGCATCCTGGCCTGTGCCTCAGTAAGTGCTCAACAATAAACATTGAATGGGCAAATGAAATAATATATGCTTATGATCTTGTCCCATGCAGTGCCAGCTTCAGGATTTGGGTGAGTGGGGACCTCTGGCAAAACCCTCTCAGTGAGACCCCTTAGTCTGAAAGACAGTGCATGCTAATTGTTGGGATGCCCTATTCCAAGTGAGAATGGCAAATTTCTTCCACCTGGGGTGGATAATGAGTATTTAAAACAAGTATGCAGGCATTCACACTCAGCTACAAAAAACAACAACCTTCATTGCATGAAAGTTATCCACCACCTTCTCAATCCTAGTCATAGATTTGAGTTTGATCCCCAGTGACACCATTATTGGATTTTCAAGTTCTCGATAGCAAGCTGCATATACAGATTGGCTCACCTACTCAGTCACAAGAGTCATTCTGGGAATCATCATGTGTCTTATAAGAAGTTGTCTGAGCATTGGTTCTTTTAAAACATTACTGCCAGAGGCAGCCCATTTATGAGTCCAGTTGAGATTATCATCTCAGGTGGGTGGATCAGCCAATGGGTCAATGCCAATTTTCTCAGTGGGTCTGTCTGCCCACCCACCTGCCTCCACCACTCTTCTTTCTCCCCCTTCCTGGATTTGAAAAGGAAGAGGACTGAACAGAAGAGGAAGTGCAGAGGGTGGTAGGCTAGAGTGCTTCCAACATTCTAACTCACCTCTGCACTTTGCCATGGACTCTTTGAATCTGAGGAGCAGTAGAGCTGGTGTAATCCCAGTGAAAGGGGGTGGAATTTTGCATACCTCAGATGCTGTGAGGTCTTGGCCCTGCTCTTTCAACGCTGTCTAAGGGTGGCTCTCCAAGATAGGACTGGGGTTCAAGTCTATGACTTTCTGTAAGCATGCTCAACCCAGTCTGTACTCCTATAAAATAACCATGGCCTTTGTTTACCATTTCTTTGTTTACCCTTGGAATACTTTGATAACAACCAGTGATAAAATCACCTGAATGGAATTAGGGTAATTAAAGATCAGAGAAGAATTCTGTTATTACCTCTTCAGTGTCTTTCTCTTAGTTTTCTAACTTCTTTCTAGTTTTTGACTCTTAATTCCAAATGCAAATCTGCCTTGTCTGGCCCAGCTCCTTTCTCAATTTAACTATGCTTTTATGGCATAATGTTGCTGGGTCTGACTCACTGTCTCACAGTCACTCTCTCACGAGGAACCTCTGAATAAGCTGAAATGATCTGAGCCAAAGTGAAGTGTCAGATAATAACTGGAAGCCATGGGGCAACAATATGTAAACTCTCCTTCTATGTCCGTGTCTCTTGTTACTTTTCTTTTTTGTCTGGCTTTATAATGTGCTTTGTCAGTGTCTCCTTCTAGTACAGCTTTTCCAGCTGGGGCATAGCATCCTCTGCATCATGCTGCTGCTGTGTGTATTGTTTTGCCCTGTGTGCCTAAGAAACTGAGAAATGAACCAAAAACAGGGAGAGGGAAGGTGGGCATAATGAAATGATCTCTGCATTTTATAGAAGTCTTAATATGGAATTGGGCAGATTCATGTTGATCAGCCTCTTTCTAGGTACTACATCTCAGGATGTATAAACAATTTATTTCACTTGTAGTGAACAGGACAGAACTTGTGCTGTCCAGATTGTAGAATTTTGGTATGTGGTGTTTTAAGTTTGCAAAAGGGATTCTGGTTTTGAACATGCTCCCAAATCACCTTCCCTTCCCTGTACATTACGACATCCAAGGCTTAATCTACAGAACATTGTGTGCCGCTTTTCTCTGATACAAGTAAACACATCCTCAGAGCTTTGCTCATGGTAGCAATGGATTTGTCACTGACTTTGTGGCTTGTATCAGTACTGTTTAAGGACACAAATAAATAGAAGGAAATCAGTATTTTAAAAGCTGTGAAAATGATCACAGCATGGGATGCCAACCTCTTTCCGATGTCCTATAACTGTTTTAATTGGTTTACTTAGTAATGCTCTCCTGTGGGTTTATTAACTCTGAAAAATTCCCACTCATGTAAAATAGCAGGAGATATAGGATGGGTGTTTGCCCATGCCCTTCTACAAGAGCCACAAAGCTGGCAGCTTCATTGTAACTCTGACTGGTGCTCTTTGGATTTATCTATTGAGATCCGTGTTGATCTGGACTAAGTCTGGGTTGATATGCTTCTCTTGCATACCTTGTCTAGCCTAGGGATAAAGAATTACATTCAAATATATTTAATTCATTTCAACACTCTTCCACATCTTTATGTGGCAGGTCATATTTTATTATGGGCAATTTAACTGAGGCTGACAATTTAGCTGGGGCAACATAAAACTCAGTCCCCTTACACAAAGTATGGATTGTCAGGGCAGGATCCTGTCTTCTCATTTGCTATAAAACTTCTCAGCACTATTCTCTGCAATTTTCTACTTTTTTCATCCTATCCTAACTGAGAAAGGTGCTAAAATTGTCAAGGTCATCAGTTTTTTTGATAAGGCACATTACACTGCCGACCAGGGGTTCACATCCTGCAATGGCCCTATTAATATATGACCCTCCCCAAATTCCTGCAACACATTCATAACGTTCATAGTACTTTGTTACTGAGAGAGCACCTCTCCTTATTAGCTCCCATGCCACCTGGGCCCAACAGCATGGTCTGAAATAATATGATACAGCCATCTTGCTAAACGGAGCAGGTCTACGTCTGATCAGTGCCTAAATGGGTGATCACCCAAGAACCCCACACCTTGAGAAAGGCAGGATATTATTATCAGAACTATGTACACCCTTTTCCTTTTTCCAGCTCTGTCACAGGGTATTGCAGCTAGAAAAAGGATCCATAAACAACCACCCCCAAGGCTGTAGAAGAGTCTCCTGCACAGGAGTTTGTGGTTGTTCCTCTTTGCTTGTTCTTTGGAGGGTCTGTAAAGTGCATCCTTTTTTCTTTTCTTTTTTGCACTGGCTGACTATCCTTAACTGTACTGATCCTGCACTGTGATGTGGAAGGTTGTTTGGTTCTTTAATCTCTTTGTATTGCTATATTTTTATGTGATCTTCCTAACTTGTTTTACTTTTTGCAAGATGCTCTGAACTTTGGAAAAATGGCATAGGAAAAGCAGATAAAATAAAGATTGCAGCCTAAGGCTGAAAAAAATAGTGACTCGAGTGTTTGAGTTTTTTAAAAGTTTATTTTGCTTAATAAACATGCAGATAATTTTAATAGAGAAATGCATGCATCTTGCATGCATCCAAGACTAGATGCTGTGAACAGTGGCAGTTCTGTGAAGGTGTATTTAGATCTCTGGTTAATAGTGTCATCCCATCCATGAGGTCATTTGAATTAGGCAGCAGATTTAGGTCTACTTGCCCACCTTCATTTCTCCTTCTCCTACAAAAGGAAGAGGTGAACAGAGTGATGTTATTTTCCCTCTTGCACGACACTAGAACCACGAAAATGGAGTGTTGGGAGAATTAGACGAAAGAAAATGTTTTCTTTACCCAGGTAATCTGTGGAACTCCTTGCCACAGGATGTGGTGATGGCATCTGGCCTAGATTCCTTTAAAAGGGAGTTGGACATACTTCTAAAAGTCCATCACAGGTTACAAGCCTTTGCAAACTCCTTCTTTTAGAAGTAGACTACCTCAGAATGCCAAGTGCAAGGGAGCAGCAACAGGTTGCAGGTATCTTGTGCTGAGTGCTCCCTGAGGCATCTAGTGGGCCACTGTGAAGTCCAGGGAGCTGGACTAGATGGACCTTTAGGCTGATCCAGATGGGCTCTTACGAAGTCTCCTCTCTAGGCCACCACTCTTCTCTCCTCCTTCATGTTTCCTCCTTCATTCTGTTTGCTGCTTCCATTTTGAATCCAAGGAACAGGCCAGGAGGAACAACGGAGGCTGTGACTCAAGCAGCCTAGGTAAGGGTGGGAGCATTTGTCATGCCACCTCTGTCATCAAGATGTCTTGGGCAAACCCTGCTGTACAGAAGAGAATCCTGGCCCACACATCATTATTACTTCTTCTTCTTAGTCCCCCTGCCACAGTTGTTGCTGGCCTTTGAGTTGTTAATGGGTGGGGCAAATGGTGTCTCACAGCATGCCCAGTTTGACCCTGTGGTCAAATAGTTACTCTAGCTCCATGCTAATATATTTGTAAAATCCAAAGCAGAATGCAACACAGCAGTTAACAGTACTTCATAATTTTCAGCTATAGGCCTGTAATTCTAAAGATGGAAGAAATCTTTGGGGGTTTTTTTTAGACTGAGCACACATCGCAATAAATACCAACTTCATTATTTTTTTCCCTTTTGTTTCAGATTCAGCTCTCAAGAGATCAGACTGAGAGGCTGAGTCACTGGGCCAAAACACTTGTTGGGGGAGAATAGTTGATATATTGCTTTAAAAATGACTGACTGTGGTTTTTGTGCATGTCATATGGAAGACGTCTGTTTAGCTGTTTCTAATCTGGGGATAAGAAGAGAGAATCGAGCAGGATCTGTTGTTTGTCTGGGACATTGTCTAGTCTCTAAATTTTATTTAATTTATGTGCTGTAATACCAACATTCTTGGGCACGAGACTTAAGAATTATAAAAAGGGAGACTTCATATGTTTAAATTTTTTCCCCCCAAAATGTTAAAAATACTTAAAAGCAGCTCTGTGAGTTCTGACCAGAGCTCCATCTAGGCCAGCATCCTGTTTCCCACAGTGGCCAACCAGATGCCTTTAGGAAGGAGAGAATGCAGGGCATGAAGGCAACAGCTCTTCCCTGCTGCTCATCAGCAGCTGCTATTCAGAGGTAGACTACCTTTGAACAAGGGAATTCCAATGGAGAATAACTTTTTAGGGAATTTTTCTTCTTCCTAGTGGTTTTTATCATTAAAGTGTTCATGAGAGATCAGTATAGTGATTAGAGAGTTAAACTAGAACTGAAGATACCTTGGTTGAAATCCCCACTCAGCCTGGAATTCTCCAGGTGGCCTTGACTCTTTCTCAGCCTAACCTATTTCACACAGTAGTTGTGTAAAAGGATGGAGAAAAGTATACAACCCACCCACCCCCAGCACCCTGAAAAAAATTGCAAGATATAAATCTGATAATTAACCACTGTATAGAACTCTGTATCTCAGCCTCCTTTCCCCTCCTTTAATTTTCCAGATTCCAAACCCTCTCTTCGACCTGGCAGGAATAACATGTGGACACTTCCTTGTTCCCTTTTGGACTTTCTTTGGCGCCACCTTGATTGGAAAAGCAATAATCAAAATGCACATCCAGGTAATCACACTTTCCTCTTCTTACCAAAACATTGCAGCTTGGTCTGCACACTTCCCCTTCTCTTTGGGCGCAATCCTAACCTGGAGTTAGGCTGACATAGTTAGACCAGCAAAGTTTGGCTGGCACAAGGGACAACGTAAAGTATGTTTGGATGACTCTCGGAGTCAGAGGACAGCACCAGAGGCGTTTCTACAGGGATGGCAAAGCTCTAAGTGTTGCAAGAAGCCTTACCCTGTCATGTAAATCCCTCCTCTCCCTTGCTGCTGTAGCCAGTAAGCAATGCCAAGATGTTGCTGTTCCCTGTGAGGATTGGCTAAAACGGTGCAGGAGAAGAGTGATTTCTACTGCAAGGTAAGGCTTCTTGCAAAACTTAGAGCTTTGCCATCCCTGTAGAAACGCCACTGGACAGCACAGAGGCATGCGCCATCCTCCCTGACTGAGCATGGTCCAAACACACATTACAATGTTTGGCTGGCACAAGTGGCCCTTGTGCCAGCCAAACATTGCTGGCCTAACTGTGCCTGCCTAACTCCAGGTTAGGATTGCACCCTGCCACAGATTTGTCCAGAGGATGTACTCAACCATAAATTCTTGGTAATTCACTGTTGCCTGACAATTGCCGCACTCTCGACAGTTGCTAGGAAGTGGTGATTCTTAGCGTGGTAAGTGCATCCATCACATATGGTTTCCTGTTGGCAGAAGTGGTAAGTCCCTGATTCCGATCTTGCCTTTGCTTCTAAACCCCTAGATTACGCAGGTCTCTCCCCTTCCAATTGCACTAAGGGAAATAATACTGGACTTCCTTACAAGTTTGCTCTAAAAATTATGGCAATGATGTATGGAAAACACTGTGGGGACTGAAAAGCACTGTATTAATGCAAAGCATTGTTACTTTGAAATGGCCGCCTGGTTGACTTCTTGACTATTCCCCTTCCCCACCCTTCCTCCATTATTTGAGCACTTGCTGTCTCCAATGTTTAAACACTGTTCCTGGAATGTTAATCCTGCCCCCTCCAATGCATGAGGATTGGGGCATTATGGAGCCTATGACTGTTTGTGTAAAATGTGCCTTCCCTTTTTTTTTTTTTTTTGGATAGGTACACTGTGTTCCAGGAAATAGTACAGACTCTACCACTAAGGCTGTGCATGCTGGAGTATCTCATTATGTGATTCATGCTGCTATGTAGCTAAGAGAGTATAAAATCAGAGAGAGAAGAAAAAAATTGAGGCAGCAATAAACATCTAGCAGAGAGGATGTGCTGCAATGCCTGATTGGATAAAAGGTGCAGTGCATAAATAGCACTAGACAAGCTTCCCTGGCAAGAAAGGCATTCCATAATCAGGATGCCACAATTGAGAATCCTCTCTCAGGTTACCACCCACTTAATTTCAGGTGGTGTGGGAACCCAGAAAAAAGCCTCCAGTGACAAATGCAGAATCCAGGCATGTTCTAGGAGGTGGGGTACCCAGTTGGTCCCAAGATGTTTAGGACTTTATAGGTAAGCACTTACACTTTGAATTGTGCTCAGAAATAGATTGGTAGATGGTGTCGCTGTTTTAAGGATTGATAGGATGTTTTCTATATAACTAGTCCCAGTTATTAAACCTAGCTGTTCCATTTTGTAGTAACTAGAGTTTCAAGCAAATCTTCAGAAAGCAGTCTGACGTACCATACAGTGCAGCAGTCTGTCCTAGAGATTATGTGCACAGATGACATCAAGAAAAGGCAGGTCATGTGTGTAACATTTGGACAATGTGTTCCAGTTCAGTGCTTAACATAGTCCAAAGACATTACTGCACTCCCAAATAAAATTATAATGGCAGACTTATCAAAGATGCTCATTGAAATAGTGTTTCAACCTGGACTGTTGAGTGAACTCTGCATGCAAGCACAATAGAAACTTTTTAAAATTTCCTTTTACTCAAACAGAAAAGGTGCCACACAGTCATAGTGAATGTACCTATTTTGGTAGCATTCTTGAACATTCATTTTCATCTTACTCTGGCCTTCCTCATATGTGAAGGTTGGTTAGGCGATTGGACAAAGGTTGCACAATTCAGAAAAAAATGGGAAAAAAATAAGCGCGACAACTTCATACACTTAAAAACAGCAGCAAACACACTTCTAACACACTTCTAACAGCTTACAGGGGGGCAGCTGTGTACCCAGCTAGGGAAGATATGTGCTCTCAGTGAAGAGCCTTGTGCCTCCTTAAAGGCTAGCAAACAGATTGGCCTGTGCTGTCATGGACTGTCCCCTCTGTCAGATGCAAGACGACAAAGATGCAAGAGGACCTACAGAAAAAAAGAAGGCATCAAGTTTAGATAATGCACACATGGATCACAACAGGCATCCACTTGGAAGAGGTATTTCCTCTTGTCTGAGAGAGAAGCATGCCTCTTCTAAGATAGCCTTTCTGCCAACTGCAGTTATAAAGCAGTTTTTATAAGTACCAGCTTGTAAGTAAAGTGTTAAATCTGCTGCTCAACTAATCATGCTACCTGTTTGGATAGATCAAAATGCTTTCAGATTTAACTAGGATATGGTAATATGCAATAAGCAGAGGTGTTTATTTTAAAAGGCAATTAAAAAACATTTTTGCTTGCATATCTTTAACTGAGGTTTTTTAGAAGACATTGCACAGATCTTTGAAGTTAATTGAACTTTCCTTCTATTCGAAGAACTTTAATAGTGGATAAGTTGTTACCAATCAGTAGTAGAGCCACCTGCTTTGCATTCAGAAGATTCCACATTCAGACCCTGACAATATTTCCAAATAAGGCTAGGAAAGATCCCATCTGATACCCTGGACACCCACTGCCTGCTTGATACTGAACTGGATAGACATATGGTCTGATAATATAAAGGCATCTTCCTGCATCTATCAGAAGCATTCCTAGCTCAGTTGTAGAGTACCTGTTCTGCATGCAGAAAGTCCTGCGATCACACTCTGGCTGCAGGTAAGGCTGGGAAAGCCTCTGCCACTCAAGGCTTATGATGTTGAGTGATGTGCACTCAGTATAGAGCAGTTTCATAGGCTTATCTGTTGGGCCTGATCATTCATCTTTGTGAACTGCGAGCACAACTCCAGGATATTGCCACAGAATCCTCTGCAATGCATAGTAGTGCTGGGAGAAATAACACAATCTAGGATGGGTTCCCTGAGGATAAGAAGTCTGAAAATCCCTGTTTTGCTAAGAGAAACCTTAGAGGACATGCTGTTCCTCCGTTTTTTTGTTGTTTGCTTTTTGTTTTTTAAAGAATGTCACTTATAGTGATCTATACTCATGTGGTTAAGGGAGGGGGGGTTACATTTTTTCCCAGACTACTGAGCACTGGTTACAACCCGTGTGTGTGTGTGTGTGTGTGTGTGTGTTTTCAAACCACTGGAACTATATTTTGTGTGCCTTTTATTCAAGCATATTATTGTTGCAACATCTTAAATGCTCCCATAGTACAAAAGTGTATTTCCTACCGTATTTGAGGATTTTAGGAAACACTGAGGTCATAGAAGATTTACAATGGAATCCGCTATCCTCTATCCCAGACAGGAAGCCTCTGGGCCTGTCACAGTAGCCTGTTTTACTGTTGCATTTAATTGGCCTTTTAATCCGTACCACAAAATCCAGTTTACACAATTTTTCTATTTCCCCCCTTCAAAATAGTGTTCAGTGTGCCACTTCTCACTAAAAAAACCAAATGTTGTGTAAAAGGGCCAACCCAGGACCAGCCAGTGCTTGAGGTGGTGAGCTAAACGCTGTCTTCCCCTCCCCCACAAAAAAATCTGGCATTACACCAGTTACCCTGTTATCCACCTAAAACAAATGGTTTCACTTTACCAGCCACTCAAGCCTTTGTGGCTGCAATTGTAATTGGGCAGCAATTGTAATTGGGCAGCACAACCAGCCAAGTAGCAGTTTGTTTGATGCACATAATCTAATCTCCCTTGTCAGTTGGTGACCCACCAAAAATTGGGCCGTGACCTGCTGGCGGGCCACAAACCCACTGTTTGGGAACCAGTGCTCTAGCCCATTACTTTTTTCTATTTACTTTGTCTATTCCCCTAGGAAGAGGAGGAGCCATGGAGGCAGGTGGACGCATCCTCCCAGGAGAGTGCAGTTACAAACTAGTACATTTACCCCAGATTTCATGAAGGGGTATGAGCTTGGAAGATAGACCCAAACCACAGAATAATGCATTGCGCTCACAATTGATTTATGGGATGTAATTTTCTCTTTTAATGTTACCTTCTCTTTCCCAGTTTCTAAAAAAAGGCTCGTTTATCGATCAAATAGTATTCATATACCACTTTTCAACACAAAGTTCACAAGCGGTTTACAGGCAAATAATAATAATAAAGTTACATGGTTCCTTGTCCCAAAAGAGCTCACAATCTAAAAAATGCAAAACATCACCAGCAACAGCCACTAGAAAAAACACTGCACTGGGGTGAATAGGGGCAATTACTCTCCCCCTGCGAAATATAAGAGGAAAACCATTTGAAAAAGTGCCTCTATAATTCCTAGAGCAAGGGTACTTCTAAAACAAGATAATGATTGATTTTATCAAATTTGGATTATCCAGGTTTTTAGAGACTCTTTCAACGGATATCAGGTGATAAAACTGGGCTTGGACTGTACCAAATTTGTTAGTTCAAATGTTCCTTTGTACAAAAAGTAGACAGATAAAAAGTAGAGGCAGGGAAAGGATTCTAGCCTACTACTTGTCATGTTAGCTTTCAATACAGATACTTTCATGCAATTACTTACCTGCCATCTAAAGCAGCACAGCACAATTATAGCTATATCACACAATGAGCTATTTGCCTGGAAAGCTTTGTTTCCCTGACTTTTGATGTCATGTCCTTAAATTAATGACAGTAAATTAAACATTAAAAAGTTAGGAAGAAAAGGTTGGAGACTGAAAGCCCACAAAACCTTGCATTTTTCATCTTTGTGTGTAAGGCAAAAGATGTCATACATCAGCCTGTCCTGATATGTGATGAATGTTTTCATGTACTCCCTAAAGTACCATAGTCATTCATGTTTCTAATTGACTTGGTCTTCTGGCTTGAGAATACATTCTTGCATAGATACCCAAACTGAAAAGAAAATGAAAACATTAGGAAATGCAATGGGTTTTTAAACATGGGGTAACTTTTTATTCACAGCTTTGTAATTCTGGAATGCAATAAAGGCAAAACAAAGTGTTATGCTAGAAGTGAAGTTGCAGCTAAAAATGGTAGCCCTGTGTCCAGGGCTGACTCAAATATGAGGCTGACAGAAGCAATCATCTCGCCTGGCAGGATGGCAGGGGAGCCCCTGGCTTCTGCCTTGCCTTCACCACCACCTCTTCCATCCATTCCCTTCCCAGAAAGAGGAATTGTGGAGGAAGTGATGTGCTAGAATGCTGTCACGGAAACGCTGATCAAAATAAAAATGCAGGATATAAGCATTCTAAGACGATAAATAAAATATTTAGCTACATGTAGTGCATTCTGAGTGTGCGTGATACCTGTATAGTATTATCTTGATGTAATCCTTCATGCAGTCCTATAAGTATTGTTCCCATTTTGCAGATGAGGAAGACAGAGGTTGAGAGGGAGTGAACTTGTGAGTTCATGGTAGAGGAAAGATGTGAACCAGTTAAGTCTGCTTTATAGCTCATTTCCTTAGCCATTATGGTGCACTGCTCTCTAAGCTTGCAGCTGCCATTTTCAGCAGCAGCTGCCTGTTTGGTGCAGTGTCTAATTCAGCCCTAACATTGGGGGGAAAAGCTCAAAGCAAAGGGAAAACAAAAAAAGTGATGAGTTTGATTTAATTGCATCAAAACACAAGCTCTGTTATCATTTATTGTTTTGGCTTCCACTTTAGTCAAACCTCTCTCTGACTGATGTTTTCTTTCCTACAGAAACTGTTTGTAATTATAACATTCAGCAAGCATATAGTGGAACAGATGGTGTCTCTAATTGGGTGAGTAACTTTATCGCTGTCTAGTACTTCTACTTGTTAAATTAAAAAGTACTACAGTTAACCCTTCTCTAATGCCAGCTGTGTACAAGGCCGAGCACCAGCCATAAAAGTGATGTCATCCCTACAGCCAATGGTGTCTGAGAACACTAGTGTCAGAGAAAGAAGGGAAGGGATGTTTAATCAGGGCCTCATGTATGTTGTGCTAAAATGACATCTCAGAGAAGCACCTTGGCATATTTGCTACTTTGCACAGTTTTGCTTCTTCTGATCATGGTTCGGTGCAAGGAGCTATATGTATGGAGCACACCATGGGGCAATGGTGTTTTAAGGAGGTCTGCTTGGTTGGACCAAAGGTATTTCTGGTCCAATGTTCTATTCCCAGTGTTATCTGTTAGTTGTCTCCGCATTTTGTATTCAGAGGTATACTGTCTGTGTAAGTTGAAGTTTAGCTATCACAGTTAATAACCACTGCTTAGACCCCTTCCTCTGTGAATTTATCTAATCTTGTTTTGTTTTGTTAAAGAAAGCATCGTAAGAGCCATGCTGGATCAGGCCAGCTAGAAACTACTTGGACTGCACAGTGGTTGGATTGTATAGCTTTTATTTATTTATATGCATTTATGGGTAAAATTGGTCTAGGTCAGCACATTATATGAACTTATATAACGCTGCCTTCTATTGAGTAAGTCCATTGGTCTGTCTGGGTTGGTATTGTTCATACTGACTGGTAGTGACTCTCCAGAGTTTCAGGCAGGGATCTTACCTAGATGGAAATTCTGCCAGTGATTGAACCTGGGACCTTCTGCGTGCAATGCAAGAACCCTATTGAATGCCAGATTCAGTCCCTGGCGGCATCTCCAGATATGGTTATGAAAAGACCCTAATCTGAAACCCTGGAGAACTGCTTCCCTGTCTGTGTTGATAGCACTGAGTTTAGATAGATGAATGGTCTGAGCCATTTATTCTACATTACCTTGGGTGGGGCAAAATGTAATGAATAATTACATTTTGCACTCATTGTAGAATTGGATGCTGCTAGCCCAAACTATCAGCAATATGGTCTAGTAGTGGCTTAAGTAACAAAATTAATGAATACTTGTAAAACTTATTTGTATGCAGACACAAAGCCACTATACAGAAGTAGCTCAGTACAAGAACGGGGACTATGTTACAAAATGTCGACAAAGCAACCATTTCCAATATGAGAATGGTTCTTGCGTCTGTGGCCAGAATGTTCTTTCATTAGAGAAACTTGGTCATTTTTCATGGATAAACCACTCCTGTTCTAGAAAGGGAAAAATATTTTCCCCTCCTCTCTGAGTGTCCATGTGTGTTAGGAAGTGATTCAGACTTGTTTTAAAACTAAGAATTTATTGACTCTTATGAGCAGGAAATAGAGCAAGGGTGTAGATAACAAGCTTGCAATTATTGTTAATTGAAAATACCTCTCAGCTCATGTCCTCTGCATACCATTCCCCATGTTGGGGGTTGGGAATCAATAAATGGTCTGTCCTTTTGCAAAAGTGTTGACCATGCAGCAACAGGGTGTGACTTTAAATAAACCATAATTACCTTTGGATATTTAGTTAAAAATAGTATACTGCCCTGCTTGACATTTTGGAAATAATGGAAATTTCAGTTGGAACGTTGATGTATTTCCATGAATAATTTTAAGATAGATGAATATTTGAACTCAACAATGATGGTGTTACAACAATAATGGATGGGAACTCCTGAATTCTGTTTTATTTCTCTCAGTTTTTCCCAATTGGATAAAGATGGGTGTGCATGTATCTAAGGGTTGGCTTGTATATGGTCTTTTTCACCCAAAGTTTATGGCGCCCTGCACAGGGCTGATTCAGGAAATGCATTTTGTTCCCTTAGTGGAGGTGGAAACCAAATAGTAGGTTCTCTGTCCCAAAAGGTCTCACAGTTGAAAGAGGCGCAAGAGGAGACACCAGCAATAGCCACTGGTTTTTAGCTCTTAGGCAGCCAGGATAGATTTGAGACTGTTGTGATCAGTGTCTGGTGAAATGTCAAGAACCAGATACAGTGGAGCGAGTAACATGTCCATTGGCCATGGATATTGTCTCCGTTGGCTGCTGCTCCTTGCTCCTCCATGTGAGCAGAATGAATAATGCCAGTTTTTGGAGATGAGCCTGATCACCCTTTCCATTTCTGCAGTTTTCAGAATTCAACATGTGGTCCCACAGAATGTGGGCTATCCTCAGTGTTTCAGGGAACACAGAGTATCCTGTTGCATTGAAATAATAAGACTTAAATTAGTCATGACTAAATTGTCTCTTAGTTTTTGACCCTTTCAGCCACAGTTTCATTTTTAGCATATGTGTCCGTCTTTCTGCTTATTTCTCCCCACACTTGCTATCTCTCTGTGCCATCTCCCATCTTTCTGTTTTATCCTCTCTTTCCCTTTTCTTTAAAAAAAAGTGCTTAAAAATAAGAGAAAATGATGGCTGGGCCTCACATTAGGTTGGACCATGACTTACTTTCAATTCCAGCTTGCCAGCAGAGGGCTTATGCTCTAAACCAGTGGTTTTCAAACCTTTTAGCACCAGGATCCACTTGTTTAGAATGACAATCTGTCTGGGACCCACCAGAGATGATGTCATGGCTGGAAGTGCCATCATTGTAATGCCAGAGCCTGCTGCTTTCCTAAGAATGCAGCAATAAGTTGGGTTATTTCTCAGCCATTTTCCAAGTGAATCAGAAAGAAAAAAGCCTATTTGCAACCTTGACACAAGCAAAACAATCACACTGCACACCTGCTTTCCAGTGTCTCATCATCCCATATTTTCAATATGGCTGCTCTAGGTGCTTCATGACCCACCTGAAATTGGCTGGTGACCCACTGGTGGGTCCCGACCCACAGTTTGAGAACCACTGCTCTAAGCTGTAGTTTTTGCTTAGCATATAGTTTGATAGAGCTAATACTCATGATTTACACTCCTGTGGTTTTTCTTGTTTTTTTGAGGGGGGGGGGCTTGTCATGAGAATACTTTTCAGAACTGGAATGTCTGGAAATAATTGCTTTGGAAATATGTAAACTTGACTTGGGTAGCATTATACAAAGAAGCCTGAGCGTCTGAAGTAACATTCTTGAATGCTTCAGTGTTGGAACAAATCTGGTTTTTATAACTTCCGGAGCTCCAAATGGATCTTTGTTGTTGCAAAAAAGAAATTTTTAAGGGTTGATTAATCCATATTAATTAATGGCTGCCCTTAATGACTTTGCCACCTTTGCACAGAGCTGACATTATGCTGATTGAGGAACATTTTAAAACACACAAATCTTTGATCCAAGACAAGTAGTAGTTTTCCTCCACAGCTATCCATCAGCCTTTAAGAGTGTTTTTTGCCTTCTTGCATTGCGTAGTGTCATTGCAAAACCTCTGTTGGTTTTAGAACGTTGTTAGACAGTTGATGTCAGGTTTCAAAAATGTTCTCTGGAGATGGGAAGATTTTTGGAATGTCCTCATATCTTTTGACTTTTAAATTTTTTCCCCTCCAAGTGCTGTCTCTCACATTACCTCATCAATTTTTTTCTCCAGAGAAGTGTATAAAAGCATGTGTAACCACTACTAGGCTCAGAATTTCTTAGTCATTGTCAAATACAAAACATAAACGTCTTCTCACACAATGCTGATGATAAACTGGTCATAGAATTAATGTAAATTTTATTTTTCAGATAGTTTGAGCACAGTCCAGACAAAACTAGTCATTTTTAGTACTACGGACTTCAGTTAAATTGTGCTTAAAAACTCTTGTTAAAGTTGTTCGAAAGTGTTCAACTTTGTCTGGATTGTGCTCTATGCTTCTCGTCCTTTGACTAAGATCAAGTGTAGTATTGTTTCAAAATACTTAAAGGAAATTTTGTGTGGAAGAGAGAGAAACTACAGCAGTCGTTCTCAAACATTTTAGAGCAGGACCCACTTTTTAGAATGGCACTCATGTGGGGACCCAGCAGAAGTGATGTCATTAACTTGAAGTGATGTCATAGCCAGAAGTGACATCATCAAGCAGGAAGTGCTATCAGTGTGCCGTGATCAAATGACACTCTTGGAATACAGACTGGCATTCTTGGACTGCGTTAATTGCACAGGCATTAAATATCCCTGACAGAAAGCAAGCAAAGCTCTTTCCCAGTCCCATTTTTCTTCCTTTGTCATCCCAGAGGTGAACCTGGAACTTTCTTATTGCAAAAGACCAAAAGATGTGTTCTATGTCTGAGCTGTTAACTTCAAAGGAAGCTGATGTTTCTTTATGTAACTTCCTTTTAACTTCAGGGATCCATAGGCGTGTTCCAGAACAGGGTCTATCATCTACATTAGCTGGTTTTTTTAACTGTATTCTTTGGAACCTTTGGATTTCTCAGATACTTATCCAAGGCTCCTCAAAAATAATATGCTTCCCTGAAAAATGGCTTGCCCACCACTGCTGATCCATGTTCTGCCACAGAAGAGTGTTGGGTGCATTCTCAGTGTACTGGAGGTGTATTGGAGGAAGCCAGTAATGAATGGCATACTTTTTGTTCTGGTTTTTAGGCCAACATTAATAGCTAAACAACTTTAATTAAAAAATGTGTTGTGAGCTAATTATTATGTTTGGTATCTCCCCCCCCCCCCGTTTTTTCTTTAGCTATATGACTGTGTGTAATGGATGATTGTATTTTACTTGGAAGTTGAGTTTTTCAAGTGCAAGATTAGGAATTCCCAGCTCCCTTTATTTAAAAAAATGACAATTTCTCAACTGGGCTAAGGTTTGGCAGCCTGTACCCAAGTAACATTTACTTTAAAAAAAACCAAACATAAAACCTTCTAAAGTCTCTCTGTCTCTGTGCCTTATGATTAATGACTTCCTAGTACATAATTATCAAAAGAGAAAAATAACTATATATCCCCTTCACAGCCATTGTAGATTTCCACTGGGGATTATTCCCAACTTTCATAAACTGTTTTGTGATGTTAGGCAGAGGAAAAGTTATACCCCTAAAGTAACCCCACACTAGATAAAAAAGTAGTCCCACTCCCAAAATATGTGTTTCTCTGTTGTCCCAGATTCAAATGAAATCAATGCACATATACTGTATAGGATAGGAGTACTTAGTTAGGCAGTAGTACATATGAAAAGGATCTCAGAATTGCAATTGATAACAAACTGAATAAGAGTTAGCAGTGTGATGCACCTGCTAAAGATTCTAGTGTGATTTTAGGCCTCATTAATAGAACCATAATTTCCAAATCACCAGGAGCCTCAGATACAGCAGATATAGTGCTACCAGGTAAGGAAAGAGTGGCAACACTGGTCACACAGGCTCCAGCAAGTCTTGGATCAGTACAGTGAGGTACCTGAAAATATATGGGCAAGAATTCTTACTTCAGGTGAGAGTTAAATTTTGGCAGGGCTGAAGCTGTTTCCTTCAATATGCTAGTTTTCTATATTTGGGGAGTTTTTTTAAAAAAAATGTAACTCTAGTCTCGTACCTATGGTCTGAAGTGGTATAGTCCAAATTCTGTGTAATTAGGGCCTGATTTAAACAGGCTTCCGTTCACACAGGTGCCTTAATATAATTATATTGCCTTGGACAGTGTTTTTCAGTGGAGTCTTGTTCCTGTGTTCAGCAGGACATCAAGTATTGAGTGATTTGAGTAAAGTTAGTATGTGTGAATGAGCTTTTTATTCCTGAGCATCACAATGATGATCTAGTATTGTGTCACTTTTATCATTTTCGCATGGGGCAAGGAGGGTGTTGTCTTATCTTTTGACTTAACGTACCTTCCCCCACACACTTCTTTCTTTGACAAGAACAATAAATGAAATTTCATCAGACCTGCCTAGTGTTCAGATTCCCAAAAGTGAGCTTCCAGATTTCACAGAACACTTCTTTAGGCACTCAGACCAGCAGTAAAAGACTAAGTCTTTCCAGGTTTTGAAATGATCTTTGAAGCAAAGAAATAGGAATGAGTTAAAACTGGGTAATCTTAATTGGATTTGCTTTATTGTTTAAAGCGATATGTGGGACTGCATAAAACAAAGCCTCCCAAAGGTAGAAATGGTCTCTGAAGTTTTAAAGTGACTGTACACTCAAATGAATGCTTATACTGAAATGAATGAACTTGTCTTTAAGGTGCCATAGGACTCTTAGTAGCTCAGGTGAAATCCCTCTCAGTGCAGTGAAAACTTCACCTCCCACAAGTATCTCAGAAACCAGTGAAATTATATGTCCCTAATACAGCCCTATATACAATACACAACTTAGGCAGAAGGCAAAGGGAAAGGTTTTGTTTTGTTTTCAAAATCCAAGCATTTGAAAAGGAGGCACAGATGTAGAGGAAATTCTAGATGTCCAGGACTTTAAACCCTTTTTAAATGGATCACAACAGAATGGTAATAGTGGGGTTTGTGAAAAGGCTCACACAGATTTAACTTGATGTTAACTGGTTGATATCTGAGAAGGCATGCAGTTTGAATGCTGGCTGGTGATGTTGCAACTACATGGGTAATGGGCCCAATCCACCTGAAAGGTCTCTTGTATAAGCCCCATTGAAAAGAACAGGATTTGTGCCAAAGCACAAAGCAGTCACATTCTTGCACAAATTCATTCATTTCAATGGGACTTCTACAGGAAACCTCTTAGGGGGTTTGGGCCCCGCCAGAGAGAGAGAGAGAGAGAGAGAGAGAGAGAGTCTAAAGTAGTTTTCGGTGTTTTTCTTCTCATGGCGCACTGACCTCTGTGGTCTTCACCTCTTGTGATGTCGCTTCAGGGAAACTCTTCTGAGTTCTGTGGCTGTGTTTCTAAGGTAACTGTAGTAATAAATTGTCCTTCTGCTGGTAGAGTGCTGCTACTACTGTCTGTAGCAACAATTTGTTACTACAGACAGATTCCCTAGAAAGAATCACGGTGTTTGCCAGCTATTTTCAACCACTGTGCTCTGAACTCCCGCAGCACACTTGCGGCTCTTTCACAGCACACCAGTTGAAAACTGCTGGTCTAGATAGACAAAATATGACACAAGCCTAATGCTGATGGTGATTTACAAGAGTCACATATACAAAAGAGATGTCCCTGACCTAAGGTGTTTTATAGTCCAAATTTCATGGGGCATGAGGCAAGGATAGCAAAGAATGAACAAGAGGCTTAGCCTTTTTTTCAGTTTAGCATGAGGACTGAGGATACCACAATCCAGTCTGTGCCTACTCGAACATATGTTCCATTATGTTCAGTGGGGTTTACTCCCAGGAATGTGTGTACCCTATAGGATTGCAGTCAAAGCCCTTAGGGCTTTGTAGAGGTTGACTTGGAGTTCTTGTAAACTGAAACTTGAGGCTTTGGTGGGGGGAACTCTTAAGATTACATTTAAATTACATGATCAGATGAAGGAGAAAATTCATTTTAGCCCCAATAATCCTTCCTATTAAAATATTAAATAATATTAATCCTTCCTATTAAAATATTCCTTTAGAATATTTATATGCCATTTTTCAGCCAAAGAAAGTTTAGAAAGTGGTTTATATTGCAAAAGAAATGAAAACATAGGTTCCCTATCCCAGATAGTCTCATCAGGAAAGACAGAAAATGAGATACCAGCAAACAGCCACTGGGATCCTATGCTGGAATGAATAATAATAAATGCTAAATATTATTACTTTAAAAAAATGTTTTTCCCCAGTTACTAGGGTTATCTCTCTCAGATGTAAATAATGCAAGGCATCTAGCATCAACTAGATCTGTTGAATTGGATTCCCAATTCCCATTTTTTCCTTTGCTGTATCTGAGGTGCACCAGATAAAAGCAATTTAAAATAATTTGTATGCTAAAATAGAAGATAACCTGAAGCTGAGCCAGCAGCAGCACTCTCTGATTTTGGAAAAACAGGCCCCATGATGGCATTGTTTGAAGTGGCAGGCCTCCGTTGGAGCCAGTCCAGGTTTTTTGCTGCAGTCTAATCTATTACGGCTGACTCAGGCTCCCAGAGACTGTTGGATTTGTTCTGAATCACCGTGCACCACGTCTGCCCTGGTATTGGTGGGAAAGCGTAAGGAAACGGATGGCTTTAAATGCTGCGAGAATCTTTTATCATTACAGGAAATGACAACTCATTAAAATGTACTGACCGTTAAGGCTGTTTATATCACCGTCTGGGGGGTGGGGGGGGGAGGAATTCATAGTTTCAAGGTTCATATAACCCAGGTGGAAAGAGGTGGGGATGACAGAGAGAGAGGTGGGTCTTTGAGATAGTGATGGAAATATACTAACTGCTGACCTTCACCCACCCAGTTCAGTTGTGTGTTTTTTCCTGCAAGGAACCTGTTTTTCAGGAGTTTAGGAGGGTGCCTTTGTATGGAATTTGCAGCCTGCTTGTGGCTTAGTAACAGCAGTGTTTTCCTAGTTGTGAAGCATTGTCAATTTTTTTTAGTTACACAGGAATCTGTGTTTCCTCAAAGCCCTTACAATCTTCTGTTTTATCCCTCAGTTTGCAGCTTTCCACACATCTGAATTGCCTGTGTGCTTTCTTCTCTCAAAATTGTGGTCTTGGGTAATTTTGCCTTGTTTCAATATTTTCAAAAATAATGCTCGTTTCAACTAGGCAATTGAGCACCCATGCCAACATGTCTTGTCATACATGCAGCAAAAAGTCAGGGAGGGATCTTGAGGCATTTCCAAGGGACTGTGAGGTCCAGGGAAAGGTAACTGTAACTTTGTGGCATGATTAGTAGCATGTTGGGCACACTTCATGGAGTAGCTTTAGTCATCATGGCTAAATGAAACCTCCGTGTATGGAATCAGTGTATCCCTGAAAGCAAGTTGCAGAAGAGCAGCAGCAGGAGGAGATGGCTCTTGCCTTAGTGCTCTGCTTGTGTTTCTTGGAGGCATCTGGCTGGCTACTTGAGAAGTGGAATACTCAATTAGATGGATCTTCTATCTGATCCAGAGGGCTCTTCTTTCACTGTTGTAATTTGGACTGGAGGATCCAAATCCAGGCTCTGAAAATCACTTTATAACAAATGTTCCAAAACTGTGAGCCACGATTCCCCAGGGAACCAGCCGAGGAGCCGCAGAATCTTCATGAAAAACCCACCATCCTTATACAATGTATAGGATTGTAGCCTTAACGGGGAGCTGCAGCCAATGGCCCAGTAGGCCAGCCAACAAATTTTGAGAACCACTGCTTTATAAGAACGAAAGAACCCTCCCGCCCCGTACCAGAGTAAGGAGCTGTGCAGCAAAGTTATTCAATTATTTGGCCTCTGGTTTGTGTTTATTTTGTGTTCTTTATAAAAGAGTCTGGTGTGGAGTTATTAAAACAGTACAGCACAGTCATTGGTGTAGATTTCGTCCTGTACAGAGAAACCTTGGAAACTTTAAGCACAAATTTCAGTATTTCCTATGAGACGAGTTAGGTGTGGAACAGGATGAAAGCAGATGTTATGCCAGATGTGGGGCTGCCTCCAAAAATAGCAGTCCTGTGTTCCATTCTTGTCCTCTTCTGCTAGGGATACTCCGCAGGGTGCCATTGAGTATCCCTAGCTGCTGGGGAGTAGAGAGAGGGAAGGAGCCATAGGGCTATTGTTTTTTGCAACAGCCCTGCATTAGGCATTGAATCTAGTTCTTATCATGGTGTCATCCCAAAACAAGGGCTGCACTGCAGCATTTCAACCCGCTTCTCAGATTCTGTAAGAACCTGATATAATAAGAGCCCTGAGGTCCAAGTACAGTATCATGTTTCCCAATGTCTCTGAGAGCCCACAAGTTAGGAGATTAAAACAAAACCCCATTTGCTCTGTTGCTCCTGTGCAATTCATATTTAGGGACTCTATCTAGCCAGCATGACTAATGGCCACTGTTAATTGTTCTTCTAAGAATTTGTTGAATCCCCCTTTTTCAATCCATCTTAGCTTTAGTGGCCATCACCACATCTGGTGGCATTGAATTTCATAGACTATGTGCTGTGTGCATTGTTGTCCATGTATATCCCTTTCTTATTGGCCAGCCTTTCTTTGGAGTTCTACACCAAGGTTGGTACAATTAAAAAAAAAACAACCCACCATATTCAGAATACTGTGACTCAGTCTTAAGTCATCCATAAGTATGTGCCTTTTTGGAAATCTTGATTGTATAGTTTGCATAATGTACTTGTCATTATGGCTGAACTGTTTTCCCTCATTCCTCCAAGACAACCTGTTTCAATGATCCCCTTCTATGATACAATTTCCAAAGGGATGAGCTATGCCATTCCTGATGGGCCACATCTGAGGATTGCAGTCCTGACTCACTCTGCTCTCAGAGAACACGAGTTGGAAAGGGGCCTCAGGGTTATGAGGTCAACTCCGCAACCCTCCTGTGGGCAGAGTGCCTAGGCCCAATAGTGGGCAACCCAAGACATGTTCTCAGTGCCTCGCCAGTACTTGCTAAACTGTCAATCCTGACAGATTGCAGAATTACCTTTCGCCATCTGTTTCCTGTGTATCAGAGGGGCCATGACTGGATGGCAGATCACTGTATTTTGCATGCATAAGCTTATATGAACATCTGAAATGTCATGCTATATAAAATGAAATGTCCCTTGGGACCAGCACTCTTGTTTCCAGAAGTGGTTGGTTACCTGTCCCTGGGAAGATCACAAGCGGAACATAATAATAATGATGGCCTTTCTCCTCTTGTTTGCCCACTCCACCCTGTATCAAAGACTAAGCAGTATACTGTTTCTTATCATTCTTACCTACCATGTTCCTGCCCGTTATGGCTATTAGCAACTGAAAATGCTGCTTTCTCCATGGTTTGGCACATTACTTTAATCACATTGGGGAAGTGAGAAGTGATTTCCACTGGATGGAATCTCCATGCTGGAGCCATAACATGTAGCACCAGTTGTCGTGAAATTCTTTTGCCTTGCATGGAGACTCTCCGTGCCCAGCCTGTCTGATCCAGCAGCCGTGATTGGTTGAAGCAAATTGAGGGCTAGTTGTATTGTCCTGTTTGATAATTCACATACAGGCCATCTATCATGTTTGAAGCATCATTAGGGTAATGTGTTGACCATCCCAGAACATTGGCCGCCAATCACATCTTGTGGCAAGGAATTCCACAAGCAAATTTCCATTACACAAGGAAAGTCTTGCTTTTGTTCATTGAGGACTGGCCTCATCATTTCATTGGACACTAATTCTAGTATTAATTGCGCAAGAGGAGTTTATCTGCTCTATTCCCACCACTTTTTATAATCAAGTCCTTAGTGTCTCTAACTGAAGAATCTCTGGTGGTGGGGCTAGGAAGGAAAAACTGCTGCCAATCAGAGCAAACTGCACTGAACATGATGAACAAATGGTCTGTTCCGTTAGATAGTTCCATTATGACAAAATACAAAAGCCCAGATCAGTGTACTTCCACTCCTGTGATCAGTGTCCAAATGTCAGCTCCTTCCATTTTGGTAAAATGTTCACCTTATTGACTCACAAAGACCAGATAATTGGTTCACAAAGACCAGATTCACAAATTGTTGGGATTTTATATACCGTCTTGGAGCCAAACTTAGATGTGGCGGTAACAGACCTGGGTCTACCCTAGAGATGATAGATTAAAATGGTAGTTGTAAGCGTGGGTGTGTTTGTTCCCATTGCAATTATAGATAATATGGGATCCTAAACTGTCAGAGAACGGAAGACTGAGAACTAAAGGTAAAGAGTGAAAGTAAATAAAATAGAGGAATAAAGAGGCAGAAAAAGAACTATAGGAAGGAGGAAAAATGGATAGATTGAGAAGTCAAAGTGGCAAGGGGAAAAGGACAGAAAATAAGAAAGATGGTCAGGAGCGGGAAATAAGAAAGATTGAAGAAAAAATGGAAAAAGAGGAACAAAAAAACCCCGATGTCTGTGAGAAAGAAGAAAGGAGGGGGAGAGAGTTGGGTATCTAAGGTAAAGGTTGGTTTTGTGCTACAGTCTCATGTACTAACAGTGCCAAAGTTAGAAATCAACCCGGTTCTGGTCTGAAAAGGTTAGACCACAAGAGCCATCATGCAGTAGGGACCAGATAGCATGGTTTGTGGCACAATTGGGTCCATGAAAGGACACTGATGTATCTAAGGAAAGCATCTCTTACAATGCTAGTGAAACTGCCAGAATCAAAGGCATCAATCCAAAGCACATCAAATTCTGGGAAGCTTAACAGTCTTTTGGGTTTCAACCTGCATGGTTGGATGCTGCTGCTTTATTAGAAAATTGGAATGGTTTTTTCTCTGTTACTTACTAAGAGAAGGGAAACTGGGCATGGTAAGGCCATTGACTGATTTGGCTGTTATAATAAAGAAGAGTGACCAGTCTTGCCAATTGACAGTGACCAGTTCCAAATTCTTAATAGAGAAGCATTCAGTCATACCACGGAATAGCAGATTTTTGTAACACACACGAAACTGGCCATTTTAATCAAGCTGGCATACTTTTAGAGCTGAAATTTTGAAGATTATTCCACACTTTTTCTGTTGTACAATTTTGATTCTCAGAGTCACTGATGCAGTCAGCATTTTATGACATGAGTGCAGGGAAAAATACTCAGATGGCATTTCTGTAGCGCTGCATCTAAACATGTAATTTCTAAGCCAGCAAGTGGAGGAACTAACATGTTAAGAGAATCACAGGTTGGTTTGCCATTCTGTGGAGTGGGGGAAATCCCAAAATGTGTGAAATGTGCTTTATTTGTCTTAAGCAGGGTTGGAAATGTCAAAGTTTATGAAATGTGCAAGCAGTGTGATGTGGTGAACAGAACACAGGATTTGGACAGGGCAGACCTTTAATTCAAATCCCTGCTAGGCAAATTTTTCTTCATAACCCACCGTACAGGCAGTCACGGTCTTTACCATTCAGGGTTTGGGAGCAAATGCCCCAGCTCTGGTGAAGCGGTAGGAGGGCGGGGACGAGGCGGCTCTTGGAGAGGTGAGCAGTGTATGGACCACGCACCTTCCCTTGCTCCAGTACAACTCCAAAATGCAACATGGTGTGGCGTAGGGGTGTTGCGGACCAGCACATGTTGGTGGGGAACCAACTCTGTCCATGAGTGGCCCATTGGCTGGGCCCACAACTGTTCACAGGGTTACTGTGCAGATGAAGTTGGAAACACTGTTCAGCCTCTAAAATGGCTGGGGGGGGGGTGACAACCTGAACTCTGAGAATAAACAGAATAAAGATGTAATATGTAATTCAGATACAGTCCAGCCCAAACAAAGTATATTTTGTATACACAAAGTAATGCAACCATATTAAGTCTTACTGATTTCAGTTGGAGAAGTTTAAACGCCCATTTAAATAATCACATTGAAATCAGTGGGACTCCAAAGTGACAGGATGGTAAAAGTGGCATTTTGTGGTAAAATTTGAAACAATGATATCAATCAATCAAATTATATGCTGCTTTTCAACAAGAAGTTCACAAAGTGGTTTACAGGCAAAAATAAAATTAAATGGCTCCCTGTCCCAAAAGGGCTCACAATCTTTAAAAAAAGGCAGAATACCACCAGCAACACACTAGAAAAGACACTGTGCTGGGTGAAGAGAGGCAATTACTTTCCCCCTGCTAAATATAAGAGGAACACCACTTGGAAAAGTGCCTTGCCCAGTTAGCAAGGGTAAATAAAGAAATTCTCTTTAAATAATGTAATAAACAATTAGCATTATAAATGTTTTCCAGTTTCTAATCTGACCATGAGTTTATCAAGCTGTTCTAATTTTATTCTAAAATTTGAGACACATATCACATGAAATAAAGCCATGGAGATGTCTTATATAGGCATGTATTTAGAAGAAAACAACAAAATGGTTTTAGGGAAATGCTCAAAAGCAGCATTCTTTTGAAAACAATTTGTCTTTCCAAAAATAATCTGGTCAGGTTTCTGTGAATTACATCGATAGCCAAAGAACAGATCCTGATTAAATATATACTCATATTTGATGGATTTTTATTTCACAATCTTAAATATCAGGTGGGCAAAATATACAATTATGTTTCTTTGCTAGACTTTGGACAGGCATCTTTGTTGCCCTTAAGCATAAATATAGAACAAACAGTGCAGCAAACTAAAATAGTAAAATATGGTGTTTTATTTATATTTTCATCCATTTAATAAAATCAGGATGGTGCAAAAGAGTTTTTAAATATAATTTTTATTACACATTTAGTAAACAGTGACCATGATCCAACACAGTTAAAAATACTTCAGCTAATTTATTTCAATAACTTACACACATGTAACTCCTTGTGGGATTGTAGCCACACATTGGATTTTAAAAGTTAAATCTATTAAGCCCAGTTCATGTATGTGGGGCAAGGGACATTCAAAGTTAAATACTTTTAAGCACCATTGATTTCACTGGGATGGGTAAGCACAAGCTTAAAAGCAAACTCATTGGGCTTGGAAGTGTGTACAGGTATGCCCTGATATCCACCGTTTCAGTTATCCACAGACACTATGGATACTGGGACGCCTATTAAAAAGATAGAGGAACATTAAACAAATCTTTTTTTAGCCTTGTTGCAGCAAAACCACTTATGTTCCCCTATCTTTAAAAAGACGTTCCCCCAATAGCCACAGTTTCAGGTATCCACAGAGGGGTCCAGAAGAGAACCCCAGCAGTTACTAGGGCATGCCTGTAGTTAGTACTCGGCTGGATAATAATCTTGATTTTTCTAGGGTAATAAAATTAAGGCCATCAAATTGGTCACATTAATACTTAGATTATGAAATCTTTCTTCTTGATCATTTTCAATTCAAAAGTGATTTCTACAATTCATGTATCAATGATAAGCCTGCTGCGTGGATTTTAAGAATAATAAATAGCCATAGAAATATCTTTCACCACAATAAATAGTTGTCACTGAGTTTCTTCTAAAAATCTGAGATGAATTTGGAGGATCCAACCTGGGCAAAATGTCTATACAACATAGGATTCTTCTAAATTAAAAATGAGAAGAATTTGTAGGAGCATTTTGCTCAAATTATAACATCTGGCTTGATATTTCCCAACATCTTGTTTTTAATAAAAAGGTACCTGCCATTTCCTAATGGAGGTCCCTGGGTGTGTGTGTGAGAGAGAGAGAGAGAGAAATGTTTTTTCTCTTTATTTGATTTGAATATGGAAAAGTTTTGTTTCATAGAAGTTGAGACATTTTTGAACAAGAGGACTAAGAGCCCCAGTTGGAAAGCTGTGGTTAGAACAAATCTTTTCATTTGTTCCCAAGGTTGTCTAGTAATTTCTAGGGCTTTGCACCCAAAAAAGGCAGAATTGGGTTACTGCTCCACAGCTCATGCAAGTTTATCTCTGAAGGGTGCAAATTGGTGATGTAAGCTACTGATGCTGCTGCTATCACGGCTGCGCCAAGCAAAAGAAATTTTTCTTCAGATAGTAGCTGAAATAGTTGCCTCAAGGGAAGATGTGTAGTCTTATTTGGGGTGGTATGTCTGTAAATGATATATTTCAGAGCCCAGATTTGAGAGTGTCTGCTTATTTACTTTTTTAAAATGTGCTATACTCAAAATCCTGCCTTTTACTCAGGTTCAGCAATGCATTTTTCTTTTTACTGAAAAGTATATCAACAGCTCATGTTCTTGAGCAGCATTCTGAAAGATTATGTACATGAGAATTATAAAACTGACCCATCGTCATCTAATTCCAGATAGGAGTTGAAAATAAACAAAATAAATAGAAAATAATGGTTTGTGTGAACAGAAACCCCAGCTTAATATTTACATTTAATTAGATACTATTCAGTTGTGTAATTTCATGAATGCACCCCCACAAAGACCACAAAAATAACATTAAAATGTATAGTACACAATTGGATTTACATAATTGTCATTCCGCATTTTTTTCTATTACAGGAATAAGGATATAAAAAAGAAAGAATATAATAGAGCTTTTGACTCATGAGAAAGTAACCTTCCTATCCAGAAGGTTGCAAATTTTGATCAGCAATTAACTCTATGTGGCAAATGAATGGCTTTAGCCCTTGCAATTAAAAGGGTTGAATAATTGTCACCCATCATTTAACTCTCACTATCTAAGCATTATTACATTTACAGGCTGCTAAAGCAAAAGAGTTACCTTGAGAAAGTTTCTCTACCAGGGTTCTCTGTCATCTGAAAATTTAGACCCAAGTGTGGTGACTTGTTTCTGCTGGGCGAGTCATCCTGGAGAATTGCTATGAGATGATCAGTCTCAGTTTAGTCTGCGTTTCAACCTTTTTAAAAGCTTGGGAAAGCTGACATAACTTTTCTCTTAATGTATGGACCTATTAGCTTGATTTTTTTAAGGTAAATTGGGCAGTTCCACAGTTCCCCATTTTGAACTATGCTTTTTATTATTAAGAATATTTATATTCCAGTTTTCAACAAAAACAGTCATAAAACGGTTTACCAACAAAATCAAATAATTAAATGACTCCCTGTCCCAAAAGGGCTCATACTCTTACTTTAACATTTAAAACCAAGCTAAAGTTAAAATCACTTTTACTTTTCAAGGGCTAGTGAAGACTGTGGTACAAATAAGGAACTGGCTTCAAAGCTGATAACATTTCCTTACAACAATTTTTTTTTCAGTAAAATGGGTGTATGTATTTTAAAAGTTGACTGACTTAGATTTCCAGTGGAACCAAACAGAATTTATAAGTCACAGAAAGGGAGAGAGAGCGTGTGCATTTGCATTTAGTGTGTTTGTTATTAAAAGAGCAGTGATATAATTTTGGTAGCATTTCTTTAAAAAAAATTCCATTATTCCCCCCCTGAGAGATCTGAAGCTAATATTGAAACACAATTTATTGACCAAGTAGAATGGCAATTATTTTTGCCATAAATAATTTTGCCCATAATTTGTGCTCTTTTTCTTCTTGGTAACAATTTCTTGGTGTTCTTTTTGATGGTGTTTCATTAAAATGCCCTTAAGATACACCCTTTTAATTTTTATATGAGATAGGTTAGAAACCGGGAGATGATGACTGGCCCATGGTCACAAAGGGAGCTTCATGAATAAGCAAGTATTTTAACCTTGTCCAAGTTCAAAAATTCGGTCCATCAACTTGCAAATATAGGACCCTAATTCTAAAGGGCATACACAGTACTATATGGATCTTTTTGATATTATTGAACCATGCTTCAGTGCAGAGAGGGATCTGACAGAGCAATCCTAGCCCTGACATAACGTTGACGCAGCGTCGACACTGTGTCGTTAGCGCCGACATGCCCCCCCCCGCATCAGTGCTAGAGTAATGGGACCATTGTGCCCACGCAAAGCCTCTCTTGCTTCAGGCCGGGGCCGGCGTCCCGGAGGGGGGCCCATCGCCTGGGCGGTATTGCTTTTGGCGGCTGGTGGGTTTTTGTGTGGGGTGGGTGGGGGGTATGTGGGCGGGCTCCATAAAGCCGAATCCTAAACCTGTGCGGGAAGCCACGTGGCCCCAATTAGGGCCACGCGGTCTCTTCCGATCTGCGCCTGCTGTTTAGCAGACGCAGATCCGAGGAGCACATGGGGAGGCTGAAGCCTCCCCAACAGTAAGGGCGCGAATGTGCCCTTGCCATTGGGAGGCTCCAGCCTCCACCATACTGAGCTAGGATTTGGCACAGGCCGGCCGGCCTTGCCAATCCAACGCAGTATAAGATTGCGCTCTGAGTGTTAATCTAGCCATGTGAAACTTGTCACCATGGGGCATGCATGGTGCCAACAAAAGAAACCTTGGCTGCTTCCTCTTCCCTGGTGTTCTTCTCCTTGTAGCTTTTCATATAATAACGCAAACAGCAACACTTCCATCTTCTTGGATCCCTTTCAGTGACAAAGAATAGGTACATGGTTTTGGGTTTTGGCCTGGAGAGTTGTGAATAATCATGACGGACATTCTACCCTCCTCCTCCAAAAACCCTGTGAAGAGATACTTGCAGCAGATATCTGTTTTGCAGCCAGCCAGCCAGCCAGCCCCCCCCCCCAACACACACACACACCAGCAGTCCATACTGTTGGGATGCCAGGGTTTCTATATCTAGGAATCTTTATCAGTGTCCCTTCAGCCTCCCCGGGCAAGGTGTGTTCAGTTACTGTTATGTAGTTTCTCTGCATAGTCATCGGTCAAAAAGCATGTAATGATTCAGAAGCAAGGTTTACAGCTCCTCCTTTGTTCCTTTTTTGTTAATCACCCACTTTTTTTTTCTTTGTATTTTTTTTCTTTTCCTTCTTTTATTGCCTGGCTTTTGGTGGGAGGTGTCTTTGGAATAGGCTAATGCATTCTTTTTTGGACAAGGGATGACGCAGGAATTGTCCTAATAAGGACTTGGTTTGAGCAAGGGCCCGCCTCCCTTTGAGATGATGGGGGCAAGTCAGAGGGGTGGGGGGGTGGGCAGTTTCTTTTTTAAACTGGGGCGAATGACACAAGCCCAAGTCATTTCCTTGCTAATCGGTTCAAACCAGTTCTTACAGGAACCCTTGGTGATAAATTGTTGGGACTTCTCAGAAGTTACTCCACTGAACTCCCGGCACTGCCCTGGTGCACACTCCTTTTCTAGCTCAGCTGAGTCTTAGCTTTCAGGAAGTACAGTTAGCATATAACCTCAGCCTCTTTCCTCTCCGCACTGCTGTGGCTGCTGCTGCTAGCCCTCTGATCTCCTTCACAGGCACTTGGCTGCCAAATAACTTTTTGCTTTTTTGGCTTTTTTTCCCGCCTCCCTCTCTCTTTTTATAGAGACTCGGTTCTCCCACAGCAGCAGGAAAACCGATAGCACGTGTGTTTCTTTTCTTTTTTGCTTTACTTTTTTTCCTCCCCTGTGGTTCTTCCACATACCTCTGATTGGGGGTTATTTTTCTTGTGGTTTTGAATGTTGGCGGTAAGTTTTTTTAAACAGATTTCATATATTCCTTTCCCTTCTTCCTTCCTCTTCCTTTTTTTCCCCTTTCCAAATTTTCTGTCCGTTGGCTTGGGCTGCAACCTGGTATCAGTGCCATCCCAAGCATAGGTCCTTCACTCCAGAAGCCCTTTCAAGAATATTTGGAAGCTCAGCGGATGAAACTCCATCACCGGGCAGATGGTGCACCCCAGGTAAGGTTCCTGTTCCCTTGTCCCTGTTTCCTTTGTCAAACCTTTGTTCAGAAGATTGGCTTCACAGTTCAAATTAAAGAGACCTGCATACTCTAGGAGTAGCAAAGGAGACTTTGCTAGGGAAAGAAATTATTAGTGTGCATATGAATGATAATTGGCATTAAAATGTTGCCTTTTAAAATTTTCTTTTTGGAGCCATATTGTCCCAAATTGCTAATTGTTACAAGAAACATGCCAAGAAAGTGGGGTAAGGGTGTCATAGGTTGTTATGAAGATACAAATACATGTTATTTCCTATTAGCTGTTCAAGAGAAAAAAATGTTAACATTTGATAATTAGATTAAATTCCAAGAGCCTCCAACTGAAATATGGTTATGATTTGCATTACTTCTGCAAGCCCTTGAAGGTTAATTAACTCTTAACAAGGCATGTTTAGCACAAATATGCCTTTAGCTGATTTGCCATCCTGAACATTTCCTCTTACCTGCTCTGCCTTAATTTGCCTTTGAAAGGTGGGCAACTAAAAGAGAAAAGGAAATCCGGCTTAAGAGAACTGGGATAAAATGTGAATGAATGCACTGCTCATTGCTGCCCTCTTTTGACCAAAGGGGAAGCACAGCTAGTCCCCCAAGTGTTTTTTCTGGCCAACGTTTAAATAGCAATTTTATTTCTGCTTCATCAATTGCTGGTTGCACAACTGATGCCAACCAGAACAAGCATTTTGCCTTCTGCAAAATGCTTGCCAGCCAATGACTACAAGTATGTATGTGATCTTTGAGGGTTTTTGCAGTTGTCCTGAGCATGAACTCTTTGAATCAATGCCAGATAGTGAGGAGAAAGCAGAATGTCAGTGCATGTTTAATTAACCCCTCACACACTAATAATGTGGAGATCTTTTGCCAAGCCGGCCATAGCTTTTCAAGTCCAGAAGGGAGAGCCTGCCAAGATTTATGCTGGCTTCTGTTTGCAAGTATGTGCAAGTGTGTTTCAGGGAAATTGCAGCAAGAGCTTCCAAGCAGGATTCCCAAGAATCCTAGGCGTTCCTTGGAAGCTTACAGAGGAGTTCCTCAATAAGAAGATCAGTCATGCCAAAAGCTTTTGTGAAAGCCAACTTGCCCCCTTCTACAAATCTCCTACAAAGCAATTGAGAGCTGTGCTCTGGCACACACAGTTAACATGGGGAAACCCTGGCCAGTCAACACACACCAGCACAAAGAGTGCAGCCCACAATATGTCCCATGAACACCAACATTCATGGGTTCTGAGGCAGAGACCAGCCAATGCATTATGAGTAGATTGAGAATCACTGAAGTACAGGATTTTAGGGGTCAATGTGGGATGTGTAAGCGTGTGCATGCATGCTAATTGGTTAACCCTTTCCTGTCAATCTGAGTTTATTTCTTATCAGTGCATTCTAACTAACCTCCATTTTCCCCCCTTTCTCCTTTGTGTTGTTATTTCTGCAGGGTGAAAACTGGCTGTCATGGATGTTCGAGAAATTAGTTATCATTATGGTGTGCTATTTCATCTTGTCCATTATTAACTCCATGGCTCAAAGTTATGCCAAGCGCCTCCAACAGCAGATTTATTCAGAGGAGAAAACCAAATGAGCTGTGAGGGTTGGGGAATGGATGTGGGTGGGTAACCAGCCTAATTTGGATGACCAGCCTCAGCTGTTTTTTAAAACATTGGCATTATTTGAAGAAAAAAAGGGTGGGCTATTTAGGAGACAACTTTATAGTCATCCTGGGTTTTGTAACTCTGCCGTTAGTAAATGATTCTCATTGACTGCCGTTTGTACGTTAAAGGTAAAGTACATGCTTTTGTTTTCTGATCCATTGAGATTAAACATAACAGGGGATGTTAAGCTCCCTGTTTTAACATCGGTGCTTTCCACTTAAATTTACTTCTGAAATCACTGGTTTTTAACAAGCTGCACAATTCTGGACTTTCCTTAATAACTTGCAGCCCGCTAGCCCCAAAATTTTAACTGCCAAGGTTGGCAGCTCCATCTTCCCCTGTGGTGACCAGGTTTGTTTGAACCATTCATGAGTATGTAGTCTTAGATTGGCTAACTGACTTTGCATGTCCCTCATGGTAACATCTGGGCCTCTGATGTTTCCATTTCATTGTGCACGTCCCCAGGTGTGCAGTGGATGGAGTAGGGAAGCTACATTTTTGAACTTGATGATGGTTGTGAGCAGACAGACTGGTGTCGCTGAACTGGAGTTCTGTTTGTTTTGAGTGTTTTCAATTCTGTATATTAGAATGACGTTAAGATGCTACAAAAAAAAATTATAAACTTACCTTGGATCATTCCAGACCTCTGTCTCGGTCTTTTAAAACTCGGTCTTCCTTCTCTTCCTCTCCCTCCAGCCCCTTTTACTTGTGTTTTTCTTTTCATTATTGATTCCCACTGTTGTTTAATTGAATGCTTCTTATTATCCTTCTGAGTCTTTTGTTCTTGGATTTTCCTGAGAGCATTTCACTTGTCCAAAGGATGTAGAAAGCATGCATCTCTTGGCACAGTCCAGCCAATTTTATTTATTTAACTGACGGTTATTCCAATGTTGGTTTTTTTAATTGTTAACTCTTGCAGTGTTTGTGTAGCATCGGTAGACAATGCAAAAGAAGGTGTCTTGTAAGGTGCAGCAAGGGTAACTGGAATAAACATTCAAATATACCCTTAAGTTGCTTTTAAAAAAATTTTTTGCTACAAAACTATGAATTTCTGGATTTTGTTTTAATCCCCTGCAGACTGTTCCCCCCCCCTCCACTCGCTCTTCCTCCAAGTGACCCTGCTAGTTCTGCAAAGCATGAGGTAGGCTCTCTGAAAGAGTTGTCCTTCTTGACCACTGTCTTGCCATGTTTGGGGTGCACATTGATTGCATACAGTGGTAACACTTCCCCCACTCCCAATATTGTAACACAGAATTATGCCTTTGCTTTATGTGCCTTGAATTTCTTTGGATTTATACTTCCCTGGTAGTCCTTTAACAACACACCATCACTGTTTCCCTCCCTTTTCCTGGATGTACAGGAGTGAACAACTTGCCCATAACTGGTTCACCTTACGTTTGCTGGGACAAAGCATCAGACCACCCCTTTGAATACTGTGCTTCTCAAACTGTGCTAGAAAAAGCTCCTTTCCTTTGAGGATATCAGGACATTTTAGAGTGAACATCTAATTAAGGTTGAGTTAATTGGCCATTATTTTCTCACATGTCTTGAATCACCGTCAATACCAGCTAGTTTTCTTTCAACATTTGTGTTAACCAGTTTGTCAAGCAAGTTGTCGGTGTGTGTTTGTGTTCACTCCCGCCTGCCTGCCTACCGTCGTGACATCTCCATGGCTTGTACCTTTCTGTTGGATAGCTTATCAGACTGATGTTGACTGTTGGATGTCATGGCAACAACAGTCGGTAGGCTGTCTGACATTTTGGTATCTTTCATCTTGACTGTTTTATTCATCCATCCCCAAGCTCTTGTTGATCACCTGCTGATGTCTTTAGTGTGTATTTCTTTAGGACAAAAATGAGCGAAAAGGAAATCCTGCCTGTACCAAATGTTTCTCCCCCAGTGTAGTCACCATATCCTGGGATGTGTTTGGGGTTATGTTTCTAAGGCTGTTCCTGCAGGTATGTTTACAAGTAGTCAAAGAACCAAACATACATCGTGGGGGCTGTGGAATGGCTCGAAGGCTTTTCAGTGAGAAATATTCTACATAGTTGGTTGGCCCAGCTGAAATCCTAGTTCAGTACGTCATATACAACTAATGATTTTATTTTTTACAGTGGAATAAGTATTCCTCTTCTTTATAGATATAACCCAAGGAACCATGTGTGTAGCCTTGCCACACCCAAGGGGCAGGAAATGCTTCATGCCATTCACCAAAGCTCCCCCTCCCCCAATTCTGCCTGTGGTCCTTGCCACCCTTCTGTTCAGCATGGTGGTTTGCCCTGTACTAAGAAGACCAACCTAAGTAAAACAGTCTGTATTCTTAACTCTTTTCCTGCCAGCCTCTTTTCTCCAATGTCTCCCTTGGCAACTTTTCCCCCCAGACTTGGCTGCAAGATTAGAAACAATCCCAGCGGAAGGGAGGGGCAAAATTTGTTGGAGAAATGCTACCAATGGGAGGAGTTGAAGAGCATGCCTCTTCTCACATTTCTCTCCTGCATTCAAGCTATTCCTATGGATAGGAGTTGAGGTAGCCACAGGAAACCCTCCTGGAACCACAGAATTTTTCCTTTGGAGAATCAAGGAAGGATCTCCTAGTGGCCTGTCTGTTGGACAACAGCAGCACCTTATGACATAGCTCTGTGAAGGAGTGGTGAATGGGATGAAACAGAGAGATGAGGTTATAAGCACATAGCAATGACACCAGCATTAAAGCCCTTTGGAAGTAATTGCTTATTTGTATTGTTAGGAGTAAAGGCCCAAGGATAGTTTTTTATGCTCTGACAGTAGTACATAATAAGAATCCCACAGATACATGTATGCCCCTATTCTTGTCCAGAGTCTTTGGAGTTCAGTAAGGCTGCAATCCTGTATACACTTTCCTGGGAGTAAGTCCCATTGAATTTAATGGGCCTGCTGAGTAGACAAGCACAGAATTGCAAGACTTATAGAATAACCAGTCTCTCACTCTTCTGTATTTGCATCCATGTGCATATTTAGATTATTTTGCAAGATTCCCTATAAGTATTACCTTTGGTTTGATGCTTCCTGTTTGAATCTGGTTTATGTGCCTCTTTCTAATTAAATGATGGGAGGAGGTGGGGGAAGAGGAAATGCTTCTATGCTATTTTATGACCAGGTTTTTAAAAATGAGATTCAGAACTAAAGAATTGCAAATAAATGCCTTGTCTGGTTGGTCAAATAAACAATGCATTGCATTTTGTTGGCAAAATGTGTTCCTTTGATTCATTTCAAATGCGTTCAGATTGTAGTTCTCCATATTGAGAATCTTTGTGTGGCCATCCTATCCATTATTGCCTGCCTAATGATTCAAGGCACGTAATAATATGCCAGTTATTGTATTCTTCCTACCCTTGATAGTTTTTAAGGCTTTTATAGATAATTGCTTGCACTTTAAAACTTCTTGAAAAGTTGAAATCCGTGGGGCTCACAATTAAGCACAGATGGGATTAGTCTGATTTAATTCTAAAATATACAAGAACAGATGAAAGAGCCTCTCAGCATGTGAAAGTGCAGCTCTTATGTGAGAAACCACACAGATCGGAGATAAGGACTCTAGAAAAAGCTGAATTGATATATTTCATGTAATAGCTATGAAGCCACTGCACTCAGGGTTTCATTTGAGGCAGACAATGATGTACTGACAAGCTCACTGGTTTGCTCATTTGGGGAGCTCAAGGGCAACAAGAGCAATCTGGCAAATGGGGATAAGCCCACACGTGAGCCTCTTCCTGCAGCTTCAGGTTGCAGTGCTGCAGGCAGTGCCTACTTGATATCCAGCCCAGTAGATTTCATTAAATGTCTGAAGATTTTCTTCGTCAGACTGTTCTCTTCATGCTCCAGGATTCATGGAACAAAATGTCCTTCCAGACATACGTTGTTATTTCCATGCATTTTCTGTAGTGGAAAATGAACAGCAAAAATCACAGCTCTTCAACAACAAAGCATATGTTTTATCCTTATTTTACAGAAATGTCTGTCAATTTGATTCAGGCCTAGCTTGTCCACAAGGCACTTTGTTCATGCTGGCAGCTTGGCAGGAATCGCTCACCTTCGTCTCGCTTCCTGCTGAACTCACTCTTCCTCCTGCTACCTGAATTCAGAAAGGAAGAGAGAAATAAAGTGGAAGAGGTGTAGACTGGGGTATCTCCATGATGCTCCTCTCCCTTCATTCCCCCAGGAGGAGCAGCAACAGCAGAGGAGGTGATAGCCAGTGCGCCACTGGATAAAGGGCACCATTTAGTGCTCTGCTTCCTGCGTCATTAGCTCTTGGGCTGGTCCTGGGTGGGTAGCTTACTGTATGTGAGGGGTGGAATTAAAAATCATTTAACTTGAGAGTAGCTACTGTACGTACTGTTTTACAGAGTGACATTAGCAGATCTCTGCTCTCAAAGAGCCTACAACCTATCTTTTGAGAACATAATACAGACAAAAAAAGAAAGCAAGTTGTAAGCAAATGCAAGTCTGTGTGTTTAGGCTTCATTGAAGTCAATGATTAAGAAGTGAAGTCAAAATTAAACAGAAAAGCATTAGTTTTAATGAGAGATCTGATGGAGCAGGGTCTCTGATGGAGCAGGGCCTTCATTCAAAATACATTTTGTATTTGCTGGAATGGATACAGAAAGTGAAAGCAGTAGCTTTCCAATAGGCCTAAACTGCTCAGAAATGTTCATATTTTTCTCCTTTTAATATTTCCTTTGGTCAAAGGAAGTTTTCCTCCATTTACAAATGACGGATAGATCACCAATGATTTAAGAAGTGCATCCTTCTAGATTGCATTTGGACACATTCTATGAATTTTACTGAGGCATCTGTCTTCTGTACTATTCACATGTGTGCCCCACATTTTCCCTATAAGAAGGATCAAGTTCAGTGAAGTTGTGTGATGGTTTCCCAGAGTTCCTCATTGCTGTGATTCCCCAGAGTTCTTTGCAAATTCTAATGTCAGCATCACAGAGATGAGAAAATACTGGTGTGACTCATCCCATTCTCTGAATAGCAAGCTTCAACAGCTCAGGCTAGAAGACATTTTTCTTGTCTCCTCAGCCCCCCGTCCCCCCCCGAAGCCAGAGCGGTCCACTATTTAAGGAGAAAGCCATGATGTTAACATTGTTGTGACCAGCCAGTAGTGTATCTTTGCCCAAAACAAAAAGTAGCAGTAAAGAGAGAAGACTCTGCTCTTCCCAACTCAGGTCCAACTCAGAAAAATAATACTTTAAATCTGTGAGGCATCTAGAGATTCATGGCCAATGGCAGCATTTAATTTTTGCCAGAAGTTCAGTTTGTATTACTATAGTGTTTTTTTTTTATCAACGAATGCTGTTCAGAAGTAAAGTTTCTAATCCTTCACCAACAGAAACATTTAATTCAAGCTTGAAGCACTTAAGAAAGAGTACAAAATAACCATCATTAATAGTACTAAATTCTCTGTTTGATTTGGCCAGGGTTAGTTAGGGATATGTGTACACAATAACCAGTTCCGAACCATTTAAACTATTGTTTCACCGAAAGTACTTGGGATCTATCATTCAGCGCAGGTGGCTACAATACCTTGCTACAAGAATTATTAGCAGCTTAAAAAAACCCTATATTTCCCAAGATCCTTTGGAGGAACATGTAATATTCAACCCGTTTTAACAGGTTTAACCTCAGCGACTGGATGTGCCCAAACTCAAGATACTCAGTTGAGGTTGTCACTTTGTTTTTTATCTCGGACTTTGTGCCTTTAACAGCTGCACAATCTGCTACCATCAAACAGTTCCAGCTTTTTCCAGTTTGGGACAAGCAGCCATAGGATATGCTTAACTTCCTTTACATTGCTGCCTATTGTGCACTTGTTGAACATACAGAAGCCCTACTGTGGGGGAAGGTAGAAAGGTTGCCACTGAATAACGTGTCTGATATGTTTCCTCTTAACTGAATTCCACAGCAAATGCCACAGAATTCCCCCAGTATATGTTTTGTTGCTACCTCTTTCTGAGGGAGAATTAAACTGAAGTTAATGTTTGTGAAAACAGGCCTGGAAATAAATCTAGATTTGCATGCACCTTTACAATGGAGGTTACCAAACTGAATACTCCCACACTCCAGAATACTCTGAGCTGGACAATTAACCCTCCCAGTTGGTTCTCAACACCTGTGTTTGCCTCAAAATACACCCACAAAGGTCCTACAATCCACCTGTCGCTTCCAAGCATATAATTTGCAAACCACAAGCTCTACAGTGTGTCTAATCCCTCTGGTCTTCATTGATTTGAAATTAATCTGGCTCTTCTTGCCAGTTGAGTGGGTTGTCTGGTGGAAAACCTGCTTGGTGGAAAAGAAAACACTAAGAACCAATGACCTGGCTGGCCAATTTACAAATGAAATTGGAAATTTAACATTATGGACACATTCTGGCAATGGGACAGTATTTATTGCTGTTGTTCTCAAACACTGTTCTGAGGAAACTTGGGTGAAAATTTTTTGGAGATTTCTGCTCAGAAATACGCAGCCACAGCATATAAAGCTGCTCTTTACAGCGTCAGACTACTGGGCCCACTCGGTCTACTGTCAGCATATATAGCTGCCAGTCAGAACGCAAATAGTTGGACTGACTTAGGAGACAGCTTTATTAAGTGTCATGTATCTTCTGGTCTTGTCTTTGAAGGGGGACTTGCTGTCAGAAATTTCAGTCCCTGCTTTGTTCTGTGACAACTCTGTTGCCCAATTCTCTGTTTGCATCCCAGAAATATCAGATAAACAGGACAGTGGGAGTTACAAGGGGTTCCTAGGAGCAGTATTGCTTGAAATATCTCTTCTCCAGCAACACCAACATTCCTTGCTGCAAGCAAGCTCACTTGCTGGGCTGGGGCCTGAATTGAGAAACCTTTTCCCAGCAGATGGCCTGGCTCTGCATATTTAGCAGGTGGAGACAGGCCAGTAGTGTAGCTACAGGGGGTCAGCATGATAAGTACTGCATGCACCGCAAATGCATCGTGTGCCCACCCCTCCCACTTGCTGCTGGAATCATCCAGAGCAGCGAAGGCAACACACTGCGCTTTGCTGTTGCTGCCCTGAATGGTTTTGGCGGCAAGTGGGAGGAGTAGCTACATGGCGTGTTGCGGCACCTGCAATATGCAGTGCAATGATCCCCTGTAGCTAACACTACTGGGACAGGCAAGTCAGCCATTGAAGGCTGCCATTGTCCAGCAGTTCTTTTTACTGTCCCCCCCAATGCAAAACACAGGTGGTTCCCTTGCTATTTTCCCCCTACTTTACTACCTTGATGTGATCTACTATACACAGAAGCCGCTATGTTTACACAAGAATATTCTCCCATGGGGCCTAGGGATGGGAGGCTGAGGCCTATGAAGCAGCAAAACGTTAAGACAAGGGAGCCTGAAGATAATTGGGTCTCTTTCCACTCTATTGTGTCTTTTTAAAACAACTCCCTTGCCACACCCATCTCTGGTTCTCTTTTTAAGCAAGTCGTATTATTTGGCAAGGAGTTGCCTATTCTAGTTATGCAGGAGGAAGCTCTTCTGAAGCTGTCTGTCTAGGGCAAACTGCACTATACCTGATGTGCCTGGTGTTTGTAGCAAATAGATCAGAGCATCTCCAGGTTGGGCAGGGGGAAAAACCCCAGTCTGAAACTCGGAGAGCTGCTTCTGGTCAGTGTAGACATGTGAACAAGATGGTCCAATGGTCTGAGGCAGTATAAGGCAGTTTGCCATGAAGGCTCAGCTTGCATCAGGATCTTGGCATGATGCAGGGGCGGGGGGGTACCCAGCCCTCTGTGGTCCTAAAACATCCAGATCCCCGCAGTTGCCTTTTACCCCTCATTCATTTTATTTAGTTTTCACCTGTGTATACCACCCTTCCTCCAAGGAGCTCAGAATGGTATACATGGTTCCTCCCCTCCTTTTGTCCTCACAACAGCCTTGTGAGGTAGGTAAGGCTAAGCGATAGTGACCGGTCTCCCAGGAAGCTTCATGGCTAAGCAGGGATTTGAACCTGGATCTTCCAGGTCTTCCCGAACCACTCCCCCATTCTGGCTCCCATTTGTGTCAGAGGCGCTTGAATCTTGAAACTGAAAGGATCTGTGTGTGTCCGTCATTTTATTTATATCCGTTTTTCTTATTTCCCCTCTCCACACTTGACCAGCAGCTTTTCAAATGAGGCAAAAATCTTGTAGCAGGGGAAACTTGGTGGTGTTCCTGGCAGAAAAGCCCATGTAATGGAAACAGCTGATATTTGTCCTGATTATTTCCAATTGAGCTGTTCTTTAGCCAAGGAATTGAGCTTGGCCAGCTTGTGTGATACTGTGGGGCTGCCAAATGCGTAAAAGAAATCCCAAGCACTTAAATGCTTAAAAAAAAGGACAAGGCAAGTCCAGTTGTGTAAACAAATTTGTAAGACTTGGGTTGACATATGGTGGGGAGATGGCTTGTCAACTTGTCTTACGCGCACTGCGTCCTTTGTCCTGTCTGGGGAGTGCCTCGATTTACGTTTGCCAAATCCAAAGGTCACCACTTTCTGAACACGTCACTTTGGACCCTGTTGACACATTATTAAGAGCCGTGCTCTCACGAAAGAACCAGTAGTTGATGGCTCCTGCCTGCTGTTGGGAAACCAAAGGCTGTCTCTGGCTTTATTCTTTTTTGGCCACATCCTTTTCTCAGGAATACAAATGTGTTTCTCTCTCCTCCCTGCCCCCAACCACTGTGGTGTTTGGTTTGCTCATAGGCTCTTTAGGTTGATAATCAAGGGTGTTGCCTTGTGGCTTTTCAGCTGAAAGGAGAGCTTTCAAGAGGGAAATCTGGTTTGCCTCTGCCTCTTGGGGATGTTTTCACAATCTGCCTTACTTCATGAGACACACCTAATATAAGAATTGTGGAATTGTCAGGTTAGAAGGGATTTGGAATGTCTCCCGGGGCATCGCCTGAAAATGTGGGTGATTGAGCACAATCTGCACAGCTGAGAGCGTTGCACTCAGACATGCCAACAGAGAGTTGTACTCTGTGACCCGTAGAACAGGAGTGGCAGAAGTTAGATTGGGATCTCCAGGTAGATTTCGGAGTTGGTTGCTGAAAGTAGAGTTTCTGACAAGAGTTTCTTGCTGTAAAACAGCAGCAAGAAGAATTGCAAGTTTAAAAAAAATACCTCTGCCATGGCTGGCCTTGTGCTAACTGTATCTTGCTCAGCCCCAGTTCTCCTCACCTGTAGGGCCTGCCCATCCATGTGGTCAATTGAGGCAGTTGCCTCAGGCAGCAGATCGGTGGGGGGCGCCCACTTCCATCCACCCACTCACCAGCACTGTTCATCCTCCTCTCTCCACTCCTTGGACTGGAAAAGGAAGATGGGGAAGAGCAGAACCTAAGAGAAGCCTCACTGGATCAGGCCATGGGACCATCTAGTCCATCTTCCTGTGTCTCACAATGGCCCACCAGATGCCTCAGGGAGCACGCACGACAACCAGGTACTTGTATCGTCCTGCCACTCCCCTGCATCTGGCATTCTAAGGTATTACCCTTGCCCCACCCCCAAGGAAGACACCAGACTAAGGTTAGGGTTTGATTTTATTAAACACAACTTGCAACTCTCACTGAACACCCACCCCTCCCATCCCAGTCTGGGGTAGGCAAAAAACAACAGCAACCCTGCCATCCATGGCCAGTTCGAATGACAGGAAAAAAATTCCTACCCAGCCCTCATGATGAGCGACCAGCTAATCTCAGACTGGACATACTTGTCATAGCTTGTCACCTGTGATGGTTTTCCTCCATAAATCCATCCTATGCCTTTTTAAAGGCATCCAGGCCAGATACCATCACCACATCTTTTGGCAAGGAGTTCCACAGAGTAATTACGTGCTGGGTAAAGAAATATTTCCTCTATCTACTCTATCCACCCCCTGCATTATTTTGTATGTCTCAATCATGTTCCGCCTCAGGCGCCTTGTTTCTGGACTGAAGAGCCCCAAATGCTATAGTCCTTCCTTGTAAGGGAGGTGCCTCAGCCCAGTAATCATCCAGCAGAAATCTGGAGGAGAGTGGTGGCAAAATGAGAAGTTGTAGGAAAAAGCAGAGTAATATCCCACAAGTCTGCCCATTCTGCTAAACAAGTGAGTCAAGAGTGCATAATTTCTTATTTCATAGTCATTCTCTGTGTGTTAACCATTTGTCCATAATTTTCATTTTGATTTTGCTTAGGAAGGGGTCAAGAGCAATGTGAGGCAATGACGTCCCATTTCCCTTAACCCCTGAAAACTCAGCAAGCATTCTGCACATACACATGCCAGTATATCTTCCTAGCCATAAGGAAGATAGACTTGGTTCTGGATTGATTTGGTGTTAATGAAAACTCAGTTTCCCACAAAACTGACCTTGTGCCCAGTAGCAGAATCAGGCCTCCTCGGCAGAGATGCAGTACCCACACTCTCAGTGCTGGTTTTGCATGCTTGGTGGTGAAACTATTTGTGCCATGCATTTTCACAGCCTTTCTTTCTTGTTTGCTGGTCCAACCTGAAGATCCTTGAAGGGAGGAAGCCGTGATCAGGAAAAGGTTGCTACCCTGTTTTGTATTTAGTTATCTGGGATTCATCACATGCAAACAACAACACGCCATGTCATTTTTTAAAGCTATTTCAATTAGGGTGAAGTGTGAGTTCAGTCCTATGTGGGAATTAGATTGTAAATGTGGCGCTTGGAGTGGGTAACCCTATCCAACGTACCATTGTGGTCCGAGCAGCTTCTGTCAACTGCTGGAATAAAACAGGGCAGTGATTTACCAAGGGCTAGAACCAGAGAGAGAGAGAGAGAGTGTCCATGACAAGGTTTAGACTGTGAACCCCTTGTGGGAGGGGCCTTCCCTCTTGTTCTTTGCAAATCATTACCTTGCACATGGATGCAACTGTATAAATCTGTGGTTCTCAAAGTGTGCGCTACAGCACCCTGGGGTGCCAGTGAACCAAAGGGGCACCATGGCGCTGTGGGATAGTTTAAGATATTTAAAGGGCTACACAGTGAGGGGACTGAAAAAATGACAATCGGCCTGGGGCGCCATGAAAAGAGACAGTTTGAAAACTGCTGGCGTAAATAATACATACACTATAGCTTTAGTTATGTTACCTATTACTTTTTAATTATTATTGCATTTCTATCCTGCTTTTCATTTTGCTGAAATGTTAAATGTTGCTTTTATGTTTTACTTGTAAGCTGCTTTGCATTTTAAAAGCAGCTTACAAGTAAAACATAAAACTAAAATTTACAAAACAGTCATCACACTAAGAAAAAAAAATACAGCAGGCAGCAAAAACTGATACCAGCAATTAAAAATATGCATACCTACAAACAGGATTTGAAGGGAAAAGACTCTGTGAAATGAAAGCAGCCATTCAGGGAAGGGAGATTCAGAACTTTGTGAGGCTGCTACTGGGAAGGCCCCGTCCATGCTACCTGCCAAACAGATCTCTGCTATTAGCGGGCCAGAGAGCAAGGTCTTAGAAACAGTTGTCGGGGACTGGGCAAGTTGATATGGGAGAAGCCAGTTCCTTTTGGGTAGCCTGGTCTCAGGTGTAAAGGGATTTAAAACCAGCACTTTGAATGTTGCCAGGAAGCAAATTAGTAGCCAGCAGAGTTGGAGCAGAATAGGTAACTTGGCCCCTTGAACTAACCCAGCAGCCACATACGATAGAATCTTCTGATCCGTTTTCAAAGACAGCCCCTTACCTGTAATGCGTTGCAGAAGTCTAGTCTGGATGTAACCAGCACATGGATATTTATGGCCAGATCTGACATTTCTGGGCATGCAACTGATGTGCAACTGATGTGCCAGTCAGAACTGGCAAAAGGCACTCCTGGCCACAGTGCTCACCTTGGCATCCAGAGGCAGTGCCAGGTGAAAGTACACATCCCCAAACTGCATGCTTGATCTTTTAGGGAGAGTGTGACCCTGCCCAAACCAGGACATTAGGGTACAGATATTCTAAAAATATATAACCCACTTTTCCTACCCATTGGGCAACTCAAGGTAGAAATTAATATGAGCAATTAGTTCATATTGCTAATAATGATGGGGAGGGGTTGAGAGATCTGTGGTTTATATAAGATCCCCTTTGAGAACTTATGGCAGAGTTGAGGCATAGACACCTTGGCCTGGTTGAGCACTGCAGCCACTTTGAGAGAGGACTTTTTCTTCTCAAAACTTCCACCCCTTTGGAGGAATCCATTTTGCCCTGCATGTTTGCATAAAAACCGGCTTTTCTTTGCTTCCCACTTCCTCAGGCAGGGCCTGAGAGCCTCTATGCTTTGCCACACTTGCCCCTGTGTGGAAAGAACTGGTTGCTTTGCGTCAGAGGGAGTCGAGGTGAGGAATGAGTAACAGGAAGAGATAAAGCATCAAGAAAACCAAGAGCCCGTTTTTATGCAAAGTTCTGAGCAATAAAAGAACCTGGGACAATGTTATCTCAGGCAGGGCTGTTTTTCTTCTGAGTAACAGGTGCAATAGGAGTGACCTGAGTGTGACTTTTATTACTGTATTTCCCTCTGGGAGCCTTGCGTGGGAGGAGAATGGCCGTGGTTTGAGGGGGTGGGGTGCAGGGTTCCTGGTGCCTTTTTATGGCTCTGTGAGTGGCAGGTGATCAACCTGTTTTGTGATCTGAGCTGCCATCATTGGATAAGAGAAGTAGCAGTGAGTCAGCAAGTCCCTGCCTCTTAGAGCCCATCCTATGCATGCTTACTCAGAAAGCAAGTCCCATTCTAATCAATGTGGTTTATTCCCAAGTAAGTCTAGCTAGAATTGCAGGTTTAGGGCCAAAATTTCCAATTTTCCAGCCCTGGTGTAGCCATTCCAGTCGGGTGTGTGCTGCATTCTGTCTGTGTGTGTGTGTGTGTGTGCGTGTGTGTGTGTGTGGCAGGGGAGAGTTATGAAGTTCTCAAGGTAAGGGAACATTTGTTTGCTTATCTCAGGGCTGCATTGCAGCTGCATCAGCACCTAACCAGAAAGTTGGATACGATTGAGCCCTTAGTCTCGTCTTCTTCCCATCTAGCATATTTGACTCTCTCTCAGCGTGTTCTAATAAGTTGTTCACATGAATATTTTTACTGCATTAAAAGTGGATACACGCACTATGTTTCTGTGGGAGTCCTCCATGTGCTGCCTCTGAGGACTAGTAAATGTATAATTTCCCGTATCAGGAGTGATTGAATTGTCCAAGCATATTTGATGCAGAGAATGGAGGAATTACCCATCTTCAGTGGAGGCTGATTGGAAAGAGGCCGGGCTGCTATTTGTAACTCATGCATAGATGCAATAGGCAGCGTCCTTGTAGAGCTAATTATTCCTCTGTTGCTTCTCTGTATCGGTAGAACCAAATAGCACCCAATACAGAGGAATAGCAGAATATCTGCTCCAAACAGAGGCTGTCTAAGGCAAAGGGTGATTTTTAAAAAAATTTTATTAATACAACTAAAGCAGACAAACAATGAAACAAATAACATAAAAAAGAAAATAGATTTGGGATATATAAATCAAATGTGGAGTAATACATATAAATTTCTTCCATCTTCTACAAAATATTGATCATATTAAAAATTGTATCTCATAGACAGCCTCTTATTTATGTCTTTAATGCTTGCTTCCTTAAATTTTTTAATCTTCTTAACAATTGTTTATTTTAATCCCTGATGAAGTATTTTAAATCTATATCAACCACTACTCATCAAATCCATAACTCATTTCACCGTGATTATACTTCATAATTCATTTGATGTGTTGATGGGAGACCAGTTTCTTTAAGCCTAGGTCTTTCTCAATCACATATAAAATGGAAGAGGATTTTGGGGTGTAACTTTTAGGCCAAAAAAAAACCCCTAATGGTTGAGGGTGCACAACCCTCCCCCCTCCTACCATTTCCTCCCTGCAGTCTGTTCTCTCTTCACATATTTTTTCCTTGAAATACTGAAATACAATGAAATACTTGAAATACTGAAATATACTTTACTGGGAGGAAATGCTTCAGGGGAGACTATGGGAAAGTTGGTGGTGGGCATAGGGTAGGTTTAGCTTCCTTAATCTGGACACTCTTTTTGCTTAAAAAAAAGAAGAAGTTCCCTTTGATGTGGGAGAAACCCCCCCTTCATTTCCCTCAGAAACTGCCATGATTCCCGCCACCTGGCTGCCGGCACACAGCCCAGCCAAGCCGCAAACCACCACGCCCCTCCGACACCTAGCCATGCCACGCTAAACTGAACGCTGGCCAGGGTCGAACTTGCGGCCGCAACTCTTCAACTCTCCCGTTTCCTCATTCTGACAGCCAGTGGGGAGGCCGAGATTCGAACTCGCGCCGCAGCCATTGCCCCAGCCAGCCAGCTAAGCCACTCAGCTGGCGATTACAAACGCACCTGATAGGATTACCAATCCTTGACTTGCGGTTTCACCCCAGCACACGCCATAAACAAATTGTTAACCACAAGTCGATGAACCAGCTAACACATCTTTAGACCATTCCTAGAAAGCATCGCTACTGACTGTAAAACTCAGAAGCAGCCCGGGTTTCCCCGGAATCCCCGATCACGTAGTTCGGGGTGAGCTGTCAGAAAAGCGGGGAGCTGTCAAAAGCCCTTTCTTAAAGGGGAAGCCAGTTTTTATGAATGAATGCTGTGTTTTATGAATGGGGATGTGCTGAACTGTCGTGTTAGGTGTTGTGCTTATGCGTACTGTAAAAGGGAAGACCTAAAATGGCCGCCGGTGGACAAAATGGATGCCTGCCTACTCGAGGGACGTGCTGCACCATCAAGATGGATCTTCGAGTCACGTCCTCAGCGGTGGCGTCCACAGTCGTCGCCAAGAAGATGATGAGATTGCATGAACTTTTGTTGTAAACAGTTTTCGTTTGCATATGAGTTTTGTTGTAAATAGTTTTTGTTTGCATACTGAGATATAGGTCTATCACTGGATCATCCTTTTGTGACAGAGAGATACGTGTCTGTCTTTGCCCCCCCCCCAATTAACCCTACGCCTCTTTGTCACCTTTCAGATTCAATCAAGTGCCTTTTACTCACTATCACAGCCATTTGCCACTTCTCCATTCTTTTGTAATGTGCAGATTAGCTCCCCTCTTGGGGCGCCGCTCACCCCCTGGGAGAGCGGACATGTCTCGGTGAGTTCCCCAAACCCACTCTGGACCAATCAGAGGCCCCAAAAACCATGATACAGCAATGATCAAGGTGGGATTAGGCAACTGAGTTTAATTGGATGTTATATTTTCACTTTATCTGAATATGAAAACATAAAAAAATGCCTGTTTCTTAGCTGTTGGCACGCTAGTAGGGTGCCCTCTTGCACGCACGTTTTGCCACCTGTAGCATCTTTTATTGCAATAAAACTCTTCTTCCTTCTGCAACATCGAAGTCCAGCTGGCATTTCTTCTTCGTTGACGTTCCTTTTGGTAAGTGAGCAGGAGGGGATCCAGGACAGGCCGGGATTGAGGGAGTTGGGTTTAGAGTAACGAGCTTCATGGGACCCAATCAGGATGGGAATGCACTCCAGGGAAACGAAACCTCAAATTTGACGGGTCCTGAACTTAAAGGGACAGGAGCCCGGGGAAATCAAATTGGTAACCTGATTTTCTCCTACTTCACCTTTTTTACATGAAGTAGAGGTAGACCTGGGTTTAAACGAGTGGCACCCTCATACCCAGCTCCATCATAAGTCCCAGCCCTCTTACCTAGCACAGTACACAGGGCAGGCCCATCCATGCTGTTGACTGAGGCAGAGTGGAAGTGGCCATGGTGTGCACCTGACGTTCTAGCCCACCACTCTCTTCCCTCCTTCACACTTCCTCTTTGCTTGATTCTCCTCTTCCTTTTCAAATCCAGGAGGAATGACAGAGGTAGCGGATGGCCTGCCACTGGGTCTTAGGCCCACTCTGACATTGCGCTGTTATTTCTGATGTGGCCTAATGGCCTGCCATGGGTTCAAGGAGTTGATACTTAACAATGGGCCAGGTGGTTGTAAGGATTTACAGAGCTTAACAGTGGCCTGCCCTGCAGAGTGGTTGTGAGGGGCTATGGAGATATGATGGTAAGCACTCTAAGGAAGAGAAAAGACACTCCGGAGAAAAGCCATACTGCAGAGTTTCCTTAAAGGGAAATTCATCATTTACAATGTGTGTGTCCCCAGAGGACTTTCCCCAGAAGGTCCAGCAAATATTATCTTCTGTTCGTTCTTAGACTTCTGTGCAGTGCTTCCCTGTATGTGTTTTTTTTTCCTGCTTTCTCTCCCTCCTTCCCCCTCCCGCCTCTGGTCACTTCCTTTTACGGCACAGTAAGGAGTCATTTGGCCCTGTGAGTCAGCAGAATGCAGGTAACCTTTCCCCTGAAGGGTAAACAGCTGCTCCCAGGGTGTGGCTTGGTGGGCACAGTGGCAGCCTCTTTTGCGGAAAGAGCAGAGCGTGTAATGAAGGGGAGGGCAGACTGAGACATGGCTCCTGGACTTCCTCCATTGCAACAGCTGTGTGTCCCCTACTTCTCTGCTGCCCTGCAAAGGCCAGCTGATCTGAGAAGCAACACTACTGCAAATAGGAGCACCCCACCAGTCAGGCAGATGCAGTGAGGTTGTCTCCCCTTTCGAAGGGAGTGCTGCTGACACACCAAGATCTTGCTGTTTGGGCTGATGGCTCTGCTCAGACACTCGCTTGGCTGTGGCCCTCTGGAGGGGCTATCATGGCTCTCTTGCTTTGCAGGCAGAAGGACTCCGGTTCAATCCTGGCAGCATCTGCAAGAAAAAGCCTGATCCGAATCTCTGGTGAGCCGCCACCAGCTTGTGTCAACACTACTGAGCTACGTGGATCAAGGGTCTGACTCGGTATAAACCAGCTTCCTAAGAGGCAGACTGGGGTGGATTAGTGGGGATTGGGTTGCTGCTGCGGCCATCCTGTGTCTTCATCCACTGCTGCTTCCACTCCTCCTGGATTTGAGAGGGACAGAGCACAAGAGGAAATGTGGGAGAGGGTAGTGGGTTAGAGCGGCCCCAGGGAGACACCCTCTAGCCCACCATTCTCCTCCCACACTTTTCAAATGCAACAGGCCTGGTAGGAGGACTGAGCAGATTGTTTTATGCTGCCCCCCAAACCAGGTGGACAGTGGTCAAAGAGGAGGAGAGTGAGGCAGCCAGGATGGAGAGTGGCAGAGATGCCATTTTGGTGCCTTGCCTAAGTCACCCAAAGGTGTCAGGCCATTGCTATCACGTTTCTCCTACACACGTGGCTTAGAGGACACCTGGAGTGTTCAGTGGCCAAATGTGCTGCACAGTGTAAGGCTGCAGGCACAGGGCCAATGGGAAGTTGCAGTGATGCTATACTATACTGCTTTGACCTTCCACCTTGTCTGAGCAAGTGGCTGCCTGCCTTTGCAATTGCCATCATCTTTTCCTGTTTGCTTATCCTGCTTTTCAACCTCGAAAGATTTCCCAAGGTGGCTTGCTCAAAGCTGGATATACTGCAGCTAACTGCTAGTGCTTTTGCCCTCTGCTGCAGAGCATGGCATTGTGCGGGGTTGTATATCCACTCCTAGCCACCGAGACTGCAAGTCTTTCTGTTGTCCAAAGATAGAGAGGGAGCAGCTAAGCATCTGATGTGCTCCCAAGTGATGGAAAATAGGCGTGACTGGACCCTAATGAACATAAAACTGGACAGAAGTTTATTTTAATAATGGTATATTATTGTGTGTGAACCCCACTACTGACAGTTTACCTATTACATTTTGTGATGGAGTGAGAGGATTCGAACCCCAGTCTAGGTCCAGGACACTAACCACTACACTATACCTTGGTCATCTTCAGCCTCAGCTACTGCAGTTGGCACCTTTCTGGTCTTCCTCATTCACACCTCAGGTCTCTCATTTCTATACAATATTTCTGTTACTGAGGGAGACAGTGCCGCTGAACAACAACGAGGCTTCATTTAACTTTAATTCATGGCTGTTGATGGACCCACCCACCATGAATCTGTTTTGTAAGTTGAACTGCCTAAATGTGACATATTGTTAATATGTTAATTGTCTGCTTCCAAATAATGGAGAGGCCTTGTCCTGTTTGTTTGCTTCCTTGTCCTGTTGTTTGTTTGTTCCCTTGTCCTGACAAACCCTTCAAAAAAAACTCAAGTGAGGGCAGGCACAGAAATGAAGGACGCTGCGCTACTTCCTCAAGAGATTGGCTGTTGTTTGTATTGGCAGAAAGGTTTATTGAGTTCATGACACTGTCATGTCCTCCAGCACACGTGTTCATGGAGCCTCATCAGTCTCCGGAGCAGCCATTTTCAACCACTGGGCTGCAGCACATTGGCGTGCTGTCAATGGTCCACAGGTGTGCTGTGTGAGTTTGGCCATTTACTCATAAGGCCATTATGAGTGCCCCCCCCCCCAGCAGCACAATGTGCCCTGTGAATTACCACAAGCCTGATGGTGAGCATGGACAATTTTAAGAGTCTTGTTGGCGTGCCATGAGATAAGTTGAAAATCACGGTGTGGTTTCTAGTATTCTCATTCCAAACAGAAGAGGGGAATTACTTTCTTTCCTCTCTTTTTCCCAGCCCTTGTTACCTGGTGACTTCCTTTGTTTTCCTTTTCAGAATCACAGGCTTGCCAGGTGTGGGCCTGTGTCCTTTTGCAAACCGGGCTGTCTCCTGGTCATTACTGAGCAAACTTTTTGGACTCAAGAAATTGTAGGCCTCTTAAGTTTATAAATATTATATACGCTTTACTGTGACACTTTTCCAAAGTTGCACTCCCCCCCCAGCATTCCCAAAATCCAACTCTATCCTTAGACAGTTAACCAAATAATTCCTGGCATCTATTCATGGCTGTCAAGGCCTGCATTTTCTCCAGTGGTTTTGTTCCCAAGAATAGTATTCCCAGCAAAGCAGAAAGTCTCATTGTCTCTGGGTAGGCAGGGTCTTTCTTCCTTCAGCTGATCTGGACTCGGTTCCAGTGCTGCTGTAATTGGTTGCTGGGGTTGCTCTGCAGATTTGGGGGTCTTCACAAATCTTCACTAAGGGAGTTTCTGTGAAGAATTGGCAGCATTGTCGGCTTTCCATCTTCCCAATCATTTACACTGGGAATGACCTCAGACAGAAAATCTTCCCTGTCTCTTTTGCTTTCATTGTGAGGAGAGGGGGAAGAGCAGTTATTTCAGTTATACAGTACATGCTTTAGTTTCATTGCAGTTATGGTTTTTGGTGTATATACACATGTGCACCAGAGCTCCTCAGTTTCGTTTCAAGTAGCAAGCATGACTGCATCTTGAAGCCACTACAACTGCACCTATCTATGGTCACAAAAGGGCAGTCATTGTAAGCCCTTTTGGGTAGGAACCTGTATTGGTTTTGCTAATGTTTCTTTATGAAGTCTATTATGTATTGATGGTGCCACATAAATGTTTAGGTAAAAGGTAAAGGTTCCCCCAAGACCAAATGATGTACTATGGCATAAACGTAGACTTCATTCATTCATCATTCAGCTTCATTCGTTGCCCAGAACAAAGCTGGAAGTTGAGGAATGTCAAGGTCACATCTCCTTTCTGTTTGTTCTCCCTTGGGTTTCTAGTAGAGGGGGGGAGGGGGTGCTTGTCAGTGCTAGCTAGAATCCAGTCTTCAGTGAGCAGCTGTCTGTGCTGGACAAGGGTGCCATCTTGTGGCTATAAATGAAATACCTAATTCACAAACCTCAGAAGCAGCTTTTGCAGAAGCACCAAAACAGCATTGAGGGGGTAAGCAGCATTTGAATCAGGGGCACTGTTGGGGCAAAGCTTTAAAACATCCCTTATCCCCCCCCCAACAGTCCTGATCCCAGTTAGGGCTCTGCCCACGTATTTGAATTTAAAAATACCAACACAGGCCTGACTTGCACAAATAGGGCTGGCCCACCCACAAGGCCGACTGAGTCTGATGCCTCAGGCACCTGCCAAGATGGCGGAGATGATAGGAAGCTAATTGCCAGAGCTCCTCCGATTTTAAAGTTTTTATGAGTTTTTTTTAGCTCATAAGTCTTTTAATTGTTTTTTTTAATTGGTTTTTTAAGCTCTGTTTTGGCTATCTTTATTGGAATGTTTTTCCTTTACTCCCCCTGGAGATTACGGCAAGTAGCGGACTGGACTTAGTGCTGTGCTGCTACGAGGTTTGAAACCGACTGTGGAGAAGAGGATTTATTGTTTGGAGAAGAGTCACAGTTTGGAGCAGTTTTATATTAGAACATCTCCTGAGCTTGTGTCTTTCTGATGTGGTTAAGTACTCGGACTCTTAAAATAAACAGGTGCCTCTTTCCCTCTTCGCCTTAGCAGGTTGGGCGTCCCTTATCAGACGCCATTTCTTCTGAATTGGAGCCAGCTCTGCATTGAAAGAAAACTTATCAGTCTGCAGCGCATAACAACTCGAGAAGTTTTTGGCCATCTGCTAAATGATGTTTTGAAGCGCTTGGAGATAGGTCCACTAATTATATTTGATTATACTACGTTAAGGCTAAACCATTCTGCTTTACTGAACTCGAGGGAGCTTCCCCCCCCCCCTCCTCTCTGGATCATCGTTTGTAGTGCTTAATGAGTTGTTCGTGGCGTCGGCTGTTTGCCAGGCTGGGGTCGGCAAAGATCAGGAGTTTCTTTTGAAGCAGATAAGCTGTCTACACATTGGATAAGAAGGTACAATTGGTAAAAGGATTGTTTTCTTCCTTACTGTGAATTGAGAATTGAGAATTGCTGTACTTCTCCTTTAAATTGTTCCTCCTCTCGTGTTCTACTCCCATTTTGTGGCACTACTCCCTTGATCCTGCGTTCAAAATTACTGTATTTAACTAACTTCTCATCCAGTTTTCCATACTCAGGCCTATGATGGTATTGACAAGGAATCAATATAAAAATCTGGATTTAAAACCTCTATTGTTACAAGATGGAAAGAAAGCATCAAGCAGGAAGCCAGCTAACTCGATGCAGGCGAGAATAACAAACTTTTTCCCCAGAGTATCTCTGGAGGGAAATGCCCCTATGAGTGTGGAGCCTGAGTCGGGGGAACTACTATCTATGATAATTAAGTCCCCATCTAAGTCATTGTTGCCTGAGCTTGACAAAGATGAAGCTACTCTTCCCACGAACTATCATGAAGGCTCCCTACAGGGGGACCTTCAGTCCCATCTAGTTCCGTCAGAAGAACCTCAACATCATGAACAATTGGATTCTAATCCTGAACCCTTGCTTCACCCATCTCCCTCTGACTCCTTTTCCTTGGATTTGTTGGGCACGCAGTCTACTTTGATTGCTCATACTCTTAAACACCTGTTGGAGGACTTATATCAGATCGGCTATTGGAGATCTGAAGTCACTGCTTGTGGAATTAACAAGAACTGTTAAGCAATCTATTCAGAAGCAAGTCAATAACCTTGATATTGCTTTTACGAATGCTGCCAAGGATGCCAATAAAACTGCCCCTAGACTGATTGCTACTACACAGGCATTGTACCCTTCTATCGCCAGAATAAAAGGTACACCTCCTCGGCAAGTGGTTGATGAAGCTTGTAATCCATCTACAATGGTGCTCTCGATTACTGATCCCAGCTCCAGCCAGGAAATTCCGGCTCTACTGCCTCCTTCACCGACTTGTAGCAACAGACTAGAAGATGATCCAGACGTCTGTCTACCTTTGAGACCACCAAGCACCCCTCTTGAGAAGTCCAAGTATCCTGATTCTACTTTGATTCTCATGAAGTCCCAGTTAATGTTCAAGAATTTTCCCAACCCAAGGAAAAAGTTATCAGCGACGGGGAAACGACTCTATTTTTTTAGAACGGTGTCCTCTTTGGGGGTGATTCCCCCTCCTTTAGAGGAAATTATTGATGTGGAATTTATTCCTTTCCCTTTTTCTATTACGGGTCTTAGAGTGGAATTTGCTAACATACTTTCAGTTCGCAGATTCCTAAAATATAAGACTTGGTTGACAAATGCTAACATAGAGGTATACAGATACTTTTGTAATCCCTTAATTCGTCCGTTATTACCTATTAAGAATGTAGAAATGATAGATCCTGCTACCATTGAATTACCTCATACTTCTGACCCATTATTGGTGAATCAAACTCTGTCTCAACCAGTCCCACTTAAAACTGGAAGTCAGCCCTGTGTGCATTTAATGCAAGCAGAATTAAATCCTAATAAGAACAAAATTAAACCTCCCAAGGAGAAACTTGCTAATGTTGACCCTGAAATACACAATGCCCTCTCCGAGGAAGAGGCAAATTTGATCACGGGTTTTTTTCTTTTGCCTGAGGAAGGTCAATTATTCATTAAAGACAGGCTTCATACGTTATCCAGGTTATTAAATTTGGATTTACCCAAGATTGAGAAGGAAAATGTCACATCTTATAGGAGTGATTTCCCCACTCCTTTATCTCCTTCTTGTGCTGTGGATAGAGGCTCTCATGATGGCTCCTTACTTTCAGTGGATGCCCCAACACAACCTGTTCCTCTCCCAAATTATAACTCTATAAACCCTGATTCCAAAGGTGACAATTTGATCCTTAACGTAGAGTCCGCTTTGTTACCCTCTTCTACCTCCTTACCTGTTATTTCTGTTAAATCCCCCCTCCAAAAATTAGATGAAATTACCATGAGGGCATCTTCTTTAGTCAATAACAGAATTTCCCTTGGGGCAATTAATCAGTCATTCAATACCGATATTCCTTGTCGGTTAACCAACTCGGACCTTTCTTGTTGACTATCTGTACCCTCTCAGGCTCCTTTAAATCAAACATCTTCTCTTAAGCTAATTTCTTGGAATATAGCGGGTTGGGAAAAAAAGAAAACAGATCATGATTTCATCAATTATTTATCGTCTTTTGACATTATTCTTCTTCAAGAAACCTGGTCTCTAACTTCTTTATATATACCTGGATTCACTTCTCATCACCTCCCAGCTTTCAAATTGAAACAAATGGGTCGCCCTTGTGCTGGCCTTTGTTGTCTGATTAATTCTTCCTCCTGGTATTCTTTAACTCGCCTTGTTTCCCAATCTAGATTTTTTCAAGCTTTTTTGCTTTTGTGTAAAGACCTTAAGATATTAGTTCTTAATATATATATCCCACCCTCCTATTCAGATACTCCCACACCTTGGGACGAGGTGAAGTCTTTCACAATTGAATACTTGATGACCAAACCCCCTGTTTCCCTTCTTTTATTGGGCGATTTTAACGCTAGATTGGGACCTAACAACTTAGCCCTGGCTCAACATATGAATTGGGATTCAGAAGAGCTGATCCCCCCCTGAGTTTCAAGGTTTAAGATTCTCACAAGATCCCGCATTCAATAATTATACTTCACACCTGATAGATCTTTGTCTTGAATTCAATCTACATATACTTAATGGCTCTATTGCTAGTGATATCCCAGGTAGACTAACTCATTTTTCCTCTAGGGGAACTAGTGTTTTAGATTATGCACTTACCACCTCAGACCTTCTGTCCCTTTTCTCAGACTTTACTATCGACCCTCGATCTGATAGTGACCATCTGCCTATTCTTCTTGTTCTAACTCTTCCTTCTTGTAATACATTGTCTACTTATTCCCGCCCACAATTTGCACCTCGCCTTAAATGGTCTCCCAAGATTGAGGAAGCTTTCAACATTTGGTCTAGAAAGAGTGAATCTATAAATCTAAATCGGAAGTTGACTGAGGCCATCTTGCCCTCTACTGCTATTGTTATCTATGAGTCTCTCTCCAAATCGCTAGTCCAGTCTCTTAGAGCGTCTCTTTCCACAAATTCTTATAAACAAGCTCCTTCCTGGTTTGATACAGAATGCTGGATCGCCAAGAAGTGTGTTAGACAGTTCTTTTTCTTAGTTCGCCATGACCCCTCTCCGGCCCTTCTAAAATTATATTTCCAGATCAGGAAGTCATGTCAAACCCTTTTAGAAGAAAAGAAGCATTTATTTGCTCAACGCAACTGGCAATTACTTTATGAAGCGATTCATTCCAATAATTATAAACTTTTTTGGTCACTTGTTTCTCGCACAAATTCCCCCCCAGTTTGTAATGTCCCCTCTACCATCTCTGCTTCTACCTGGGTTACTCATTTTTCCAGAATTTTTTCAGCACCAGTCATATACAAAGTTTCTACTCCGTGTCTAACTGACTCTCCGGAATGGCCACCAGTCACTCCTGATGAAGTCATAGAGCTTATTAGTACTTTGAAACCTGGGAAAGCTTCTGGTCCTGACGAAATTTTAGCTGAAATTCTTACTAGTAACCCTTCTTGGTGGTCGAACCCCTTATCTAACCTATTTACTCTAATTAATCAATCAGGTTTGTTCCCCGACTCTTGGCTTTCTTCAACAATTGTACCCATCTTTAAAAAGGGTGACCCTGCTCTTCCAGACAACTATAGGCCAATAAGCCTACTCTCAATTATCGGGAAGCTCTACTCTAAATATCTACTTAATAGACTTACATCTTGGGCCCTCTCAAAAGGCTTGCCAGGTAGGGAACAAATAGGTTTCCGCCCGGGTGCCTCCACAGTTGACCATGCCTTCACGTTGTCTTTTTTGGCCGAAAAATACTCTGCCTACTATGGAATCAAATTGTATACGGCCTTTATAGATCTCAGAGGAGCGTTTGATTCAATCAATAGGGATATCCTGTGGAAGAAATTGACCAATTGGGGGATTGATCCTCGCCTTCTTTTTTTAATTCAGTGTCTCCATTCTTCTAATTCTTGTCGAATTCGCCTTGATGGCATAGGCTCCATGACTGACGAAATTCCTATCAACAAAGGAGTCCGTCAAGGCTGTATACTTGCTCCCTTCCTTTTCAATCTATACCTTGCTGACTTGCCCTCCTTTCTTTCTAGTTTAGAAAACTCCCCTCCTTCGCTTAATGGTGTTCCTGTACCTATCCTTCTCTATGCTGATGATGCAGTCCTGCTGTCAGTCACAAAATCTGGCCTTCGTCATCTGCTATCTTCTTTTCAAGAATACTGTCTTTCTAATGAATTATTAATCAATTCTGAGAAAACCAAAATTTTGGCCTTCTCGAAATCTTGGGCCCCGATGGTCTGGAAGATAGGTAAATTATCATTCCAGCAAGTTCAGACTTTTAAATATTTGGGGATTACTTTTCATTTCCGACACAGCTAGCTTCCTCATCGCAAAAATGCCATTTCTTCAGCCTTGTTACGCTTAAACGCGATCGCTCGATTTCATTATACCAGAGGCAACCAGTATATTCCTGCTGCTCTTCATATTTTTCAAATTAAAATTCTCCCCCAACTTCTATATGGAGCCCCAATCTGGATCGAGGCTGCAAATCAAGATCTAGATAAAATAGCTGCCTCTTTCCTCAGAAGGATTCTTGGGGTCCCTAATATAATCAGATTGTCTACCCTAATACTTGAGCTAGGTATCCACCTTCCTTCAACTACTGCTTGGTCCTTTACTTTTAAGTTTTGGCTTCGATTGCATCTTAATATTCATCCTGATTCTATACTCAATGATTTACTAAAAGACCCTTTTCTATCCAAGTGGTTCAAACTTCTTGATGCCAAACTCTTATCTTTAGACCTTTCCCCTGAATCTCTCTCAGACATTAATCTTCATAGAGCGCATCAAATTATCAAATCTAAACTTTGGGAACAGGAACTTAATCGATTACTTCCCAATTTAAACCCCACCTGTTCCCCTCATTTTTTTGGTCTCTCCCCTTCTCTTGGTGGCCCTTCTAATTATTTCAGTAAATTAATTAATCCTAGCAAAAGGAGAGCATTTATGCTAGCGAGACTAAACATTTTTCCATCAGCTGTTCATTTTGGCAGATTCTTAAATATTCCGCATAATAACAGACTTTGCCTCTTTTGCTCTTCAGAACCAGATACCCTAAGCCACATACTACTTCGTTGCCCGGCTCATCAACACTTACGGAATAATTTCCTTGAACCCTACTTGTCTTCTCTTTCTGCCTCCTTTGTTGACCCTTTGCCTATTCTTTTAAGCGATAACTCGGCCATCATTTCCAACTCGGTAGCGGATTTTTTACTAGCGGTATCTAAGTCAAAACCCCTCCCCTAACCCTGTTTTCCCAATATATTTTTTTTTTAAATCTGTATCTCTATGACTACTTCAACCTTGTTTAATGATGCTAAGGCATCAATTACTATTGTTGTGAATTCTTCCTTCTTTTGTTTACCATGCCAATAAAAGGTTTTATAAATTGATGCCTCAGGTAACGAGGTGCTTACTGTTACTGCTCCTCCTGTCCCTTCTTGCCTCAAAAAAGGAGAATGGCAGAGGACCTGCTCCAGCAGGCAGTGCCACTTCTCTAAGATGCAATGACGACATAACCCTGCAAGTGTAAGCGAAATGTTCTCATTGGCAGAAGGTGGAGGCCACATCAATGGCTGCAGGTAGCGCTCCATTTACTACTGCAGCCCCTAGGCATGTCATGTGCCCAAAATGTCTCTATCACAGCCATTAATGTGTTTCAAGATTTTGCACATTTTGAGGGCTAGGATGGAGTCTTTCCCCTGTATACACGAGTTCCCCACATCATCACAAAACAGGATGAGCTTGGGCCAGACAGTTGCCACTTCTAAGCCAACCATTTGGAGGCTGCTAGGAGGATAAAATGGCATAACCCTGAGCTCTGCATTCCTTGGAGGAAGTAAAATAGATCTCATACCTAGCTTAACACTAATGTGAAGGGAAAGTGCCTTGTAAAAATCTTAAAAGTATACAAAAGCTATTACTAGTCACCCAAGTTTATTTTATATCCAAAATAAATACAACTTTGCCTGTAGAAAATACTTGCATGAAACCAGAGACGTGGATTGCTTCCATTTATATATAATATACTATGTATATTCATTTTAGAGACCAGTGCCCAGAACTTGCACCACATTACTTGGTGCATGGGATGTCTTGGGATGTCAAAGTCCTGCATTGTCTGTTCCAAGCTTTCCAGCTCCTCCCTATTGACACAGTGGGTAGATGGGATGCTATAGGAACTGACCAATTTTGAGGGGCTCAGGGGTTTGGTGGAGCCCCCAATGTGTGTAGACGCTGTCCGCCAAGGCTGTCTCTTCAGTGCAATAAGACTTGTCCCACTCCAGAGGCCTGGGTGCCCTCCAGTTTGTCAGGGATGCTACGTTCATTGCCACAGAGGTAGATTTCTTTGCACACAGGGAATGAGTGCATGGAGCCACTTCTGTTGTCGAAATGAACAAGGCAGCCCTTGCACAGGGGCAGCTCCATGAGGGCAGGGGCTCTTTGGTATTTGACAGCAATTGCTGAATTTGCATGTTTGGAAAGGTTTGCTTGCTCTTCCTGCTCTATTGAACATAAGTGCCACTTCACCATGTTTCTTGATCAGCTCTGAAATGTTTGCGCTTTGTGCCTTACACCCCCCTCCGTAAGATTTAAAGTCTGTCCAGCTAATGGCTGCGGCACACTAGGATTTAGAGGCTAGCATAGCTGGCAATAACCTGCTCTAGAGCTGTAAAACAGTCCAGAAAGTCTTCCTCTTCAATTCCAAACTTTGTGTACTGGTGAACATAAGCCCTGGAGAGAAACAAACCAGAAGGTCTGGTCAACAAGAGAGCTATGCGCTCCAGCTAAAGTAAACTATACATTCCACTGTACGAATTTTTCAGTGACTGAGATTAGGCTCACAATTTCCCCCTAAGAGCATCTAGGAAAGGAGCTGAGGCTGCTGCCTTTTCACAGAGACCCAACAAAATCTGAGTCTGAGAGTGCAAGACTAACTTGGAGTTTGACGGGCACAGTTAGGCCAGCAAAGTTTGGCTGGTACAAGAGCCACCATGAAAAGTGTTTGGACCACTTGAGGAGTCAGATGGCACACGCCTGTGTGCTGGCCTCTCTGACTTAAAGAGTGGCTCAAACATACTTACAGTATCCTTTGTCCTGGCCAAACTTTGCTGGCCTAACTCCAGTTTTCAAACATATTTCTCCCCACCCCATGCAGCTGGACCACAGTACACAGGAAACACGTCAGTGCTCAATTCTGCCCGTTGTACTAAACGGCACAGAAAGAACAAGACATACCCTCAGCCAAAAAGTAAGGCTAGCTCTGCGGGTGGAGCCCAAGGGAGAGTTCAGGTAACACATTTCAGGGCTACGAGGGAGAGAAAATTACAGGAAATTGTAAAGCTGCTCCTTCATAGCAAGAGAAAATGATGGGAACAGCAAGGAGAAAAAAAATCTGAAGAACATATGCAGGGTGGTTGCGGAAAAATGCCCCTTTCCCCTCTGAGATTTCCTAATGCTGTCATGGGACTTTTGTGAGTAAAAAGAAACTTCATATTTGCTTGATACATACAAGCTGCAGAATCTGGGCTATTCTGATACTTTGAAGCCATGAATACAGAGTAAGCCTATGTCCCTCCCCTCTTAAGCTCATGGGCTCAGGCTGGTTTATACTATTTCCACCATGCCTCCAGCAAAGCCTAAGGTTGTAGCACATGGGTGAAAGCACTCCTACCCCCACTTACTTGGAAGCAAACATTTTCCAGGCTTTTCCCACAACGCTGTCGATGGGCTTCAACAGAAACTGGCTGTTGCTGACCAGAGACGCAGACTTTTCGTATTTATTAAAGGCTCTTGGGGTCTTCCAGGCAGTCAAGGTATCTGGAGCGCTTAGCCAGGAGGTGTACAAGGCGGGGTCTTGGAAGCCTCCTGTAATGGGCAAGGACACCATCCATTTTAGGCCCTTTATTTTTCTGCACTTCCATCATGCCCTTCTTCCAAGGAACCAAGGGTGTGTGTATGTGAGATGCTTCTTCGAAGATCTCCCAGTGCCTGGTGCAGCAACCACACATTGCCTCTCTTACCTGATAATGCTGCAGTTGCTACTGCAGCCGCCACTGCTATTCTTCCTCCTCCTTTTCCCTAGATTTAAGAAGGAAGAGGAGAAACTGAGTGGAAGTATGGGTAGGAGAGGGCTAGAACATCTCACGTTCTCTAGCTCCTTTTCTCCACATTTCCTTCATTCTCCTCTTCCATTTCAAATCTAGAGTGGAAGGAGCAGTGAAGGTGGCTGCACCGACCAATCATGGGTAGTCCTGGTACCCTTCCCCCTTTTCTATTTTATCTTCACAACAATCCTGAGAGGGAGGTTAGTGTGAAAGTCTCCTTATTACTCCACAAGCTCTGTTGGATTAGGCCACAATCCTAACCACACTGTTAAGGGACTAAGCACTATTGAACACAAAACATCTGCAGGAGGGCCCCTGACCATCCATCATTCTGGTTCCTACTGAGCAGCCATCTGGCTGGGAAGCCTGCAAGCCAGGCTTAAAGGCATCAGACCTCTCTGTGTTTTGCCCTCCCCCTTATCTGGTATGCTCAGAGACTGTCTCTTTACATGGAAGTTCTATTTAACTACATAATCACTGACAGACCTCTCCTCTTCCATGAGTCTATTTCATCCCCTTTGAAAGCCAGTGAGCTTCACGGCTGCGTGGGGATTTGAACCTGGGTCTCCTTGCTTTTAGGGATATGGTGGCACTGCGGGCTAAACCGCTGAGCTGCTGACCGGAAGGTCGGCAGTTCAAGACCAGTTCAAGAGTGAGCACCTGTTGCTTGTCTCAGCTCCTGCCAACCTAGCAGTTTGAAGGCACGTTAAAATGCGAGTAGCTGAATAGGTACCACTTCGGTGGGAAGGTAACGGTGTTCTGTGTGCGTATAGTCATGCTGGCCACATGACCACAGAAGCTTGTCCTTGGACAAATGCCAGCTCTTCGGCTTAAAAATGGAGATGAGCACCATCCCCTACAGTCGGTCACGACTAGACCATTCGTTGTGGGGAAATCCTTATCTTTACTCCTTGCTTTAAGCGCAACACATTAACCATTACATCACACTAGCTCTCTCCAGCAATCAGAAGGGCATAGAAGGGTTGCAAGCTACTGCACCTTATACATGGGGCAAGCTCATCCCACTTCAAAATCCCTCACCTTGATGTGACTTTGAACTGGAATAGGAAGCCCTGAGTGTGCACCCACTTACTTGCAAGCATAGCAGACAGCCTGCATAGGCTCTATGGCTGCTGTTGAGAACTTGTTCTGGAGAGTGAACAGAGGCTGAGGCAACGTACCTGGGGCAAGTAGGTCCTGGAAAGGCTACTGCATTACTTTCATTCCCTGCATGTGAGCTTTCCAGATGTTCTCTCACCTTCCATATTTTGCCTATGCTAACTCATACTGGCCTTTTGGTCCAAAAGTAATTGCGTGTTTTGCAGGGTGCACCAGTTCATGAGACTGACTGAAGTGGTTGCTTCGGAGGTGGAGTGACTGGGATCACTCATCTCCACTGCTCCTCCTGCTCCATGGATTTGAAAGGGAAGAGGAAGAGGGAGCAGAAGTCTGGAGGAGGACAGTGGTGGACTCTAATGCTCAAGCCCAAGCCCCTCCTCCATACGTCTTCTCCCACTCCACTTCTTCCTTTCCATTCCAGGGAGCAAGAGGATGAGGAGCGTCTCGGTGGGGTGGGAAGTGGCACTTGGTTCCTTGGGCGCTGGAAAATGTTTGCATAGGGAAATACTGCATTGAAACAGCTGTTTTCATCTGTGCTGCTGGAGTTGGCTCCAGAAAAAAAACCCACCGGGGAAGCTTTATCCTACATCTCAGATTTCTGAAAGAGAAATAACAGTATCACTGTGCCAAATGTATTTTTTCTTAAGTGCCCTATTGAATTTGAGGCAGTTAATGATCCATTAAGCATTATTAAGACTAAGCCTTAGCTTAATTGCCAGTTTATGAATCAGTCATGGTGGGCAAGCTGCTTTTCTGGGAAGGTGATTCCCCCCTCTCCTGCCCTGGCACTACCTATGCGCACTGCAGGTAACTTTGGAAAAGCCAGAAGATGAAGGCGGAGGATACTGAGAAAAGGTGGCAAGTATTGCAACCCCCACCCACCCAATTTCTCACCTAGATCTGCACTTTGTACATCTTTTCCTCGCAAGGTTACCAGGTTGGCGATGGAAGTGTTAAAACGAGCCATCTTGTTCAGAGACTGTTTCATAGAAGGAGCAAGGCCGGGCAATGGTGGCCGCACCTGCCAATCAATGCCTGTAACGGAAACAGGAGCAGAAACTTAAAAAGGCTTAAGCAAAGCCGCTCTGGAGCTGGATCTCTTGGCTGTTCTTCTGGGGGTACACTTCTGCAAGGAAATCTCTCTGTCACTGCTGTAAAGGTTTGATTGTCTACTTATTGTTGGTCTGCTGCGCTGTTGCTATTGCTGTCTGCTGCTGTTGGCCAGGCAGCATTTGGTAGAGAAGGTCAGCCACTGGCCAGTAAGCAGCCAGATCTACAGCCTGGATTTGAAAAGGAAAAGGGGAACAGAGTCCAAGAAGAAGTGTGGAGCTAAGACGCCAAAGAATGCATAGCCTCCTCTACCTGACCCCCTTCTTGTTTTCAAATCTAGGGAGTGGGAAGAGCCAGCAGAGGCTGATGCAATGCCCAGTGGGGATGATGGGGGGGAGCATTTGGATACTGGAAGACTTCACTGGCCCCATCCCACCCTCTTGTCAAAACAGCCAACAGATCAAGCGTTCACCCAGAGACTCCTTACCTTCTTCCATTGTGGCATTTGCAATGAGCATCTGCCTCAGGTGTTTCAGGAGTCCAGGCCATGCAAAGGTGGTGTAAGCAAGGGAATTTTCAGACATCTGAGGAATGTTCCGAAGTCCCAGCATCTTAAATTCAGGATGGGGGACCAGAGCTTCCATGAGGTCTCCTGAAGGAGAAGAAACAAGACTGAAATGACACTGAGTATGTGTTAATTCCACTAGCTCACATTTGCCCCTTATAGCCCTTGCTGTTCAATTTGCTGTCATCTCACACTGGTTGAACGGTACATTGTAAGCTCTGTGCAGGGACCTGCCTTTCTTGGTTTACACATTTTATACTTTATGCTCTCTGGTGGCCAAAAAGACCCATATTGATCACCATGCATGTTGATGTTGACAACATAAATAATGATCTGTGACTCAGGAGAAATTTGCAAGGAAACCCTTTTTGCAAGGAAAGACTAGTTATTCACACAAATGTTTATGGGTCAATCAAGATACTGATGCAGATAGGAATTTAGTATCTTGTTCAAAGGATCTTTCTAAAACGCGAGGGAGCAAGCTGCAATGAGCCACATTTGGCCCTGGAGCCTCTGGCTGCTGACCTCCTACCAACCCTGTGGTTAAAGGCACAAACCTGTTAAGTGGCATACAATAAGATGTGACACGCAAAACCATGTTTTTGTTATTAATATTTATTTATTGCTTTTCAATGAAATAGTTCACAAAGTAGTTTCATAGTAAAATAAATAAATAAATGGTTCCCTGGCCTTCAATCTAAAAAAAAAGAAAAAATGCAAACAGCCACCAGCCACAGCCACTGAAAAAAGACACTGGGGGTGAAAGGTACTATTTCTCCCCTTGCTAAACGTTAGAGGCCTCCACTTTAAAAGGCGTCTCTTTGCCCAGGATCACCTCTCCCTCAACCCCTTGTATAAGCTTGCCCGATCATCATCTTGAGAGGTTCTCCTGTGTATTTTAACAGGATGAGATATGTGGTTGGCAGTCAGTTGCAGTGTGGCAATGCCTTACCCAGGTGATCCATTTGACCCCCTCTTTGTATTGTTTTCAACCACCTCCTCCTGTTCCAAGTGACCACTGATCATATCTGATTGTGTTCTTGTTTTTTGTCAATTGTTTTGCAATTTCTCAGCCTTTTTGCAATTAGCTTTTTTTTATGTGATTATGCTGTACAGTATTTGCATTTACCCTATGTATTCATGTATGCCAAAAAATTTATGCCTGAAAATTGACTCTGAAACCATGGATCGACTCATGTATGTCAATATGGTTAATAAAGCTGCTAACAGCAACTGGGGGGATGGGCTAAGAAGCAGAAAGCAGTGGGGTAGGAAAAAAGCCATTTTACTTACCAGTAATTGTATTCAGGCACTGACAGACAGCTAGCAAAAAATAAAATAAAAATGGTAGCCATTTTCCTCTTCTCCAAAGAAGCAGAGAGGGAAGCTACTTATGGGAATTGTAGTCATTATGAGGGCTGCTGCTATGGGGGTGTTGTACTGTATTCCTCCCATAAGCACTTTCATCTCTCCCTTCTTGTTTGGAAAATAGCTCCATTTCTGTGCTGCCTCAGAAGAAAGAAATGGCTCCATTGTTTGGGCTGGCTTTCTGTTGCTGCCTCAGAACAATTACTGGTAAGTCATTTTCAAACAATTTCATTCCCCCCCCCCCCATGTTTTACCGTCCACTTATCCATGGGTCATAGCATTCTATGACTTTTGGCTGAAAACTTGCCCTTGACTTATCCATGAGATCGACCTATACACGAGTATATACAGTGGCTATTTTGCTGACTGCCTTGGATGTTGATGGGTGGGAAAACAGCAAACACACTGTAATTAACATCAGATACCTAAAGGGCTTCTGCTGTACTGAGTGACACCTTTGGAAGAATACGCAGGTTGGAAGATGGTTCCTAGCTGATGCGCGATGACTCGGTTCACATCTTGGAAAGAAATCTGCTTGATATTCATTAGTTGTGCACAGATCTTGTGGATGGCATCGTTCTCATGAACCAGGAGGCCGTCTGAGAATTGGTACAGGTGTGAGAGGGTCAGCACGGAGTTGTAGTTTTGAACGATAACCTGGAAAGACAAGAAATGACTGATAGCTCAGCTCCAAGGGCAATTGCCTCACATATTATGATTTTCCACAGCCAAGGCTCACTACAGGCATGCTCTGGTATCCACTGATTCAATATCCGTGGTTTCAGTTATCCATGGATACGGGGATGCCTATTAAAAAGATAAAGGAATATTAAACCAATCTGTTTTTTACCTTTGTTGCAGCAGAACCACTGATGTTCCCTTATCTTTAAAAAGGTGACCCCAGTATCCACAGTTTCAGGTATCTACGGCAGGGTCTGGAACAGAACCCCAGACTGTGAGAATTTCTATGACAATGTAAGTAGCTAGCAACAGAGACTTTATTCTACCAAGATACGTTCTGAGAATTAAACTTTATACTGTCTGCTGTTTTCACTGGTATGGCAGAGTTTGTGAGCATTTCTTTTAAGTAGCTTCCCGCTCCCCCTGCTGGGCCTTATGAGTGAGTACATCTAATTCAGTCAAGCACTTTCATTGTATCCATTCAGCCAAGATCAGGCATTTTTCACCTACATTTTTTACGTCTCAATTTGCTTAATTCCCTTTCCTTTTGGATTTTTAATGGAATAGCTATAACTCCTTGCCTGCCAAAAACATGCTCACTGGTAATTCTGTGGTTTGCCACATTTGGTTCCTCCTGAGTGCTAGTATGATTTGGTTTTCAACAAGAACTGTGGAGTTCTGTGCACTCCTGGGAGGAGAAGGTTTTTCCCCCAGATGCACACCCTCCCTGCCTGGGATAGTAGCCGTAGTTATTGTAACTAATCCCCCCTGCTTTGGTGCTAACTCAGTAAATCAGTGAAACATAACCACCAGCCACTTCTCTACTTGGTCAGCCTTTGCCTTCCCTAACGCATACCATTGACAATATTTAATTGATTATATTTATAGCCCACCTTTCCAACCTCATGTAACTCATTACAGCATTCATGGCATCTCCCCATCCAGGCACTGCCCAGCCCAGCAGGCTCTATCATATGTCCTTCAAAACCATGTCCACGGACTCACAAAACCTCAATATTGAAGGCTTTTGTGCATTCTGTACCACAATGGATCAAGATACAATTGTATGTTTCATGTCAGACATGGTAAAGACCAAGGGCTGATTCTTGCACACACCGTGATTTCTCAGCTCTTGGTCCCAAGATGTGGGATCTAATTTCACTGGGGAAAAAACCCTTGCATTTAGGGATGGCATGGGTCTACAGTACTGGAGACCTGTGATGGCCCATACACACATGCACCATTCGAAGGCTCCAGTTCCAAATGAAGGAACCAGCTCCCAGAAATAAGGCAAAATCCATTTTGAAAGGGTGGAACTTTTTGACGCAAAACTAACATTTCCCCCCAATACTTTAACTTTCCTGATTATGCAGTGCAATAACCTGGATTAAGTATAAATGAACAGAAGTGGCAGGCTAGAGAACAAGCAACTGCTCCTTGAGAGAGATTGCAAAATCAAATGCTTTCACAGAGCTGCAACACTCACCTCCCCAGTTCCGTAGGGCCAGATAACATGGTTTAACAGAAAGGAGTTTGGGTAAGCATCCCGCAAACTTGCTGTCACAAAGGCTCCAAGGCCTGATCCTGTCCCACCAGCCATACTCATGATGGTCAAAAACCCACTCAGTCGGTCGCATTTCTCAACCTCCTTTTGGACCAGATTCATGATTGCTTCTTTGTGCTTCGGCCCATGAACGCAGAAACTGGGGTTCACATTGAAAGAAAGGGGGGATGACAAAGAGTGAGTTCTGTACCACAGTGAAAACAAAAAAGCAACTTATGTGGAACTCAAGCTAGCATACCCATTCCTTCCAGGGAGAATCAAGTGGTGGGGGTTTATTGTAACATGTAATACGGTAACAGAGCAGATTCCCAAAAACACAACAGATATATTTCTTTAAAATTATACTGTATTCCTTCTAAGAGAGTGCAGCTGTATTTGTTTAAGAGAAACCTGGATGCAACAACAAACCATGGTTTGTTTCAAGAATGGATGTATCAGGAAACTGTGGCTAGTTCAAAACTAAAAGCTTTCAATCTTTTCTCATGTGCGCATGAGTGGGGGAGCATATTGCCCTGAGGCTCACCACAACTTATTAAAGCTAAATCATTAGATCATTTGAACTATGACCATTGTTCAATTCCCTCACAAGCAAGTATTATCAAGATATACTTGATAAGTGAAGGCTAATTATTGGTGGGCTGAATTTAATGTTTCCCAAATTCTTACAAGGGAGCACTGTAAATGCGTGTGGAGGAGAGGCTATGGCCCAATGCAATCCCCAGGATTGCGCTGCTGCTGGGGACAGCGTGAAATTTTCCAACTTACCACTGCCAGTGCCAGCCTCCGGTGGGTGCAGAAAGCCCTGCAGATTCCCCAAGCTTCAGGAACAGAAACCACTACCTATTTCACAATCAAAAACCAGAAGTGGTTTTCAATCACTTTTCTAAAAACTGTTCCTGGGGCTTGGAGAGCCCTGAAGAGGAATCTGCAGGGCTTTCTGCACCTGCTGGAGATTGGCAGAGGCAAGTTGGAAAATCTCACCCTGTCCCCAACAGCAGTGCAATCTTGGGGAATTGTATTGCTGCCCCCACCCCTCGTCTCTTAAAGAAACAGGGACAAGTGCTTCCCTGGCTGGTTGGTCGTGACTCACCAGTTTGGAAACCACTGCTTTAGGGCATGCTTGCTTGGTTTTTGAGGCTAGTTTGGTTCTGGTGTGATCTTGTCCAGCAACTCAGCTGAACAAGAGAAAGGTGATCATGCAGGATGGAAAAAGATGGAAACTGAACATATCCAGATTTCGGTCAGTCAAAACATTTTGGTGTACAAAGAGGTGTTCATTGGTAGTTAACCATTATTGCAAGTCATAGAAGCTTTTCAGGGGCTTATTTTAAAATAGTTCCATTCAGCTTCAAGGTGCCCTCTACACTGCCTGAAATGCTCTGCTTCAGATTCCTTCCAACAGTTGCAGTACTATTAACATTAATCAGAACCACAGCCTTTTCGGTTGTAATGCTTGTTCTAGGGAATGCTAACTTAAAGAAGTTCTACAAGGCATGATTTATTAGAAAGTTTGGGAAACAGTTGAAAATATTTTAATGCCAGAATTTGGTCTCTGGAGTGGAGTGTAGGGTTTCATTTTGTATTTTGCTACTGTATTTTGCTTCAGAGTTAACACTGAGCACTCATTTAGCATTTACTACTGTACATTTAAATCATATAACTTGGGGATAGTCATCACACCAAACCATCTTAGCCACCGTTAACATCACAGTTAAGCCTTTCTAAGACATCACACAACATGTCCAAAGTTTGGAATTAACTGACAAACTGGAACTGGAAACTATGGTATGAAGTGAGTTTGCCAATCATGATTTGTGCTAACCATCGTTTGACATGGCATCTGAACTGACAAACTGTAGTGATTGCCATAACTATAGACTGAGGTACTGAGCAGACAGAAAATTAAAGCAAACAAGTAGCTTCATCTAACTGTGGTAATTTGATGGAAAGCTTAGATGCTCAAACTGTCGTTTGGTGCAATGTGTGCACTGAGTCTTTTCTTAATTGTATAACACCTCTTTTGTAGCTAAAGTAATGGTATATTTGCCTGAGAAATAAACGAGAATAGCCAGCACTAATACAATCATACATACCCATTTGCCCAGTTGTTCCCTGATCCTTGCTTTTGACAGAAGTGTGACCGATGGCCATATTTCCAGCTGCCAGACCGTGAGGCCATTGATACAGTCTGACCAATCACTTTAGGCTCCATGTCAACAAGAACAGCCCGAGCAGTTGGAACTGAAGAGAAAAAATAAAAATAAAAACTTGTAATAGCACCTGGCATAGATGCTTTTTAAAGGGGGATTGAACAGATTTATGGGCCAGAGCCAGAGGTCCTCTGGCTGGGGCGTTGCGACATTTAGTTCGAAAACTTTGAAAACCTCTGACCTAGGAGTAGACATTGGTCAAGGCTCCTGCATTTCCAACATTTTGCATCCATGTTTGTCCTTTTCTGCTATTTCAGAAAGACCATGCTTGACCTCCTTTTTCTGAAGGAACCACCTTTTTCTGAAACATCTTTAATTAAGCAGCAGTAGTTGCTACTTAGCAATGTTATAGAGAACCTAAATATTTACTCAGAAATCCCATTATAGTCAATGGGGCTTACTCTTAGATACGTGTAGAGAAGACTGCAGCCTGGGTCTACATGTTCTGTAGGAAAGCTACAGAACATGTATGTCCTGGTCTAGGCCAGAGACACAAATAGGTGAACTTCCTGGAATTTCATCTATATGTGTCTTTCCAAGGCAATCGGTTTTAAGCATAACAAGTGTGCAGTT
>JAJKFI010000149.1:1785137-1832082 GCA_029204185.1 Lerista edwardsae | reverse complement strand
TGTGTCTTTCCAAGGCAATCGGTTTTAAGCATAACAAGTGTGCAGTTTCAACCCATTTCTTGCACACTGCCCAGACATCTTCCCTCAAGATAGTGCTTCAGGAATTTTGTGTCATTCTAGCACCACAAGCATCATATTTTGTACCTGAGAAAATGCAAAAAAAAAATGTACCCACTTCTATTGTCAATGCAGCCTGGAAAGTGATTATGTGTCACAGGGCACAATCCTAACCAACTTTCCAGCACTAACACAGCTGTGACAGTGGGGTATGTGCTGCATCCTGTAGTGGAGTAGTAGTCATGGAGGCCTCCTCTAAGTAAGGGAACATTTGTTGCATTGCCCTCAACCTGGTGCTGGAAAGTTGGTTAGGATGGTGCCCACAGGCACCTTAACACCTGTGAAGTGCCTGGTGATAACCACAATTCCCCCATTGTATGTTGTCACTTAAAAAACAAATATTTTTCTGATGCTTTACAGTTTAGCATTCCTCAGCTCCACCACTCCCGACCAATAGTGCACAAACAATTTGCCAACAAAGATAATCCCTTTGGACCCACAAATACAGCCAGTCATTGTGTCATGTCTGATTACATGGGAAATCTCGTAAGCCAAAGCTGAACTCAGGCAGTTATTGATGCGTTGTCTTGACTGAAGAGGGGAAAAGGAATTGCATCCCATGATATTTCACCTCCATGTTTCTCCTCACTGAAGAATCGCTCTGTGCAGGCTGCCTGATAGGAGTCATTTTCCTTTCTGGAACACAATCCATGTGTGCTGTGGAGGTCTGTGCAGATGGCATGAAATACTTCATGACCAACCTGGTTGCCGCACTGCCCAAGTTGTATTGTGATGATAGACATTCTTATCTGTTTCAGCCTTAATTAAAAACAAAACAATTAATGAGACAAACATGTCATTGATCTCAGTGATGCTTAGTCATGCTAACTTTCTTTGAACACAACTCAACACGTTTTAGTGTACTTATGATGAGTTAGTTTTCATCTAGTAGTCATAAAATACTGAACTGTGCACTTTAAAAAAACCATCATATCATAATTTCAACCTATTAGTACCATATTGATATCAATACTAGATATTGTTAATAACAAAATATTAAGAGTGATTTCTCTGTTAGGATAGTTACAATACTGGATCCGTCATGTCAGAGTTTTGACTTTAGTTCTTTAGCCTATTGTAAACATTGAGTCTAAACTGAAATTTATTTAAAAGATTTATATCTTACCTTTCCGAAGCAAATATCCAAGGTGGCAAACAAATTTAATCTACTTATTCAGAATACAATGCAATATGCAATATTATTTACGTGTCTATTTACAGTATTCAGGCAGAAAGATGTACAGTAACAAAAACGTTATAGAAATATTCTGAAGAGCATTAAGTGTCCAAGTATTAACTACCAGACTAATTATTGACATTAAATCATATATTATGGCAGTCTTGTGATCGTAAAGTGTCTCATAATCATATGTCGAATCGTTTTCTGTTACATACAGTTTATTTTGCCCCACAATTTTCTTCCTTCTTACCCTACCCTAATTCCTTGAAAGCGCATGCACAGTATCACACACACCCTTGCACACACCCCGTTTCAGCCCGTCGTCCATGTATTTCTGCGCAGGCTCATACTTCGGGAAGGGCTCAGGCGGGAAAATTGTGAAGCGTCGCGGGGAGGGAGCAAGGAGGTTAGATTAACCTTCTTGGGAGGGAGCCGCAAAGGCAGCTGTGAGCGCTATTGGTCGACCGTGCGTGACATCACGAAGACGCGCGTTCCGCGTGACAGGTCGCTTTGCGCCTGCTCTGCGCCTAGAGGTACTAAAAAACGTAGAGTACTCGAGCGAAACACCTTTTAAGCAAATTTCCGGATTCACATTACATTTTTGTTCCCACTGGGACAAAAGTGGGCGCTGCCTACAGGAGAAACGGGTATTTTACAAGAAGGTTACCTCCTTGGTATTTTAGCATGGTCGTCAGTTGGGCAGCACCGTTTTCTCCCTTCAGATAAGCTGCAGCAAAGAGATGAATTCCGGCTCTATTTCAGACATTTAGTGGAAAACTATTATATTGTAGTTTAATTATATCCCTGTTGCCAACGGAGGCAATCTGTGTCTGTCACTCTAGTCTATTATCTCTATGTTATTTCCTGTTCCTGACGTATGAGCAAGTACGTACGGGAACACTACGCTTACGCATTTGTGAATTAAAGAACCCGCGTGAGATTTCGCTGTCCATTAGACACGTCGCGTATGCTTACATATTAAAGAGTTGTTGCCCAGTTGGAAGACTCGTTCATAGATTTCTAATCACTAGACTAGATTAGTGCATACTGCTAGCTGTACATTTTTTAGCCCTGCCGAGGAAGTAGTGGACGCTGCCGTTAGGCATCAATAAATAAATCTGCAATTTTACTGTAGATGCTGCACTCATGTCAATGGGAATGCAATCGAACACAGCATTTCGATGGGGCCAGAAACTTTTATCAGACTTTTGCTGCGAACCGAGAGGTGTCTTATAGTGGATGGGTTTACAAATCCGAACCAGACGCTTATGACCTGCAATACTAACAGCGGACTAGTTTGCTTCAGTGCTGTAAGCCACTTTTTCTGCTTTATCTTGACCTCCAATCGGGAATATTAATGGTTATTTATACTACTAGGAGGGTTGTCTTAATTTTCTCACAACCTCAATCCCCTAAACATGCTACATGAGGACATGGACAATGAACTGTATTTGCACTGCTAGGCCTGTTTTTTTAATAAGCATCAGCAAAATACATTTTAAAAGTTTTTATATAAAACATAACATGTGTTATAAAGAGCAAAGACTCCTATATACCGTTTGCTGGCAGTGAAGCGACGATTACCATCCCTTCCTGGAACACATCTATTACTGCGCTCTTATACCATGTCCACTTAGACGTAAGAGTAGACCCATAGTATTTGATGGGACTTCACAGTTAGTATGCTCAGAATTGCAGCCTCCAAGGCAGCTCTTCCAATCTGCACCAAGAAACAGACGACCCAAGCAAAGGGCCCACTCCTTCTCGCAGGTATTTTATAATCTCGGGGGTGGGATAGGGTGGGGAGCGTACTCTAGCAGCAACCGGCCGGCCGTATTGTGCGCGTGCGCATTTGCGGCTGGGGCGCGTAGGCCGTGCGACGGCGACGCCTTACTTCCTCCCTCGCGCCTGCGCACTCGTGTTGGGGTTGAGGCAGGCTTGCGTGAGGGGGGAAGGCCTGGTAGGCCGGGCGATGGCGGCCGTCATGGCGGCGCTCAGAGCGAGCGTTGTGGGCCCATGAGGCGGCCCGTCGGCTCTCACCAGCGCGCTTTCCACACCAGGCAGGGAAAGGCGGCAGGCGCCGCGTCCTCTGCTGCCGCAGAAGCTTCAATGAGCCAGGTCATGGCGGGCGTCTTCGACATCGATCTGGACCAGCCTGAGGAGGCGGCCTCGGACGAGGAGCTGGAGGAGGGGGTGAGGGGCAGCGCGAGGCCGGGGTGAGGGGAGGGCGTCTGGAGGTAAGCGGGCTGGGACTGCCGGAGAACGAGGCCGCGGCGTCGAAGCGTCCCTCCCGGCCTTGGGGCGCTGCCCCAGAGGGAAAGGCCAAGCCAGGCCGACGCTTCACGAATCGCCCATGTGCCGAGCGGAGGTTCTAGCGGCGCGTTAGAACGCTCCTCGCAGCACGCCCCAGGGACGCCCCGCTCAAGCTGTAGAGTAACATTGGTTCGCTTGCAGTCTGAGTGTCCCGCGAGCACGACCCTGTGCATGCTTACTTTGAAGCAAGGCTCTCTTCAGTCGCTTGGGGTCTGTTCTCGGGTAAACGGGCATCAGGATTGCAGTCTCGGGCTCCAACCTTTCTCAATGCTTGCGGCGTGGGGGCAAATTCCCCTGGGCACAGGGGCCTAAGCTTTGAGTACTCATAGGTAGGTTAGGCTGCATGGCTGCAAGTCCCTGTATTCTTACATTGGAGTCAGCCCTGCTAGGCAGATATATATAGTAGTCGGGTTTGCTTCTATGTGTACACTTGTAAGTGCATTTGATTGTGGCAGAAGTTTTGTTGCTCAAGCCCACCTTGTTATTTGCCTGTAGTTATTTTCTTGTACATTTTACATGTGATGAAGTAGGCTCTATAGCCCAGGAGACGTTATGCCACGTTAAATTTTAAATGCTGTCATTAAGTCTGTAACTTTTTCCTTTTTTTGCTGCAACCTGTCTACTCTGGAATTTTTTAAGACTGATGAAATGCTTTCAAACAGTTAAGCAATGAGTTTGTTAATGCTCAGTTTGTCTTAATAGATGCCACCAAGTTGTGGGAGCAAGAGGTTTTGTAGGTATCCTGTGCACTTGTATGCCATCCATGTGATAAACAAATATTGCCTTTCACAAAATTCATTCCAGAATAGACAAGCTGTGTTGATCTGTTACAGCAAAGCATCTTGTGGCACGTTGAACTCTTGAACAGCTTTATAATGGCACAAAAAATCGTGCCGCAACACATTTGAATACTAGTTTGTGAAAGCATGTGCTCCCAATTAGCAGATTTGTTATTGCATGTATACGAATCAAGAATGCTAGTATCATATACACTAATTGATGCACTGAAATTTTGCTTTCAACCCGAATGAGTATGATGGGATACAGGAAAAATGTGGATACTGTATTTGAAAGGAAGTAGAAAAGGGGATGAGGCTAGTGTCCTGTTATGTTTGTTTGGGAGTACAGTACATTTGTTCTTAATGGTCATATGCTACCAATGTACACAGCCTTTATAGAGTAACATAAGGTAAACTAAAAAAAATTTATATTCGAAGGAGCTTAAAATCTATGTATTTTGGAGAAAGCATGTTTAAATACAGGACTGTAAAGAACCTACACAAGGAATATTAGGCAGTTATGATTTTCATAGCATTCAAGAATAAAAACTGCAAAACCTTCTAATTTGAAGGTTAACATTTTGCCGTTAAGATACTGTTTTTAACCTACTGGCATGTAATTTGCTTTAGTAATAGCATGGGTATACGTGCACACAGTTATTTATTTACTTAAACCGTCCTGCTCAATCCATTCAACCCACCCTGCTTTCTTAACTCTGATGGATAATTCAGAGCCACTTGCAGAATAAAAAGTTAAATGCCATTTGTGTAGCATTTGTGCAAAGTTGTTCTAAAACAAGGAACATATGCAAGAATAAACTTGCTCTAGAACTGTAAGTAAATGAAGGGAGTAGGCTGTAATAGTGATGGGACCACCTACATTTCAGGGCCTAAGACAACTTGTTTGGTGTGCAGGGGAACCAGAGGAGTTTGAAGGGTGTGTATCTCTGCATTCTGGCATCAGTGGGGATGTTGGGAAGGGTCATTGGACGAGTTCAGTTGTCATCCATCTGTAGCTGACTATTTGCCTCTTTAACGTAGTGCAAAAAGAAGGGGCTGTAGTTAAAGGTCTAGTCATGGTTTTACTTTAAATTGTCTGCTTAATTTGGGGAGGCTTCTTTTTGAGCATGCTTAAGATACCAGCCAACAGTATCAGTAATTTTGCTTGTTAGATTATATTTTTTTAGATATGAACATATATTTGATAGCTTTTTGAAATGGGATATAATGGATCGTATTTTAAGAAAGTTAGTGCCTGCTGCCTGAATGGGGCTACTTGGATCTCTGCTGCTGAAATCAGCAATGCAAATCTGAGCAGGCTGGATCGGGGCTGACTGGGATTAGGATAGGGTTTAGGATCTGGCTCAAGTGATGGATCCTGGCTTCACACACACACACCCGGGTCTGGTCCATCCATGGGCCTGCCCGTCCCCTGTTGTTGCATAAGGTTGTTTTGTCCTCATCAGTCTTTCCTTTTAATGTATGTGTTTCAGCTATTGTAGACTTATCTATTCTGTCCATGCATTGTAGCAGAGCTTTTCAGACTGGTCATAAAGAGCCTTGCCTATGTTAGGATTAAATAGCTTTTCAACCTGTAAGATCTTAAATACTTGGCCAACTTGTTTGACAGCTGTTACTCCCCCAATGTACACACAGTAAGTGTGTTTATTCCTGTTGGCAGTGAATGTATATTCAAACACTACTTCTAGTTATTGGTAATAGTTAATGGTGCAGATATGTGTAATGCTTAAGAGCCAGCAAGATTTTCTAGGATAGGAGGAGAAACATGTTCCTCATCACTACATTTATCCTGGTGTCAATCACTGAGCTTGATTTTGTTTTTAATTTATTTGGAATGCCTGGATGTATTTCATTTCTGCCAGTAGTGGTAATGATTGTACTGCCTGGGAGAATGCTAATGTAAGAGAATAGCATGATATGCACAACCAAATGCTTTTGATGACTAGGGAGCCTTGAGAACCATTAAATTGGACTTGCAGAAGATTTGGCTTTTTATGTTGGTAATGGGCCATATGCCAAACTTACTGATTGCAGGCAATTCCATAACCCACAAATGGAGGAACAAAGAATACACTTCTTTCTATTGTTTGGTTTATGTCTGGTATAGGTCTAGTTCGTACAGGTAGCAGATGAGATAGTTAATGTATCTGGCTGTACCATTTCAGATTTCAGGAGGGGGCTTCTGTGATTGAGCGTTCCTCAATACTAGAGTAAAAACTAGGTTTCAGGAAGAAGGGCTTTGTCTTATTTCTAAAAGCTAGTTTTCTATGTAAAGGGAATGTTTTCTTACATGGAGGAGCATTCATTTACTCAAACCTCTGTCTAGAATGGTACGGTTCAGACACAAGTTCATCAGCTCTTCTGCTGTTTGTGAGAACTAGGCTTTACTTATGACACCACTTTACAAATGTCCAAAGTGAACATTGGGAAGTTTTGAAAACGTTTGAGGAGACCATTCAGATGATTCAGTTTTTATACTTTCTATACCGAACTTGGATATTTGTGGCCTGGTGCAGGCTTAGTATTTTCCAATATCCTAATCATGATATTACCTAGGCACACCCTGTATGCTTGCACACGCCCTTTACTTTCCTTTTCAGGATTTGCAGTGAGATGTAATGTTAAAGCTGAAATCAGTTTGAAGTTAACTGTTTAATGGCCGCCTTGGGGCAAGTGTAATTCCACCCCATAGTTAAACCTGGAGGGGCAACATTGGGTATTCCTAATCTTGTGACAAACTGTCCTGGAAATGTTTGTATCAAAGGGCAAAACAGAAATCTGTGAAATGAATGACTAAAATATAGTAAAACAGGTTTTATGTAAGTAAGGCATATGTTGTATAAACTTGACAGTGAAAGTTGTTTGTTTGTGCAGTGCTGTAAGTTTTTAATGTAAAAATACCAGATAAGAGACCTGTAGCATTGCATACTTTTTTTCTGAAGTTAAAGCTTGTGACTATAGGCTTCATGCAAAATTGGGTAAGAGTGCAGTCAACTAACGAGCATTAGTCAACTAAAGAGCATTGACTCCCTACACTTCTGTTTGGAGGAATTGGCAACTCTCCTATAGAATTTGGTGGATTTACCCCAAAACCAGTAAAAGAATTAACATAATGTTCTGTTGCTGACTGTGCATATGTAAGATCTGTAGGCAGCCTTGCAGTGTTGTGGATCTTCAGTATCAAGTTAATGTGTAATAAGAAACTTGTCACGCTTTTTAAACTATTCCTATTTACAATGATAACTTTTTATTTCTTGTTTTTAGGGTCACTTGAGTGAAAGCATGGACCATGGAGGAGTCGGCCCTTATGAGCTGTAAGTTAATAATAATAATAATAATAATAATAATAATAATAATAATAATGCTCGTATTTATATACTGCCTTTCTTAAAATCACTAGATTACTCTAATGACTGTAATTCAAAGCGGTTTACATAGGCAGACTTTATTCACAAACCCGAAGGTTTTTACAATTATACAGAAACATTCTATCTTTCAAGAACAACACTCATACAGATGGATCTTTCTGGATTTAGTCTTCTTTCTTTAGCTGCCCGTCTGTCTTCTGCTGGCTGATAAGAGGCTTCCCTGCTCTCACCAGAGACACAGCTGACCAGCATACTCCTCCTCCTACAAGGCAGCTGGAACTCAGCTTTTTAATCAGCCACAGTTTGCAAGGTCTGCCACTCACAGAGACTTCCGGCAGTCCCGAGCTGGCGATCTTCAGATCGGAGGCATTAACCCTCTCGACTAAATCTTTTGCCATAATCAAATTCAGTTCCTATAATGGTAGAATGACTGAAGCTTGGGGGAAATAATCTCCTTCTCTCAGTCAGTGCATAGGGTGCTGTTCCTGCTGAGGAAGCACTTGCTCTTTATACAGTGTTAATAGATGGGTACAAAGCAGAACCATCCAGTTTTGTGGAAGTCGTCAAGCTTCATTAGGAGGGTTGCTGCAACCTTTCAAAGCCTGTGAAAGATCCACTCCAATATTGATACTGCCTTATAAAACTGAGGATATAATCCTGCACAGTCTCTTCTCGCTGTCTTGCCCAGCAGCTCCTAAAGCCTGTCCTGCTCAGGCTGCTATCTCACAGGGTTGTTGTGAAGTCCCAAGAGATTGAGGTAAATGAGGGTAAAAGTGGGCAGATCAGGTTCTGGGAAGGGGGTGGGATTGGCAGAGGGTTCCCAGTTTCATACTTTTTTATTTTATTTTGGGGGGTCATGGCATGAAAAAGATTATAGATCACTGTAATAAACTGTTCACTTGTTTCTATGACTGTATTTTGCTCTAGCAGTTCAGCCTTTATTTTCTATGGAAGAATTTTAAGGAAAGTGTGGAGAGTGCCAAGCCAGGTCTTGAAAGTATAACCTCACTTTCCCCATTTAATTTTAGTTACTCACATTTTCCTATGAAACTGAAGGTGGCATTCCTGGGGTTCTCAGGCAATCTGCTGTCCAAGCTGGATGGTCCCCTCATCTGTGTTCTGTCCTCTCCCTTTCCCCAAAACAACCATTGGCCTTACGGGAGGGAGCAGAGCTGATCAGCTATATATGGGCAGCCCGTTAATGGTTTCAGTTGCCTGATTAAAAAATTCATAGGTCTTTTTTTCTGAAACCATGTAGGTTTTTTTAAACATCTCTTCTTGCATAGATCAATTCAACCTATCTAGCATTTGTATTGCTGTACTTATGTGGCCCCTTTGTTTTATTTCATAATACATTTTTCCAATTGTTGAAAATGGCTAGGTCTGATCTTTATGTGCACAGCTGACTTGCCCAGTTGATATTTTGCTTGCATCAGGAAACTATCTTCAGATGAAAGAATAGTATTCAGAAATACTCATACCATATCTCTACTGTTTAATATTTATTATTGGTTGTTTTAGTAAATGCTCCTTGTGAATGTTCTTTTTGCAATTTAAGTACAAACCATAACATGTTCGTGTCCTTTTGTTTGCTCTTAATATGTAGATCCAGTTTGTATTAAACTTAAATTTTCAACAAGTCATTCCACTTTTCTCTATGTGGCAACTTCACCCAGCCCCCCTTATTGGCCATCTAATGGAAAGTCTGTCAACTATAAAGGATAGTTTGTGCTCTTATTTGTACTTTTAGGCTATCCTAATTCTATTGTTTTTCTTGTAGTGGAATGGAGCATTGTGAAAAATTTGAGATTTCAGAAACGAGTGTGAACAGAGGCCCAGAAAAGATACGCCCAGAGTGCTTTGAGTTGTTGCGTGTTCTTGGAAAAGGTGGCTATGGAAAGGTAAGAATCCTTGAACCTTTCATCCATCGTGTGCATGCATACTTTTGAGAGAATCTTATTGCAGGTCATTCCTCAATGTTTTTCACTATAGCTGCATTCAGGAGGCACAGCATCGCCCAACAGTTGCTTTTCATCTCTCTGTTTCCAAACGCTCCTGAACTGTGGCCAGGAATTAGAATGTGGAAGTGTTCCAGGGATTTGGGGCCCAATCCTATCCAACTTTACAGCACTGATGCAGCAACAAGATAAGGGAGCAAATGTTCCCTTATCTTGAGGAGGCTTCCATGACTTCCCCACCACCACAGAATGCAGCACACACCCTATTGGGATCGCTACTTCAGGGGTGGAAAATTGGATAGGATTTGGCCCTTGGGGACAGTTATTTTCAGTTAGTTTCACAGTGTGCATGTAAAGAATGAGATTTGTATTTTTGTCTTATATTATTCTAGAATTGATACTGGTTAGAACATCTTATCAGCTCTAGAACATAACTAGGGATAGTTTTTTTTTATAACCAACACAGAACGCAAAATGAGAATTTCTATTCAAAATGCCATATAAATTTAGATCAAAATGCAAAATAACTTTTTGCTTTTGCATACTTTTGATAGTTTGACACAAATTTAGATCAATTTGATAAAAATAACACCACTTCTGCTTACTTTTGACAGTTTTGAGAAATCCACAAATAGTTTTCAGTAAGGGATCAGGAGGAGGAGGGGCAGAAACAGGAGGAACCTTGCTTAAACTATGAACACATGTGTTTTTGGTTCCTGGTGCATACTGGGGCAACTTTCATGGAATGTGCAAATAGTAAGTGGCAGTTCCTTGGCACTCCAAGCAACAACCAGAGTGCTGCACAGGAACTTTTGACATGTGTGTCTGTGATTTCTTGCCTTTATAGGGCCATTCACTCTTATTTCTTCCTTGCCAGCCTAGGGAGGTGAGGGTGTGTGAGGAGACACACAACTAATCAAGGGCAGGCAGCAGCAAGATAAGAGGCTGTGTTCGCCGCTGCCACCTCTTGCAAAAAGCTCCATGTTTTTTTCTTTGTTGAGGAGGCAGTTTGTCTCCAAGTAAATTTTACATCCTTGGCATGTATAAATGTCACAAGCAAGTGCTTTGCTGTTCCTCTTTAAAAACAAAAACCAAATTAAAGTGAGGGATCAATCCTCCCTAATTTCCCCCCTCCCCCCTCCCAAAAAAATCCCATCCTAGGATTTTATACTACTCACATATACCTAATCTGGTTTATTTCTAATTTTATGTATACCGGCCATGAAAGTCTTAGCAGCTCCTTAATTAATCAAATAAAAAGCAATGTTCCAATGTATTTTTCCTGTTTTGTTTGAGTTGGGGAGGATGACACGCCAGCAGAGTTGACAAATTTTCCTAATTTTTGACACACCAAGCCCAAAAGGTTCACCATCACTGCTCTAGGGACTGGAATGCTCCAATCAGCTAGCAACTGTTTGTGCCATGTCCTTTTGCAGTTTGCACCGCTCCAGGCAGCAATTGTAATGCAAAACCTTCCATGAGGGTGCAGGACACTTCCTTGGAAGTAAGCTCTGTTGAAATTAGGGAACGTTCCAAATGCAACTGGCAATGAGATACTTTGAAATTTGTCTTGTGTATTGAGACATTTTACCTGATTTTAGGATTGGACAATGATTGGGCAATTTACTGTTAATTCATTGTGAGATAAATATGATCCAGTTCTTAATCCACAATACTTAAAATGTAGCAAAGAACTCTGTGCGTGCGTGTGCGTGCGCATGCATGCTTTGAAGGAAAGTGGCGGCCTTAGGGTGGACACGATGAGTGACCTTTAGGTTCGTTCAAATGAAGATGCAGAGACTTGTTCTAAACAGAACTTTGTATTTAGAACGTATTTACATAGAACAGCTTCAAAGAAATCACACTCAGCTCTCTATCTCTCTCTCCACACATCTAACAGCAAAGACAGCTCCTCACACACTCACACAGACTCACTGACATGCAGTCCAGTTAAACCCGTACATAAATCGCAACATTTACCCGAACATATCACATGATCATGTTCCCGCCTAAAAGCTCAGTTGCAAACCCATTTCAACTTGTAAATTAAATCTAGTGTTCCAAAACATATCCCAACACCCCTCCAAATTTCAAGTTGAAATGGCATACATATATATTCATTATATACAATACATTACACACAGCACATTTAAACTTTATACATCATCTGACATTCCCAGCAACTTGCACATAACATTGTGCCTAACTGTTGCAAATGTCATGTCAGCCTTGTCCTGACTTGTGCTGCAAATTACCATTACCCAAAGCCTTCTGCTTGGACACCCACCTGAAATCAATTACCTTCTTCTCAGGTGGTAACTGGCATCTCTCAAACATTTTATCACCTATGGCAGCTCTCCATCTTAGCTGCTCTGTTTGCTCATCTTTATTTTCCTGGCTATTTACAATTACAGGAAGATTCAAATTGTCTTTCTCCTCATCCAGATTCTGTGCCTCACTGTTAGACTCAGCCCTTTGCTTTGTTAATACTGGCTGCTGTGTCTGAGCATCAGAACCTTCTGGCAAATGCACAGGAGAATCCTTTACCCTTTCACTTTTCTTGCTTACAGGGTATGCAACAGGTTTAGTAATTTTGCAAGTTGCACAGTCCAAATAATTGTTGCAGTTTTTCAATTTTAAACCCTGTGCACTCTCAATTGTTCTCTTTAGTGCTGCAAACCCAGAATGTCCCAGTCTCCTATGTAGCAAATGGATACAATTATCATGCTCAGGGGTGTTTGTAAACACATTCATACACTCCTGATTTGCATTGCCCTTTGAAACATCTTGCAGCATGTATAAGTTCTCATTTTCACACACATGCACACACACATCATTGCCTTTCATAATGCTGCAAACATTATCTTCAAACTGTACTTTAAAACCTTGTTTGCAAAGGCAAGAAACGCTTAATAGATTGTGTTGTAGGTCAGGAACACAAAGGACTTCTTTTACAGACTCACCCAGAGAAGGTATAAAAATTTCTCCCTTGCCCTTCACTGAGGTGCACACACCATTAGCCAAACTGACATGGGCTTTTGGTGTAGGCACCAGCTCAGTGAACAAAGCAGGGTCTACTGCAACATGCTGGCTAGCACCAGAGTCCACTAGCCAAGTCTGTTGTTCACTGTCTTGGGTCATCTTGACCACGGAGACTTTCCCTTCTTCCTTGCCCCTCCATGAGTCCGGTCCTTTCTTCCTTTGGAGTCTTTCTTGTGTGCAGTCACGTTGCAAATGTCTTTCGGATCCACATCTGAAGCACCTTTTGATGAATTGCACGTTTGAGCTCTTCTTTTCAGTGCTCTGGATCCTGCTTGCTGCTGGGCTGCTGCTGCTGGCTCTAATTTTTAAATTCTCTGACCTTTTCTCCTCTTCCTCCAACAAACGCCCGGTCAGGAACGCCACGGTCATTTCACTCTCTGCAATTGCCTCTAGAGTGAGCACAAAAGTATCATAACTTGAGTCCAGAGAGCTCAGCAAAATACAAGCCCTTTGTGGCTCAGGAAAGTCCATTCCTTTCTCCTCCAGCTCTTGAAATGTCTTCCTCATAAACTGGAGGTGGTCTTTCATGCTGCCTCCAGGTTGAAGTCTTGCTCTGTACAACTTTCTGGACAACATAATCTTTGAACTCATTGTGTCCCTCACGTACAGGCTTCTCAAAGTCCTCCAACACTCATGGGCTGTCTTTATCTTTCTCACGTGCACCAGTTGGTCATCTTCCAGGGACAGTATCAACGTGGCCAGAGCCCTCTCATCCAGTCTGGACTTTGCCTCGTCATACTCATCTGGAGGGTCTTGGACGATGGTCCACAGCTGTTCCCGACGCAGGAACATTTCCATCTTGGTGCTCCAGGCCATGTAGTTGTTCCCTGACAGACGGGTCAAGGGAAAACTCGCCATGCTGACGTTGGTCTGCATGCTGACCTCACCAGATGCTTCTTCCTCGTCACAGCTTCCTCCAACCTGGAACTGGTCACTTCTGGTCAACTCAATGTCCTTCTAACGGCCTGCTGGGCCCATAACCTGAAGGAAAGTGGCGGCCTTAGGGTGGACACGATGAGTGACCTTTAGGTTCGTTCAAATGAAGATGCAGAGACTTGTTCTAAACAGAACTTTGTATTTAGAACGTATTTACATAGAACAGCTTCAAAGAAATCACACTCAGCTCTCTATCTCTCTCTCCACACATCTAACAGCAAAGACAGCTCCTCACACACTCACACAGACTCACTGACATGCAGTCCAGTTAAACCCGTACATAAATCGCAACATTTACCCGAACATATCACATGATCATGTTCCCGCCTAAAAGCTCAGTTGCAAACCCATTTCAACTTGTAAATTAAATCTAGTGTTCCAAAACATATCCCAACATTTATTGTGCTGTTTGTACAATTTGCAATAAAAATTTGGATTAAAACTCAATACCACAATTTGCTGTTTTAATTAAGAAATTTTGTAAAAATTATAATCAAAACCCACCCCCTAAACATAACTCTTATTAATTAAACTCTGCAAGCTCTGGTATGTGCCAAGTGATACAAGCCTGGTACCATGTCGGGAATATTTCTGGCTTATATTATTTCATGATCATGAGTGATTTGCTGTACTTGTTTTAATTTAGACATTCAGCCAAAGAGGCTCCCAGAGTACCTTATATTAAAACCAGCTGGAAACTGAATAACTCAGTTTTGCTATTCCTTGGTATTAGAAGTAATTAAAATGTTACTCATTGCAATGAATTTACCATTAACACTAATTCTCATTAAAAAAACATCCATTGTGCAGGTTTTTCAAGTCAGAAAGGTAACGGGAGCAAACACTGGAAAGATTTTTGCTATGAAAGTACTTAAAAAGGTGAGTTTTCTTTTGGGGTTATAGTAAAACTAAACTTCCCTTCCTCTAGAAAAGTTGTCAGTAATTGGTGACACTGAATAGTATTGATCCCAGGGCCATCAGTGGAAGTGTGTATGCCCTGGAGCAGTAGAGTGGCTGGGAGAGGATGGTGGAGAGTGTTCTGGAGGTGGGGAGGGGGCATTTCTGAGCAGGGGGAGTGCAGAACAGAAAGCAGATCAGGCCCAGGAGGAGGCAGGATTGGCAGAGGCCTCCTCAGCCATATCCTAAACTTCTCCATGGCCAGTTGGCATTACACCAGGCTGCTTGAACATACCAGCTAAGGTGAAGTGAGTAGAAACATAGAGCTGGCTGGAACATTAAGGTGAGGGGAGAAATATTACCTTACCCTGAGGACACCTCGGTTCAGCTCCCAGCTAGCACTGGATACAGCCCTTGCGCGGGGAGGCTACAGCCTCCACTATACTGCTCTGAATATGAGGCAGGCCCGTTGGCCTCACCATTCCAGCGCAGTATAGGATTGCGCCCTTAATTATGTAAGTAATATCCAAACCACGGCTTGGTTTGTCGCAACCATGCTTTGGGTTCATATCATCCCATTCCTCTTGCATGCTCAGGTTTCTCCCCTAACTTCCTGGATTTCAGAAAGTGGGTTTTCAAACTCACTTCAGACCATATTTTGGCCAGTTGGGATATAATGGCAATCTTCAACTTGCCAAGAGCCCAAGGCATAGTCCCAACTCAAACAGCATTTCAGCATTAGGTATGAACTGAACCATTGTGTCTCAGCGCTCGTTGATACCCAGAACTATTGATACTTTCATTTTGAGGGAGGGGTAAGAATTTGTTGCAGACCCTTATGATTTGATAGTCGGAGTCTTTAGAGCATGACCTCATTGTTGAAAAATCTTCTTTAGGCAATGATTGTAAGAAATGCAAAAGATACAGCTCACACAAAAGCGGAACGGAACATCTTGGAAGAAGTCAAGCATCCGTTCATCGTTGATCTGATATATGCCTTTCAGACTGGTGGAAAACTCTACCTCATTCTTGAGTATCTCAGTGGTAAGAAAGTAACTGATAGTGAACATGCATATTCTGATATTGTAGCCTGCAGAACCAGTGTTATCAAATGGCTTCTGATAGAAACAACAAATGTAACACAGACATCACTGCCCCCCATCAAGAACAAATGCAACAAACTTCTGAATGCAGTCACTGACTCCATATTATTTTGGGGTTTCTAGTCTGTTTTGCATGACTGATGCTTGCTTAGCAGTGCAACTTCTAAGCTGTCTTTCTTCCCTCTTTGTTGCAGGAGGAGAACTGTTCATGCAGTTAGAAAGAGAGGGGATATTTATGGAAGACACAGCCTGGTAAGAGAAATGAGCTGCATTCTTCAAAGCTGTGAGACTGCCTCAAGATGAGAACTTCCATGGCCAGTTGTAGGACTTAATTTTGTGAGCTATTATGTGATCTGAACACTTGGTCTGTACAAGAAGGGGTGAATAGAGAGTATTATTGCTGTACAAAAGATTCCAGGCTGCCTTTTAAGAAAAATGCAGTTATTATAGCACAGGCTTTTTTAGGCAAGAGGGAAAACCCTGCATGTTCCTGAATGTGCCATTCATTGTTAAGCATACGGTGCCCAAGTTCTGAATCCTTGGGAACTAATAGAACCAAGCTGCTGATAGGAACTTAGATAGGAACTTAAAGGGTGCTGCTTGAATCATGATTGAATGTAGGGGTGGGTGTTCTTCAGTCTTGCAACATCTGCTTTGCTTTTGACTAGTGTCCCAAGGTCCATCAATGGAATAAAATAGTGGCTGAGGGAGCAGAGTCACATATCCTCTGCATCTGATGAACCATATAGTAGGTTAACCTGCATATGCAAGTGTAAATCTACATTTGGGTTACTGCAGATCAGTTATTCTAGCACAGAAGTCTAAAACTGTCTTGCAGACCAGCACATACCAATTATTACTCATAGCTTACATGTGAAGAATTTTGAAGCTGAGAGTGATTAGCACAATGCTAAGGCATAGAATTTGTCTTTACTTACTGTTTTAAGGAAGAATGTTTTAATGAATAGTAAGTTGTATATAGAATGCACGTATTGTGCTTTGTAAACCACTTTGTGAATAGGTTTTATTGGATTATGGAGTATAAATGTTCTTGACCCCTCCAGGGGAGTACAGGGGTTTGAGTCTTTTTTTGTTTATAGTTTGGAGTCCATGATTTAAAATCCATTTACAGACCATGACTTATGCTAACCATGGTTTGATGTGATGTTTGAATTAATAAACTTTGGCTGTTGGGATTGGAGTGCTTAGCAGACAGAAAATGAAAGTGAGCAAGTAGCTTTAATCTGTGATTTTGTTTGAAACCTCAAACAGATGGTTGGGGTTCTGTGTTGCAATTAGTACACCCTGTGGTTTGGTGAAATGTTTGAAGTGGTCCACAGACTTATTGTATTGAGGTGTACTGTGCAACTGTTTGTGTTTAACAGTGTTAAATCTTTGCTTTGCAGTTTCTACTTGGCTGAAATCTCAATGGCTTTGGGGCACCTGCATCAGAAAGGAATCATCTATCGAGATTTGAAGCCTGAAAATATCATGCTCAATCATCAAGGTTAGGAATGAAACAATTTGCTTCTTTGCAAGTGTTATGAATGCCCTGTTCTCCAACCCCATATTTTTTCCTTTATATTGGGGCACTTCAGAAGCTCCTGTGAAAGTCCAGCAGTCATTGCTGCTGAAAAATCTTTTGGCAGCATTTTTGCTCTTTGCTTAGAAATCCTGTTATTCACCAGCCATGTGTATTTGTGGATTGGAAAAATTGCCTGTCTAGTGGAGCTAGTTTGCTTAGAGGTGGGCCTCCCTACCAATTGGGCTGTAGATCTGCCTGTCCAGGTAAAAGGATTGGGATGGAAAAGCCAAATAGTTTTCATTCCTCTAGTCAGGTAATTTGAAGACAAAATTAAACCTAGAATTTTTAAGACCAAGCACAGGATGTTCATGTATATTTTTTCTGCTGGTCAGCTTTGTGAACCCTAGTGCTGAGGACACAGAAGGGACCCATTTAATTCTCCAATAAGTGCAGAGAATGAAGCTTTTTTTTGGATAATGTGAGTAGCTAGGGACCATATTTCTAGTTAGACATGTTCAGGGAATATGGTTAGATACAGGGAATAATAGACGTGTTCAGGGAATATCCCATTGAAAATATGGTGGTTTAGCCTAGCCTGCTCATGTAAGCCACCTTGGGCATTTGCTTCAGCATGGGAAGGGCGGGGTATAAATTCTTCAAAATAAAAAAAAATTAATTTTATTTTAAGTCACTTGGGAACTTCTCCGGTTTAGTAATGGAGATTTGTTGGAGGGTTTCTGGGCTTTGTTCTCAAATATCATCCCAGCTCCATCTGTTGTGTATAAATGGCTGCTGTAACTATTGGATCCAGCTTGTGCTTTCCAGCTGAGTTCTGACATTTTCATCACCCACCTTTTATTTTTTCCTACCCACTATTTTCCCCTGCTTCTTTTAATTCCTTTTCTTTTGGAATCAGTTTATTAAAACTAGCTATGTTTGATATTTGTGGGAGTTCTGTTCCTGGAACCCCCACAGATACAAAAAGCTGTGGGTATTGAAACCCGCTGATTTGGGGGGGCCCCTCACCCTCCAAACCCAACCAGAGCTGAACTGCAGTTGGGTCTGGAGGGTTTTCTGAGGCTTGCAGAGGCTGTGCGCAGCCGCCCATAGTCTTTGTGGGCCTCAGAATAGCTAAAAAAAATGTGACTTCCGGTTTCCCAGGGAAAGTGGAAGTGACGTTTTTATGCCTTGTAAGGCATTCTGAGGCCCAGGGAAGCCCTGCTATGCGTTTGGAGTCATGTTTGAATCTTTTTTGGGTGGTTTCTTGTTAACCATTCTGGGGATCTTGAGCTGGGAGGTATGTGATAAACGACATATGTAAATGTGTTAATCATGTTGTGCTCTCAAATGCTGCTTGTTGGAATATGTGTGTTCATTCTCTCTCTCTCTCTCTCTCTTCCCCCCTTCACTTCCCACTCCCCTTCCTTAGGCCACGTTAAGCTTACTGATTTTGGACTGTGTAAAGAATCCATTCACGATGGAACTGTGACGCATACATTCTGTGGAACAATAGAATACATGTGAGCCCGCATGATGAAACAGAAAAATATTACTCTGGTCTGGGGGTAATCGCTAAATTTTACCTTTTTTACCAAGTTTTAAGAAACGTGATGGCTCAATATTCAGATTTTTGGTATAGCCAATCAGGTGTTTCTGAATTCAAGTTTTTTGGATTCAAATCAACTAAAATTTGTTATTTTAGTTGAGAATCCCTAATGTAATAGAGGTTAGTCAAAATTATCAATGCTTGAAAAGGAATGGAGTGTGGGTGTTAAGAGAGACTTCGTGTATCGGTCTAAAAGCTACTTAACCTGCCCTCAAAAATAGTTACTGGCCCGCATGTTCCTGTGTAGCCTGTTCCTTTGTAGCTTTTTGATTACTTGGTATCCTGTAGTTGAACTCATGCCATTGTACATAGTCTACTTGATAACAATTCCGATTTTAGGAATGTGGAGTCATTAGATCTTCATTGCAAAGTCATAGCAGGTAAATATGCGCTGCACACTTTATGACCTATGGATAATAAAGATAGTTGTGAAACCCCTTACAACCCATGAAGCAAACCATTGCTTAATTTGAAAGTTTGACTTGGTCTAATTTTGTGGTATTGTGTGACACGTCTCATGATACCAAAAAATCAGACCAAGTCAGAGTCCTAAAATGTCTTTTGATCTGCACGGAAAACACATGTTTACCTGATGCAAACTTGCAATGTCCCAGCAACTTTGGATTCCTAAATTCAGCATTTGTATTGAGTAGATGGGTTTTTTCAAACTTACCTTCTCCAATACAGGATATGTTGACTGAAGATCATGTTGGCACTAGATGAACTTTATTGTAGTAGGATAGGCGGATGTTAAACACAGATCCCTATAAAACACCTTTGGTTTACAAAAGCCACTTCGTTTGGTCTCCTGAAGGCAGTCTTACTCATGTGAGGGGCTATTTAGAAATTTGTAATACAGTATACCAATATATAAAGCTGTATCTGTGGCATTGCTGCATTGTCAGTAGACTTGCGAACAGGTTAAAGTTGGCTATTATCTGTTGTGCAAAACACTTCCATATTCTTTTTGTTGTTGTTGTTGTTCTAGGGCCCCTGAAATCTTGATGAGGAGTGGGCACAACCGTGCAGTGGACTGGTGGAGTTTGGGGGCATTAATGTATGACATGCTGACTGGAGCAGTAGGTGCACACTTACAAACTGCATGCATTTTTTTTCACACCACTAGAGAGAATTGTATTAGTTCCTTTTGCCTGCTTGGAACAATATATGCCTAGTTGGCACCTATGAATGTTTTGAAAGGCATACTAAGCAGACTCTCAGTGTTTGTGGAAGCTTAGCCGTATTTGAATGCTATTAGTCCTTCTTTTTGTCCTGGAAACAAGATCCTCTCCCATATTAGAGCTCACAAGGGTGATGGAAGTGAATGAGTAGGATATTCTTGGATGAATCAAGATGTGTTGGGGCTGAGGAGTGGGCAGGACTGCAAGTCTTTTGCTCCCTCACAGATAAAATCCTGGAGCTGGTCTTTTAGTGGTGAAGTAAGTCTGCAGCAGTTTCTCAATTCTTACACTTACATTTAAGGAGGAGGAACAAGTTCCCAGAGATGTTTGGCTGCTGCTTTGTCTCCTCTCATTGTAACACACAGTTAAAAGCATATGTGCTGATATTACATTGCATTACATTCTGTTTTGTCACCTGTGTTCCACTTTATTGGCAGGTAAATAGGCCTGACCAAGCTAAGCTACCATGTGAGCACTGAGTTTCAAAGGGGATTTACACTGGAATCTCCTGTATACAGAATTCAATTCTTGGGCTACAAGACAACAGAAAGGGCACTATCACCAAAAGCTGTGTAGCTTTTGTAATGGCCATGCTCAAAAATTTGTGTTCGTAGCAGTCCATGTTTTTAAAAAGCATTTTTTATGTTGGAATCTTATTTTGTATACAAATATCCTTATTACGCTTTCTCCCCACATCTGTTTCCTGCTTTGCAATTGTGTTCTTCAGCCCCCATTCACTGGGGAGAACCGAAAGAAAACTATTGACAAGATTCTCAAGTGTAAACTCAATTTGCCTCCCTACCTCACACAAGAAGCCAGAGATCTGCTTAAAAAGGTGAGAATCTAATCTGCTTAAAAAGCAATTCATTCTATGCTATGAATATCCTATTCCTGTCTTTGTTGACAAAGTGCTGACTTTGGAACACTACATCTAGAATTCCTCTGCATCAAGATACCTCTCTTGCTTGTGATGTTCTGTCCTGAAAATTTCTGAACTTTGTTTTATCAGAACATAGATCAATACATGGCTGTTCGAGTGTTTAATTTGCCTCATGGATTGGTGTTTTCGTGATCACATTGTTTTCAAGTTTTTTTAATAAGCCTTTGGGGAAAAAATGGGGCAAAAGGGAAATACTTGTTGTGTGTGTGTATTGCGGCACACTTGCTGTGCTTTACAAAGTATATTGTATGATTTAGATTTTTATTTTTATTAGTTAAATAAAATTAAAAAAACTAATTTTTAAAAAAGAAAAATTCCTATATTCCTAACTTAATGTTTATTTTTTCTAAGCTGCTAAAGAGAAATGCTGCCTCACGTCTAGGAGCTGGTTCTGGAGATGCTGGAGAAGTTCAGGTATATTTTGCTGAATGATCTTGTTGAATGGGACATTAAGAAAGGCTTTCCAGGAACATGTACGGGAGATCATTTCATGCTCTGGAACACGTTGGATCCAGGCAGGTGGTTAGATACAATGTGAGGGAAATGTATAATGTCTGCATTATGTTACCAGTTGGACTGGCTTTGAATCAGTTAACTGTCCTGTGTTCCTCTAATAAACTTGAAGAAACTGTAGATGTTTGTGTACCTTTAAGATTCCAGGTGTCTCTTTGCAGAGATGATTCATTGGGCCACTGTGTTTAAATCTGGTGACATCCTTGGGAGCAACCTGGTTTGGTTCTTCAGAAGACAAAACATCTTCCATGCCATCTTACAATTATCCTGAGATGCGGAAAATAATTTTGGTCATAAGAAGTCTCCTGTTAGAAAAGGTCTAAGGTGCATCTAGTGCAATGTTCCATTGCCCACAGTGGCCAACCAGATGCCTCTAGGAAGCCCAAAAGCGGGACTTATTTCATTAGAACCTGTTTCCAGTTGATTGGGCCTTGAACCAGAGATTGAATAAACAGAAAAATGAGCTCTTACAAATGTGTTTCTGTCTTGCAACATTGTATTTCTTTGATATTCAATGTCTTCTTTAGCAGAGCTGACAGATTGCTTCACTTTATGTTCTAGGAATGAACAAGAAGCTGCAATTCTTAAATGTTTGCCTGCCTGGGTTAGGGTATTGACTTTTTTAATGATCTTTCTTAGGCTCATCCTTTCTTCAGACACATTAACTGGGAAGAGCTGCTAGCTCGAAAGGTGGAGCCCCCATTTAAACCATTATTGGTATGTGTCAGTAAATCTCTGTGGTTTGACTTGTAATATTTTTTAACTGTAACAAGCATCCAGTTAATATGAAGGTTTCTCTTGTAAGAGAGGCAGTGGTAGTGTTGGATTGGTTCCAAAATTTGTGTGCTCTCTTCTCCCCTTGGGCACAGCAGGATAAAGTTCCATTGTTCTCCAAGTGTAAAATGAGCAGCTTAAAGCTTTCCATGACATCAGAGCAAATGAGCCAGTGGTTTGGGAGTTTACAGACAGGCTTGTCTATTGTATAAAAGCAGAATTTGTGGGTTTCTTTTACATGAGAGTATAAACTATCATAAGACATCAGATTGTAGTTGTAGTGGGGTTTGGGGCAGGGTTATCCAGTATTGTGTCCTTGCAAAAAAATGGGTAATTCTAAAAAAGCCCTTCTCTTTGAAGTCTTGGCCTTTGTTTCAAACTTATGGTCTGTTTCTTTGATCTGTGATTCCCTTTCCCTCTTGCCTTGTCTTTATTTCCCAGGGTAGTTGTTCATAGGGACCCTAGGCACTCTAGGGAAGTAATTCCCAAACTGATTAACATCAGGACCCACCTAAAGAAATTGCACTTTACCAGCAACTAAACCCACCTTTAAAACATTTCACTTTACCAGCAGCTCAATAATGGTGATTGTGCAGCAGTGCTCCCTCTCCCCAGTTGCAGGTTGTTTTATGCACATAGTCTAATCTACTTAATGCACATGGTCTAGTTTACCCTGGCAGTTTCATGACCCCTCAAAAATTGGATTGTGACCCACTGGTGGGCCATTCATCCATATTTTGGGAACCACTGCTCTAGCGTTTTTCTCCTCCAGACATCTCCATCCTGAATTTTGGTTCTTCACCTGCTATTGAAGCAGTTTTGGTTGATAATCTGTAATTTACAGTCCTTAATCTGTTGTGTTTTTTGCAAAGCAATCCGAAGAGGATGTGAGCCAGTTTGATGCAAAGTTTACACGTCAGACTCCTGTTGATAGCCCTGATGATTCAACTCTTAGTGAAAGTGCCAACCAGGTCTTCCTGGTAAGTGATCATGACACCAAATACTGGATTGTCAAAAAGCCCTATCCCCTACAGGCTGTTTATTGATGCTAATTTTTGAATATCCTCTGTAAGAAAGAAATTCCCTGTCTTTGCCAGCCCTGCTTTCTGCAAGCTAGCTTTTTTCCTGAATCTCCCTCTGCCTGCTTGATAAATTTCAAATCCACCTCAGATTTCTAGCCCCCCATTCTTCCTACCTTAGTGCTGGCCAGCAGTTCAGTCACTAGTTGCTATACAGGTGTGCCCTGGTATCCATGGTTTCAGTTATCCATGGATATTGGGAAGCCTATTAAAAAGATAGGGGAACATTAAACAAATCTATTTTTACCTTGTTGCAGCAAAACAACTGATGTTCCACTGTCTTTAGAAAGGTGTTTCAGGTTTCCACTGGTACGGGGTGTCCTGAAAGGAACCCCAGCTGTTTCCGGGGCATGCGCATGGTAACTAGTCATTGATATAACTTCAGAGTTCTCACCAGCTAGAACCTGGCTACTTTTCCTGCAGTGGTTGTAACATGTAGCCAAGCTTCTAGGCATCTTGCTTTGAAAAAGTCTTGCCAGAGCAAAAGTTGACTGGTTGCCTGCAGAAAACAACTGTAACTATTTTAGTGCTTGAATTAAGCCCTACATTCAGAACAGGAATTTCAGACAATCCAAAGTGTATTTAGCTGGATTTAAGGACCCAGAGATTAAATATATGCTTTGCATGTAGGAAGTCCAAGATCTGATCCATGACATTTCCAGTTAAGACTAGAGATGTAAAATTCCCGGAAATTTTGAAGCTCAGAAAAAAAACCAGGTTTTTTCCTTTTTTGGAAAAAAATGGAAATTTTTGGAAAAATGGAAAAAAATGCTACATTAGCACTTTTTTTCTTTTCCAGATAGAAAGTCATTCTGTTGCTTTAGGAACATAAATGAGACTATGGACAATTTGACTTGGCATAAATTATCACAAGTAGCATATTAAAAATACAATAAAATTTACCTTCTTTATATTTATTTGTAATCGTAACAGATAGAGCAACAATCTCCTGAACTATTTACTAGTTTATGTGGAACAGACAAAAAACCTCCACAAAACAATTTTTAAAAATCCAGAAGTAACAATTATTCATATTTCCTCTCCACAGTATTAAATAAAAATAAAAAAAACCATTCTCATAAAAAGAATTGAAAGGGGGGGAAGTGTATAGAAAGGAGTGGGACTTTCAATGAATGGGCATGAAATTTAATCAGAATCATTTTCTGAGCTGTAATTATCAGTATCAGTTTGTCTCTGCTTCTGCATTTTTTCATTTTTTCTTTCAATTTTTTGGAAAAAAACAAAAAGCCTTCAGGAAAAAGTTTCCCCCCCCCAATTTTTCCTTGACATCTCTAGTTAATACCTGGATACTAGGGCTGGCAAAGTCTTTCGAGAGCCACTGTCAGTAGGAGTAGGCAATATTAGGGAAGAATGGACCGGTGAGCTCAAAATAAAGTATGCACTTTAGTTCCTGTTGATAACCCAACTGGGGAATGTTTGGGGTGGGTTTTGGGGTGTGTGTGCGGCTCTGGTGGTTCTGGGCTTCAGTTTTGGTTTTGTCTAAAAACAAAGCATTCATTCTAGTTCTTTTTTGGGGGGTGGTTGGTAATATTTTCCCATGTAGGGTTTTACGTATGTGGCTCCATCTGTACTTGAAAGCGTAAAAGAGAAGTTTTCCTTTGAACCAAAAATTCGATCGCCTCGCAGATTCATTGGCAGCCCACGGACGCCAGTCAGGTATCCTTTATGGTTGTTCTGTTTCGTAGTAGCAGCAAAGGTTCTCTCATCACTGTTGAGATCTTTCCCTTGCTCTAAAATACCTGCCCCTGGAATTCTGCCTGATAAAACACATTTTGGGTACATGCTGAATAGTACCCAAATGTTGACTTCCTAACATAGAAGTTTTTTCAGACAGCTGACTGCAAGCGCTGATGTTGCCAAAGAGAAAATTGTTCTATTGAGTCTCCCTTGCCCTCTGTATTTCATCTTATTCAAAATGGACGGGTTTGCAAAAAATTGATGTTGGAAACATGAACTTAGTGAAGGAAGAGTGAGAAACAAATATTGTTAATAAGACTAATGTAGTTCAGCAATGTCCACCCACTTGTTCCCCAAAGTGGGCAACTAGTACAGTCAGATCATGGCATCCTGAGTTGTGGTCAGAATTACTGAGTGGCAGAATGAAGTGGTGAGTTCTGACTGAGCCCATGGGAATGGGGTGGAGGGAATACAATTTTTGAATGAGGGTCTAGCCCAACTACTGTGCTGATTTTCTATACGTGATGGGAAGGTTGTCCCTCCCAGAACAGGAGAGTGTTTTAAAAAATCTCCCCCCCCCCAGTCTGTGTTCCGAAATGGTACATCTCATTAGTCATCTCATTCCTTCTGCACCTGTAGACCAGACCTTACTATCGTGCTTTAAAACACAATAGAAATGCTGGGTATTTGTCTTATATATGAAATTGTTTTCAGAAATGATCTCCTACATCCTTGTGATTAATCTGTGAGAGTGTGGAGGGGCTATAGCTCAGTAGCAGAGCACCTGTTTTGCCTGCAGAAGGTCCCAGGATCAGTCCTGGTCTTCAAACCCTAGATTGCAGTGCTAGTCATTTTAGACTGTACTGGGCTAGATGAACCAGTGATCTGATAGTATAAGACAGCTTCCTGCATTCCTATGATGAACACTTACAAATGGGAAACTGAGGCTGAAAGCAACTTGCTTAAGGCTACTTGTATAGAGCTCAAGGTTGTGCTGTTCCAAGACCAGTGCTCTGTTCACTACACCAGCGGTCTCCAAGCTGAGAACCACTGCCACCAGCAAAAGCTTCCCCAGTGCAAACGGCGCTTACTGTTTTGCTGGGTAGCCTCAGCAAAGCCCCTCCAGTTGCCCCAATTGTCGTGCCAGCCAGAAATCTAGGGGCAAAGTCTGCTAGGGTGGCAGAACCTGAGTGTGGCTGTCCAGCACAATAGTTGGGGGAGATTGGAGGAGCTTCGCTGTGCCTCCCCAGTGGAACGGTAAGCACTGTTTAGCCACGGCAAGGAAAAGATGGGTGCTGGATCCAGCCTCCAGGCCAGAGTCTGAAAACACCCTGCACTACACCCTGCTGATTGTTTGAATGTATTGGGAGTTTCTTTTGCAAGTAGCTTTGAGTAGAAAATGGCTCCAAAGGCAGAAATTAAAACCTATCAAGCTTGATAATTCTGCTCATTAGTTTAAAAGGAAGACTTGGTGTGTTACTCTTTTAATTGAAATATTTTGTCTTTAAAGCCCTATCAAGTTCTCCCATGGGGACTTCTGGGGACGAGGTACTTCTGCTGGCGTGGCAAACACTCAGGCACCAGTTGAGTACCCAATGGAGACAGGTGGGATAGAACAAATGGACGTGACAGTGTGTGGAGAGGCCTCAGCTCCACTTCCAATCCGGCAACCGAACACCGGGCCATATAAAAAACAAGCCTTCCCCATGATTTCCAAACGACCAGAGCACTTGCGCATGAATCTATGACAAAATCGACGGCAATCATTTCCAAACCTGCTTGGATGGCAGAAGGACACAGGAACGGACTTTTGCAGGCAGCCCCCACCACACCCCTCCCCATCATACTGAAATATGAGGGCTCTTGTGGCTTCTTTCTCAGATTGACAATGTCAAAGCAGACCATTGCACAAAATGGACTGGGAAAGAAGAGCAAAAAACCATGGATTTCACCCCTCCTGCGCTGAATCAATGGTGCGTAAAGAGAACTTGAGCAAAATGGTATTGTATAACTCTAGGTGCAGCCGCTAACAGGTTTGCAGTGTGGCATCCTCTTCACTCTTTATCAAGGATTTTTCAGGTTGATAGCTTGAAGCCGACAGTATTGAGGGTAAGGGTGTTGCTACGGGCCTCATTTTTGTCAGTTAGCCTGTTTCACTGGGCAGCATGCACAGTGCCTCCTCTGGTGCATGCATCGGAGGATTAATTCGCATGCAAGCTTATCTGGATGGCTTTCTGCAGTTTTGTGGAATTTGGAGATCCAAGATAAACTTAACCATTAGTGTTCCATGTGCAAAAACAATCCAAGTGATTTTTAAAAAGATATATTTTTCAATTTTTTTCCATTTTTCAAGTTGGCTCATTATGGAAAGTATCCCAGACTTGGAAAATACAGGATTGGTTTGATGCAACCAACTACAACAAAAAAGCAATTTAAATGTATGTGTTCCTAATGAAACAATGACGTAGTTTAAAAAACATCACTGTTAATTATGTTGAGATGGGGGTTGAAGGGAGAATTCACCCTGCCTGCCCTCTTGAACTGCCTCTCTTGCTACAAGAAATAGATCCGATCAGGTGGTTATCTGTGATTAAACCTCAGCTGATGTGGAAGCCATGGGATCTAATCCAGTGCCTCTGGTGGCTCACATGGCTCTCTCTGCCAGCCTAGAGCTCTTTGTGTGTATTGGAGTCCCATGGAGCTTTTGGCTGCTGCTGTGGGTTTATAGCATTGTCCTGCATTTCATTATTTTAAGCAGAAACCTGCTGGTGAAATCTTCATCCATTAGGTTTTATGCTGGCATATGATTTGCCCAAAACATCAGAATATGTTTGGATTGTTTAAACCCTCAAAGGGTAATGAAACTCATCGGGAAAAGGTGCACCTGGGATAGTGATCAGATTGCTACAGCAGACTCTATTGATTTTTATTTTTCCGATTATGCTGGTTTTGCAGCTAAGTAGTAAAGCATGGAGTGATGGTTTTATCCCATCTTTGCTCCATGGCACATTTCCATGATTAATTACAATAACTTGTTTTCCTGTGCTGGGGCAATCCATCTGCTGATTTGTATTTAAAACAAAACCAAGTATTAAGATGGCCTTCAATGAATGTCTTCCAGAGAACTTTTGCAGCTTAATTTTAGGAAACGTTCAAAAGGTTTACTATTTATGTTTCTGCGATTGTTATTGAAAAAAATCTGTACAAATGACTTTACAGGTACAAAGAATTAAATAAAGGTATCTTTACCTTAACTTAAATACTTCCTGCCTTAAAGAAGCATTTCCGTGGACATTGCTGACAAAAAAGGTTGATAATGGACTGCAGAGCTTTATGCTAGTGTAGCGTATGTGTGATTGGGTGTGCAAGGTCATTTGCGTACTTGTTGCCGCTGTGTACAATTCCTGGTGATTATTTTTCTTGCTTGTTACCTGTTGTGTTCTTTTTGTCTGTGAAAATTCCGCTACTGTAGGAATATTATTCTTTGGTTCGCTTTGTGTTTTTCTTATTGAGCCATAGGATCCAAGCCATAACAATGAAGTGGTTTAAAAAGCATCACTGGTAGTTATGCTGTTGAGTTGGGAGCTGAAAGGAAAACTCACCCAATCTGCCCTCTTTAAATGCCTGCCTTGTTACAAGAAACTTTAACTTCCTGTTAAGTTTCACTCTCCCTTCTAGCCTGCCTGTTTGCTTGTCTGTTAAAGCAAGAGACATACAGTAATTGCAAGAGACTGTGTGCCTGCTTGTTTGGTTAAAGCAAGAGAATGTCATACAACTGTAATGAACATAAGAGAATGGATGCGGGAAATTGCAGATAAGTGAATCAGCAGGTCCTGGAGGACACCTGTAATTACCAACTCCTAATGCCTTGGATCAAAAGGGTTGCCTTGGCTCCACAGCATCCCCCTACAGTTGCAGCCCTCTACATGCCATGTCCAGGCTGTTCTAGAAGATCCTGTAGCCCTCAAGAGTGCCACCTAGCCCTCAATGGTGGCTGGAGCGGTATTCAGGTGGGCATAGCAAAGAGGAAGCAAAAACAATGAATGGAATGCAGTTTGTGGCTATCTGGCTCTAAGCCACAATATTGTATAACCAGGGTACTTGTCTCTGTTCTTTGTAATAGCAAAATTTTCAGGGGACAATCCAGTTAAAGATTAGTGCCACTGAAAACAGTGGAGTAGGACTGAACTGCAATTTAAATCCCATTGATTTCAGTGGGACTCTGGGCCAAATCAAACATTAGCTTTTGGGCATGGGACTTGCTTCCCCATGGTGCAAAGTAATGTCACTCCAGTAGTAATGATGAGTTTGAATCATGTGGGAGAGGGGAATCATGGCAGGAATGCCTACACCTGAGTTTGCCCCTGCCCCAAACCCAGACTGCTGCTTGCATTCAGCATCCATGTGGAGTTGGAGTGGTGCAATAATTTTATCATGAGGAGTACTAGGTGCCATGCTGACACGGTTTAAATCAGACCTGGTTCAAACTCCATTCCCAGGTGGCAACAGTCTTTGCATGTCTAAATGTGGGCAAGCACCCTGTGCATAAACAGAATGTATGATGTGGGAGCTTAGCATGGAAACCCCATTCATGTGTTCTCTCCCCATCTCCTTTAAAGTACAATAACAGCACAAGTAGGGGGAGGAAGCTAATGAGAACCTGCATCACACATGGCATGCTGTGTGATGATGGAATTGCCTGCTCCACCACATAGACTGTCACCAGTTAGTTGGTGGGACCTTCATGACAGTTCTTGGATTGTGTGCCCCATGTGAACTGCTGAGCTTGGTGTTTTACCCAAATAGTCCTGTTATGGTGACTTGAAAGTGCTCAGGGCTGGCCTAAGTGCCTGAGGCAGTACATCGGATGCCACCCATCTGTTTGGTGGTACGTTTGCTGCCTCACCATTCCTCCTCCTCCCTGGGTTTGAAAAGAGTGAAATACAGGGGTGGTGTGGAGAAGCAGGGAGTGGTGGGCTGGTGCATGCTGTCTAGCTCACCATTCACCATCACATACTCCATTCCTTCCTTCCTTGAACCCAGAGAGCAGCAGGAGGAGTGGTGAAGGCAGGTTTCCCCTGTCTATCCATAGCTTGAAGTGACTCAAGAACAGGCCCATCCTAAAAATACTGTGACTTTTTTAGACAGTACATGTGGCACACATTTTTCCTCTTGCATAGTCTACCATGGAGTTCAAAATATCAGCTGTCACCACTCCCATCTGCATAGAGGCAGTATAGTTGTGGTAATGGATGGAGCTTTCATTTATGGTAGAAGTGAAAAATTATTAGGCACAATTACCTGGCCACATTTCATGCTCAATCCCTAGTTTTCAATGGGGTTTGTTTAAAGAGTTAGGGGGTGGTGGTGCTCATCTCTTCCACCACTCTCCCAAAAAGATTTTCCCTGATCTCACTTTATGGTTCTGCTCTGGCTGGATATGAGTAGCTAATATGGCTGGCAGAAAATGGCAAGTATGTTTGAATTCGCTTTATCTAGTTTATCATTTCACTAGAAGTAAATCCTCTTAACTGTGAAACAACTTGGGACAAGCAAGCACACACTATGCAATATGGGTTATCCTGTATTTATTTGTATTAAATCTAAATGTTGGTTTTTTTTTCCTGTATAAAACTATTAGTGTCAATATATTAGTCACAACTTCAAAGGAAGAATTTTATGTATAGAAGGAAGACTAGCATATGGAATACAGTTGATACTGGCGAACTTAAGTGCTTTCTTTAAAACAAAAACAAAAAACCTGTCTTAAAGTTTTCATTAGGGTATAAAACTTTATTTTGTACAAGCCGTGCTTTTTTAATTATAATCTTGGGACTTTGCTATAATTTGATTTTTATAGATTTTTGTACCATTATATTAAAAAAAACCCACAAAAATAACTGGGATTAATACCTGCTGAGGCTAACCATGTATTAAGTATTAAATCTTGATAACTTGAACCATGTTTTGTTTTCCATGCTATTTAAATGAAAGCAGTTGTAATTTTTGTTCTTGAGTTTGAGGAATAAGGAAATAAAAAGATCACCTGGGCAAAGAGCTCTTCCACTTGTTAAATGCACTTGTGGGCAAGGTGTTCCCTGCAGAACACCTGTTTTCACGGTTTTAAATTCTGTAATCTGTAGACATTTTAGGTGAATATCTTCTCAGGCTGTGTTTGTGGTTCAGCTGATAACTTCATTGGAGTGTTAACTGCTGCAACTTTCATTTTCTTAACATGTGCAGAGTTCTGGTGTACAAGTCCATGTGTACAGTGTTAATATCCTACTAGACAGAATCCTGTACCAGGTGGCTGGGGAGTAATCACCACCTGCCTCCTGCTCCTTGCTCATGTACCTAGTGGTCATGTTGCTTACAAAACTTTGGATACCCAGAATTGCTAAGTATGGCTACAAAGAGGTAGTTGGCAAGGAGCTTGGATCATCTAATGTATGGGTAAGTCTTTAAATACACTAAGAATCTGCTCAAGAGGACTTGTGTAGTTTATCCCCTAGCTTCATTTGACTGCTATATACATAGGGTAAAGTTGTGGGGCCAGAAGGGTAGCATTCCAGGCCAGCAGTAGATATGAACTTCTTTGAGTATGTACATCAGGAGGAGAAAAGGCTGTCCTAAACCTGGGAAAAACCATCAGTTGCCATTACTACTCTGTTCTTTGTGGCAGTAGGGTATAATTCAAGCATTGTTGCTCTACAAGCATCCATTCACACAAGCTCTGCTGAAATGAATGGAAATGGGGTAGTTGCAGTGTTGGTGAAATTAACCTGTCCCAGCAAAACCAGCCTAGTATGAGTTTGGTTTAGCAGCTATTCCTAAAGCTATATGGGGAGAGGTGAAAACACTCAATTTCATACCATGTCTTGTCACTGAACAGTGCACGTATCTTCAGAGAGTTTTATTTCTCCACCACTGCATTTGATATTTTAGGGAACGGTTCAGAGAAGAACTGGATGAGAAGAGTGTGTGGTGGATTCTTGTCTATGTTAAGACTTTAACTGGCTTTGTAACCATCTGTAAGAATCAGACTCTACAGCTGCCTTACTAGGAATGGTATGAGGGTTAAATACCCTTTCTGCATTTCATTCTGTACTATTTACTGTAATAAAATACTTGATTTCAGAACAAATGGATGTAAATAGCAATTAAATGCAACTTTGAACAAATCTATGAAGTGACTTTTTATTACTGCTCTTTGAAAGAGAATCCCAGCCTTATGAATTTTGGGTTAGTATTTATAAATGTGGATTTAAAAAATAGCCTTGCTTTATGCAGTGCAACAATAGTTCTAGGGAAGCTTGTTTTTGGGTACTCTAAGTGCCTGTTGTAGCACCTGGAAGCTGTGCTGCAACATTAAGGCCCACAGCTCAGGAGGTGTTGCTTCTGAACATACCGTTTGTAGCGTCTTACTGTTTGGCATATAAAATAATTTGCATTTATAGGGGACAAACTCTGACTAGTCCATTTTTTTAGCAAGTTCACTGGTATTCAAGTGAGATTTCCTATGCTGAAAATGTAAGAATACAAAGGGTAATAGATTAAAATTGTGTTTATTCTCATCAACCTTTAAATAGAACAGGTCTTAAAAGTAGATTTTCCTCCATTTAATAAAATCCAGCTGCTTATGACAAAATATAGTAGTCAAAGTTTTACTTTTAAAAAATTCAGATTTATAAAAATAGAAAAATCATCCATATTTACATAACTGAAATACAGCTCTGTAAAACGGGAGCAAGTGTCATTCCATGGCTACTTAACATTGTAGAAGTTGTATGACAGGAGGTGTTTCCTTTAAAGACCAGAATCCCAAGTTTGCATGAATGAGATTATAAACCTGATGAGTGGTATTCAGATATTCTACTGTTGCTTTGCTAGCAGGCTTGTAAAATACTGAATTTAGGCAGTTGCTACCAGTTGCTGCAGAGACTGGAGTGTTATTTAAAAAACCTGGCATCCATCCATCCAAAAGAGAACAGTTGAGAACCTATTAACACTAAAAGTGCTGATTGCATTTCTGTTTACTCCCTTCCCATCCTTTAACCTGTGTACACTCAGTATTCAAATAAGTTTACATTGTAAAAAAGGCTCTGACAAGGTTTTAATAGGCCTGTATATGCACAGAAGTTGCTCCATCCTTCCACTTGTGAATATGATCTGAGATTATTGTTCTGCAGAGTGGACATGTCTTCTCTCTGTTGAACCACAGAGCAATACAGTCTTCACAAAATATGTGCTGTAATGAGACGGAACACTGATTACAGACTTGCATAGAGTTTGAGTTGTACTACTAATTGAAAATGGCAAGCTGATTTTGAAATGTGTATGTGTAATTTAGCAGGGCATTTATCTACACTTGGGTGTTGTAGAGGACTGCGGGGCACATTCTAGGGTGCACCAACCAGGTCTGCCTATGGCATTGCCATTGACCCACTCAGACAACCTAGAATATGCTAAACACTTTCCTCTGGGCTCTGTATTGTAAAGCAAGAGTGAGAAGGGCAGGGGTTGGTCAAGTAGGACACTTATTGATGCTTATGGACCTGCTAAGAAAATCCCAATATTTATTTTATAAAATTTATATATAAATGTACTATATATCATTATATAAAAATCACTATATAAAAACAAAATTTAGATTAAACATACAAAATAAGGGGTTTTTCATGTTTTGGAGTTCACAGTGCGTGATGGCCAACTCCTTTAATGGAATGTGGAAGCAGCGAGCAGCAGTTTCAACAGTTGCTTGCCTTTGCTTGGGCAGCCAGCTGTAAGGCTATTCATCCTTACTTCTTGCTTGCCAGGTTGTTTCCTCCCACATGGGCTGTTAGAGTGGATTCCCCACCTTCCCTGTTGCTCAGCAAGGGGCACATAGCATGCATTTTTACAAGTACAATCGCTGTTTCCCCTTGGGCCTCGTATCTCTCAAACACACTTATTGTGCTTTATTGCACTGTTTGTACAATTCCAAATAAAAATTTGGATACATGCATTGTCCATTGCATTTGGATAAAAACACAATTTGCTATTTAAGAAATGTTGGAAAAAATACCACACACCCCTCTTAGAGGTAGATTTGGATTCTAGACCTGCAGACCACTGTGTTTAGAAAAAGCTGTCCCCACACTGTATGATGCTTTCTGTTCTGTGCCACAGCCTGCTAGCAAACTTGTACTGGGCAGCCACTTCTGCAGACTCTGTGCCCCCATTTCTGGGCAGAAGTGGCTTCCTTGTGCAGGTTTGTGAGATCATCTGGAGGGATAGCATGCTGCAGCACAAAACAGAAAGGTTCAGAACAGAACACAGAACAGAAAGAAAATGCCAGGTTAGCATTTTTGGAACACCAAATCCAGCCTGTGGGCCGTGTTTTTATGCTGACCTATACCACAGCATGGTTACTTTAAACTTGCTGGCTAAGAATTATAAGGTATTGTGTTCCACTTGTTAATTGTGGAACTCTAATTGTGGAATTCTTTAGATCTTGCCTACTCATGTCAAACCACACCTCTGGTTGGTGGTTTAGTACATCATACTGAGAAATATAAAATTCAGACTGCAGCAAAGGAATTGTTTAGTGGGTGTTTACCTCCTTTATATAATATTCTAATCTACACCCTTCAATGTATATAGTTGTAGGGAAACCAATTATAAAAGGAACTGGGGTAACAAATGAACAATGGCCCAACCAACAGATTTTCAGGCTGCATGCCCTGCACTGCACTTAAAGCAACTTAGGAGGCAGAGGCAGGTCCCCTTGGGGTTAGGAGACAATTTCCCTTATCCTGAGTAAAGCCCCAGTTTCCAATGGGGTTTCTAGGATCTGCCCTAGCAGAGGAAAGGTGGGGTAAGAATCTTTTAACTAAATACAGCTATCACAAATCCAGGAAGCCCATGTAGGGCTGCAAGGCTGGAAACGGGTTAGAATACAGCAGAGGCTTCTGCCAACACTGGACCTGATCTGCCCTCCTCTGTCTCCCCCCCAAAACTCACTACCAAACCATCCTCTTCCACCTGGCATGAACATACCTGTGCCAGCCAGCACAGGACACAGATTTGGCACTGCTAAGTGGGTGGGGTCCTCTGCACCATTTCAGCCACCACTACAATAGGTACAAACCTGCCATGGTATATTAGCAACACTGACAGCCCAATCCCAAACTGTGCTGGAGCAGACAAGCCAGGTTAGGTCACTGCTGGAGCCTCCCCTATGGGTTCCTCAGAGCTACGCCCATAAAATTGTGGGCGCTGGTCCGAGGAAGCCGCGCAACCTGGGGACAAGGTCTTGGATCCCTGGTGCACAAAATGTTAGGCATGCTCACTTCATTTTCCATTTTCTACTTTCAACTAGGATAGCACCTCATTCATACACATAGCTTACAGGCTACTGAAATAGTTTCTACACTGGTGGAAGATGGAAATTTACCTGGCAGATGAGAAGGATAGGCTTCTGGAACTCCGCTTGGCAAATAGAGCAAATATCATCCACATCAGAACACTGCCTCTTGTTGGCTGCCAGTCCATAGTTCTGCAAAGTGACAGAAAAGGACATTTTGAGGAAAGATAAAAAGAGGAACAAAATACGATAGTTGTGTTAGTCTAGGTGCCACCAAACATTTTATTGCTGTTTGCTGTTATGAACTAACATCTACTGAAGCAGAAGGCTTTTGTGGATTACAGTATGCTTTATCAGATGCAGGAAGTAAATCTGGACTGCCTTCTTCATGTTAAACTGACTTCTCTGCTGACCCCTTCAGGTGCAGTCTGAAGACTGTCCATTTTTAATTCATCTTGATCCTGTAATGGATGCTGTTTGCTTAACTTGTTAAAGTCATTTTACCCAAATAATAAAAACAACAATAATCTAATGAAAAGTAGGGTATGATTCTTGTAAGTAAATATATCCTCAGCAGGCAGTATATTGCATGAGTATATGTGTGTGCATATAGACACAGTCATAGAGTTACCAAAAACAACCACCACTCTATTGCAAGAGGAAATGCAGCAAAGCTGGTATCATAACAAACTGACAAACATACAGGATAAGCATGATAAAAATTCATAATTAGAGTGAATTCTGTGATTAAAAAAATAAACATCTGTCTCAGTTAAAGCCTATGGCAGTGTTATGTATTTTAATTCAGGTGATTCTCAATCTAGTATCCTTTTTGAAGTTTATATGTTGTTGTTGGAGAAAAAGATGAAACAATTCAGTCCCGGCAAAGATTATGCTTTTGAAAACTGTTTTGACACTTAGAAACTCTACTTAGCCTACTACAACTCCCAGGAGTTTTTGCTGCCAACCACTAATGCGCAGAACGCCAGGTGTGAAACTTGCTGGGGAAACAGACCCTGGAAGCGGCTGGCCATAAAGACCCCTTGGAGCTGTAGTAGGGGTCTTCGTGGCTTCACCAGCAGAACATGAAGTGCTGCTCACACCAGGGAAAGATAAGGGAGGCACAGGAATTTGGAGCCCCCTGGTCAAACTTTTGCACAGGTCAACACTTTTGTAGTAGCATTTTGCACTAATTGAAGTTTTTGCATGATCTTCAAGGGCAGCTCCAAACCATGTGTGGCTCTCAGCAGCTTTCAATACCATCAAACATGGTGTCCTTTTGGGTCAGCTGGCTATACTGGGGTTTGGGAGTACTGGATTATAGTATTCCAGTTTGAAGTCAATATGCAATGGACCACTGTGGTCAGGTCTGATTGACTCAAGCTGCGGCTCAAGCTGATTGTCTCAAACTGTACCACAGGTACAATCTCAATCAGTCTGCTCAATCAGACCTGACCATGGTGGTCCACGCCTTGGTGACTTCAAGGTTGGATTACTATAACACACCCTACATGGGGCTGACCTTGAAAACCATTCAGCTGCAATTTATTGCAGAATGAGGAAATCTGGGTGGTTATTGGAGTTAAGCAGTTTGATTCTGTTGGACTGCTGCTTTGGCAACCACACTGGCTGCCAGTTCATTTCTGGGCCCTGTTCAAGGTCCTGGTATTGCCCTTTAAAGCCCTTCACAGTTTGAGTCCAGATTATCAGAGGGATCGCTTTCTCCCATACATTCCAGACCATCCTCTTAGATAATCTTAGGGGGCTCTCCTACAAGTGCCACCTTTATCCCAAGTTAGAGGGATGGCAGCACAAGGGCAAGCCTTCCCTGTAGTGGCACCACAATTATGGAATTATCTGCCAGAGGAACTAAGAATTACTTCCTCCCACATGACTTTTCAGTGAAAGCTCTAAACCAGTGTTCTTGGGATTGGGACTCCAATGGGCTCGTAAAGCCTCAATTGTGGGGACACAGCAACTGATGGGAATGAAAAAAGTTGAAGACCACTGGATTACAGCACCCCAGGTAGAGGTGGAGGCATTTGCTGTATCCCTTCAGGTACCAGGAGATTATGTCCCAGTCCTGCTCAGGTTCTTAGCTAAAATAGCTTTCACTAGTGCCAGACTTCATGGCAGCTTTTTCTGTTCTCTCCAATAAGAATATTTAGTTGAGCCGTGCTGGGAGCAGGGGTGGTGGTGGACGGTCATGGGAGGGGGCAGGATCAATAGTGGAGTCCCCATCCTCATCCCTTTATTTATATATTGGGGTTGAAAACTGTTGAAGACCACTGCTCTAAACATTTGTCTTGCAGGTTGGTGTCTGCCCTCTTTGCCTTTGTAATACTGTTTTTGTTCTGCTGCTTTATTATAGTCTAAATAATTGACTTACAATTTTTATCTTTTTGAAAATATTTACTGTTGGAATTTTGTAATTGGCACTGGGTATTTGCTCTGAGAATGACTGGGGTATAAATTTTTAAATAAACGTGCACTACAGTAATCTACACCATGTGTGGATATGGTGGCCTCCCATTAATCCAAAATCATGCACTCAGATTGAAAACCTGTGGAATATGTCCGTATGTGGGATTAGAAGACTACGGTGTGAACTAACACATCTTATTCCACATACAGAGCTTGGCAATTGGGGACTAATTCACATTGAATCATAACAGCTGTTTTGAAAATGCTGCTTAAAATTCATTGAGCTACTTCTGAGGCTACAAATTCATGTTAAACATCACCACTTTTGGGCAAACAGGAACTAGTTTTATAGTCCTCTTAGAGAGAACAAATTAATTTACTTGCCCAAGGAGCTTACAATCTATATATATAAAAATGGACGTTTGTGTGTGTGTATGTATGCGGGTATGTATGTATGTATGTATGTTCCTTATACACGTCTCCATGCCTTGACCCACGGCCACGAAACTTGGCACACACGTTCCTTGCAGCCTGGAAGGAATCACTGCGGAGGTCAGACCCCCCTACAGCCCCCCCGTTTTTCAGGGAGGGGGCCGGATCATCAGGAACCAAGGGGATTGCATGGGGCTACAGGTCCGCTGCCACCCTGTGGTCACAGACGATTCTGCAGCAGCTCAGCTGAAACTGAGCAGAACAGAAAGTGAAACTAAAGTGCTTCGCCTGCGTGGCCTGAGTGGGCCAGGGAGGAAAGAGCGGGATCCACAGAGTTCCAGCAGCCAGTCGGATCTGAGAGGGGCCTATGTCCAGGGAGCTCACAGGCCACCTCTGCCTGTTTCTCATACGTCAGGCCTATGCTGCCACAGGACCTGCAGACAGTAAGTGGGACCTTCCTATTGCTCTCTTAGTTGCTGGTGTCCCTGTTTCCTCATTCCTTTCACAGTGATAGTGTACATTTTGGGGTCCGGGTCATCAATACTGTTAACTACACAGCTGTGCCAGTGTTGCCTGAGTGGGCCAGGGTGGAAAGAGCAGGATCCAGAGAGTTCCAGCAGCCACTCAGATCTGAGAGGGGCCTATGTCCAGGGAGCTAACAGGCCACCTCTGCCTGTTTCTCATACATCAGGGCGGATTCCTGCCACAGGACCTGCACACAGTAAGTGGGACCTTCATGTTGCTCTCTTAGTTGATGGTGTCCCTGTTTCCTCATTCATTTCACAGTGATAGTGTGCATTGTGGGCTCCAGGTCATCAATACTGTTTTATTTCAGGGACGGGTTCTATATGTCTATATATGGATCTCACTATGTCATGCTTTTGAGGGAGGTTTGCATATTTGTGTGTATGTTCCACCATTACTCTGGAACGCCTGGAACGATGTGCGCCACACGTGGTACACTCCTTCCTTACGATCTGGACAGATATACTGTGGGGGTAGGGCCCCCCATACGCCCCCAGAGGTGGGGGTGCACTGCAGAACACACTCATTCCTCCTCCCAATAGCGCCTGGGGATAATTTCTGCCCCCGGGCAACGCCGGGTCACAAAACGCTAGTCAAGATATAAATACAAAGGAGACAAATACTCACTGGTCGCGTGTAAAATATCTTTAAGACCCGTTTGAGGTTTTTCAGGTGTCCAAAAAAGCTCAAAAGCTGAAAAATGACAAGAAAATAATCCAGCATAATATATTTTTCTGCTCTTGAAAATACAATATGAGTATTTCTAATGCTAAATATACCTAGGATATAGAGCTGGCAGCTGAGTGGGTAGATACTGGGGGAGGAGGCTGATGGAAGCAGTGATAGATAGAGGTCTTCAAGAGAAGACTGAGGGAGAGATTAAAGACACATATGAGCAGGTCAGGAAGAGAGAGAATCATGAGGGAAGTGCAAGAGAAGTGAACAGACATATATAAAGAGAGAGGGAAGTTGACTGCAGAAGCTGTGCACAGAAGAGAGGCACAAAGTAGAACCAACAGCACACACTGTAAGCTGCAACTCACCCTCCCCATATTGTTTCTGTTGCAGGCTCCATGTGACACAAATGTGCAGCCTGCTGCCAGCAGTGCACATCTCCATGAGGTCTCTGGAGAGCACAATTCTAACCTGGAGTTAGGCTGGTAAAGTTTGGCTGGCACAAGGGACACCATAAAGTATGTTTTGATCAATCTCAGAGTGGCCAGCATACAGACGTGTCCCATCCTCCCTGACTCTGAGAGTGGTCCAAACATGCCTTACGGTGGCCCTTGTGCTGGCCAAACTTTGCTGACCTAACTGTGCCTAACTCCAGGTTAGGATTGTGCTCTGAGAGCACTGCATGGAGGCGGGACAGCAATTCTCAGACTGCTGGTTATATTAGGTCTGTAAGCCCTCCAGGAGTCAGTCAGAGTAAATGCTAGGTACCATAATGAAATGTCTAGGACAATAGTTTCCAAACATTTTAGCATCGGAATAACATTTTAAAAGTTTCACTTTAACCAGCCACTCAAGCCTCTGTGGCTAACGTGATTGGGCAGACACGCATAGCCTAATCTACTGTTAGTTTTGCGAACTACCAAAAAATTGGGACATGACCCACTAGTGGGCCATGGACCCACAGTTTGGGAGCCACTGGTCTAGGCTCACTGGTGACCCAGCACCAAGGATTTACTTAGTCCTACTAAGAAGGAAATTGGGGCAAAACTAAGAAGGAAATCATGCAGGCAAAACTACCACCAGGGAATTTCTTTTCCCCGTACCCTGGATTCCAAAAGAAAGGAATGGAGTAGAAGAAGAAGGGTAGAGGGGAAAAAGGGAGTGCATAAAAGGGAGAAATTCAAATCCAGGAAGTAGAGATAACAGAGGCCTAAGAAAGACTTTAAAAACACTAGGTGAATGGGAGTTTTTGGTAACATATGTGGTCTGGTAATGTTTAAATCAATTACTCTTCTGTTACTACATTTTTAGGATAATGGGTTCAAAAAGAAATTAGTATTTACCTTTAGGATAAGATAGAGCAGAGCCAATAGTATTCCAAGACTCCATCCAAGCATACCATCCACCTCCCTCAAACCAATGAAGTACCGGAACCAAACTGGTATAGGGACGATTCTACGGTAGTACTGACAAATTTCTTCTAGTAGCATATACCAGTAACCCTACAGAAGAAAAGGGATTTTGAGTACAAGCATTTTCTCCAAATTCTGCACATGTGCTAGGTACTTTTAGTTATTGTTCAGCTTAGACTTGCTGAAAAATAAGTCCAGGAATTGGAGACAAATCTTCATGGATTGTACAGATTCAGATTGCAAGTGGGGGGTCAGAAGTCTGAATGTTATTGAACATTTATCTTCAATATGATATGTTTATCTTTTAATATGAACTAAACATATTAAAAAGTAGCATGTCAGGGAGACAAAAACCCTGCCTGCAGAAAGGCAATGTGTTTTTAACTTGCAAGAATATTCAAACAAGCAGTTTTGTGCCCTCAATATGAAGTTGGGTTGAGCCATAACTCAATGGCAGAGCACATGCTTTGTGTGCAGAAGATCCTACGTTCAATGTCTAGTACCACTTGGTAGAGTGGACTGGGACCCTAGAGAACTGCTACCAGTCAGCAGACAATACTGAGCTAGATGGACCTGTAATCTGACTCAGTAGGCAGTTTTTAATTATATGTAAATAAATATACATAAAAATACAGGTTTGCTCCCATATCCACAAGGGATCCGTTCCACCAACCACCCAATAATTCCCTCCCCCCACTGTTCAAAAACCTAATGGGGGAAGTGTGTGCACCTTTCTTTAACAGGGTGCTGTAAGCAGTTAAGCTTACTGCAGAGTGAATACTTGATTAAACATGCTTCAATGCCAAACAGGAAGCAGCAGCTAACCCCTTTCTATCTAGCTTCAGAGCTAATTTAAGTATTCATGCTGCTGGATACAGTTTACTGCTGTATACAATTTAGCACTAGGTTTGGATCCCGTGGAAGCTTTGACTTCCTTTCCAGCGACAGATCCCCAGGCCATGTCACAAATGGCTTTTCAATGTTAATGCACGTTTTTGAATCCAAGCTATAGTTCTACTGTCAGTTGTTTTTAATAAGTTTTATACTTTTGTTTGCTACACTGAGAATTTTCTTAGAAAAATAGAATCAGCATGTAAAAACATATTAAATAACGAAAATGGTCTCACCTTGGACTTAAAAGACATGAGAGACAGAGGCAAGAGGAGGAGGATGCATTTCAAGCTCATGAAGAGGAACTTCAGAATAAAATCTGTGATTCCCACAATCCAAAGCACCTCCCAGAAGTTAACAACATCCAGGGTAGGACTTAGAAGGATCAAGCTTGAAAAGAAAAAGGTACCAGATGTTTAAGGTTAATCTTTTCCCCTGACCAATGTTTAATGCACTGATTAGAGCAATTTCTGTTTTCTTCTTCTACACTACCATTTTATAAACCTCTACTATGTTGCTCCTTACTTAATTTTTTCCCTAAACTAAAATATTTCATTTATTTTCAAGAGCAGGAGAGAATATCCAGTAATGACATTTTATCTGTAGTGATATGAACCTCTAGTGAATTACCTGTAATGAAGTGATTGAGAGTAGAAGGTGTAATATAAGAGGGCAGAGGAGCCCATTAGAAACACCAGTAACCAAGCACACTGCAGTTTGGAATGCCTTTCCTGAAAGACAAAAGGTTGAAAATGCTGCTGCTATCTCACACGTGCTTAAGGTACTTTGTTTCTTGTTGCAAACTGCCATAATACTACTATTGTGCATTCTCCAAAATGAACCAGTTACAAGTGAAGTGCTGAGCTGAAATTAACATTGCTGTACTTAAGATACAATGTATAAGAAATCCCATTGATCATGATAACCTTTGCTATGATCTTGATCAGAGAAAGTCAATTGACTGCCCTGTAAAAAATATTTGACTTGCTTCCAAACAAATGTGCATAGGACTGATCATATTGGGGACACAATCTTAACCTGGAGTTAAGCAGGCATAGCTAGGCCAGCAAAGTTAGGCTGCCACAAAGGACACTGTAAAATATGTTTGTACCACTCTCGGAGTCAGCGAGGCCAGCACACAGACGTGCGCCATCCTCCCAGACTCCGAGAGTGGTCCAAATGCACTTTATGCTGGCCCTTGTGCTGGCCAAACCTTGCTGGCCTAACTGTGCCGGCCTAACTCCAGGTTAGGATTGTGCTCTTAGTGCCATCTATACGCATGGACCTTACAAGAGAGAACAGCTTCCTGCCCCGAGGAGTTCACCACCTAGAAATGGCACCTCCTGAGGGCTGGAAGTGACATAATTAAGCAGGAAATTAAGTATTAAGCAGATAATGGTCAGAAATAGGCATTCTCATGCAGAAACCCATTAGCTGCAAATGATAGAAGAGAAAATGTACAAATCTTGATCAAATTTTCAAAATATGGGACAGCCCAATTATGATGCCGGATGCCCTTTCAGCAGCACCTCTTCTACCACAGCATCACTTCACAGCTCCAAAGTGGTCTGCGAAGTGATGCCCATGTGATAATTGGGCTCTCCCAGCACCTTGGCAGCATTTTCTCACCCCTCTCATCCCTCTCTTGCTTCTGAGGCCTCCTTCCATCTCTCCCTCCCAGAGCCTTGGCAAAAGAAGCACTGCTGAATGGGTGGCACTTGGAGAGTCTAATTATCTGGAGGCTAGATAAAAAGGTTCCACGGGCCACATCTAGCCCACAGGCTTTATGTTTGACCTAGAATAGCATCTGTACAATCTGATTTGCACTTTAGACTCCATCTACACATTCTGCAGAGAGAGATGGGAAGCTGGGGTGGTAACATTTGAGGCTGTTCCATTTCAGACTACAGATGAGGGTCATATTTTGGAATATTTTCCCAAGCCAAACACGAACAAATTCACTCCTGTGTGTAGTAAATGAACACACTGAAAAGTTTGCCACCGACCACTGGGGCAGAAAAGAATATTTTTTGCATGTATTCAGAAATATGATTCCTAACTTATAGTCTGAAGTGGAACAGTACAGAATTCTACTGCTACACAGGGCCAGCTTGCCCATGAGGTGAATAAGTCTGTTAGTATCGGGTGGCAGACAGGGGCCAGAGCAAAGGGGACAGTGAACAGACACCTGCTGCTGCCATCCAAACCTGTCCCATGGATAGAGCCAGCCTCCTTACTTGTCTGTGGAGGAAAGGGAAAGATGGCTTCTTGTCCTTTCCTAGTGGGCTTTTATCACCTACTACTTATTTATTCTCAAAGCAGTTCAAAGCAGCACATATGGGTCTTCCACCCCCACCATAAGAACACTGTGAGGTAGACAGAAAAAGTGACTGGCTAAGGGCCAGTGAGTTTCGTGGCTGAGTGGGTATTTGAATCTGGTCCTGGTCCAAGTGTGACATTCCAACCACAGCACTACATGCATGCACATTTCACTGCCTTCTTCACATGTGCCACAGGACTTGGGAGATAAGACAGTGATGAGCATAAGTAATGCACTGGCTACTATGCAAAGCCAAAATTTGTGGATCCTGGGACATGAGCTTTACATAATTAGGCTTACTGTATTTACATTTCAGCTTTCAGAAATGTTCAACTAACAAGACCCTTAGATCAATATTTTAGAAAGTTAACATTTGAAAATTGTATTTTACGCATGTCCTCTTTAAAAAAAAGAATCACACCCCAAAGCATTTTGCTTTGGGTTTTTCCAAGAACTTATCTATCTCTGGAGTGAAATTAAGCTTTAAAAATACTTACAACCTCACTGGAGAGGTCAATACTTACTCTTAGGAAAACCTGATTTACAATGCTTTTGTTTGCATACATAAAAGTTGTTAGCAGCCCAATTCCCAGAGAAATGCCTATTAGGAAAAAAGGGTTAAATAAATGGGAAAAAGAATAAAAATGTGCATTGAATGGAATTAAAATAAATAATGACAAAATTAAAAGAGCATTACACGCTATAATCATAATAATGATAAACTTTGAAACAGTTTAGACAACGAAACAAAAAAGAACTAGTTGCTATCCACATAGAGGCACTAGAATACTGCATGACTACAAGCACACTCAATAATCAGATTGTGTAGAGATACTCAATCAATGGGTAGATAATTGAATAATCATTGATTACACTCCCAAAGTGTAGATAATTCTAATACATTCAAATAAGCATGTGTCTAGTTCTCATTGCTGGAGCATGAATTTTAATGGTAGCAACTGATAAAGGCCGAGACTGGGAGAGAAAAAATAAGCCTTTTATTGGCTAATGGATATGTTTGCATTTTAGTTCTCTCTAATATCTCCCAATATCCCATTTCCCCTGTGCTATTACACTACTATGCAATTAGGACACTGTGTATGCCATTGCATGGGTGGACTTTAAATAAGATCACTATGCTGGGGAGAGTTAATGTTTAATAAATTAAAGTGCAATTATCAGATCAAATAAATACTTGCATAATTGTTTAATTTGCACAGTGTAACTTATCTGTAGTTCTTCAGTTTATTATTTGACTTTAGGAATTTTATACACTGTATATTTGTACCAGGCTTGTAAACAGTCGGTCACATCTAATGAATAAAAATTGCCTCCAGATGATCAGATAGGAAGATTGTGTCAAATGCAAGAGAGTTGGTTCCTTTATGTGTGTAAAGTTGCCTCACTGGTTATTCAAGAGCAAAGCACACCATGTTGAATGGAAGCGAGGATGCATAAGACTGCATTCTAAATGCCACAAATGATATGTGAGTAATTTTTATGGACAAGTAATTTTTGAGGACACTTGCAAGGCTGGTTTCAACTTCTTAGCTGTTTTGTTGCTCAATACTGTATTGTACTGTATTTTTAGTCTTGAACCATGTTTCAGTTCTGGACAAAGAATGAGTTTGTCCAATGTGTTACAGTGGTTGAATTTTCAGAATTTGTCATTCCAGATTTCAAGGGTTTAGTATGCAGTAAACCAAGGGTCTCTATGTATAAGAGAACAAAAGAACTAAAAAAGCTAAAACATACAGTAGCATTTCCTCACTGAAATAATTTAAACAAAACAGGGATAAAGGAAATAAAATGTGACATTCTTATGGTTACTGGGAATCCACAGTGGGATGCTTAGGCAGAAAAGACTGACACCATCTTGAACTAAACAAACAATAACTTCCAAGATTCGGAAGAAACACATTTCAAATTCTTCGCACAAGATTGAGGGAGCAATCCTATATAAACACTAACCACTTGCATCAACCCAACATCACTAGTGCAGACATGGGGGCACCAACAAGAACCCCCACGTCAACGCTAGAGCTATTGGGCCTGACGCTAGCAGCAGTGATGTCCCAAGGCCGCGCCATGCCTAACGTGGCTGTCGCAAGAGTGATTCTGGCTGGGGGCGGGCTGGGGCGGGGTTAAGCCACATCCGAGCTTCTTTCCCCAGGCCACGCAGCCCTGATTCGGGCCACACAACGTCCTTGGCTCTGGGCCTGCTACACAGCTAGCACAGATCCGAGGTACCCACAGGGAAGGTTGGAGCCTCCCTTGGGGCAAGGGCGCAAATGTGCCCTTGCCCCGGGGAGGCTCCTGAGTGCTCCAAAGCTGTGCTGGATACAGCGCAGGCCCGCCGGCCTCACTGTTCCAGCGCAGCTTAGGATTGCACATGAGTATCGCCAAAATTTGAGAAAGATGTTGGAAGAGGGACATTATTCAGAGGAGAGTTAGAAGAAGCTAATCAACAAATCTTGTGAGGACTATTTTAAAGGAGTTGGGTTGTATAGCTCAAGAAAAAGGATGAGGAAGGATAAGTGCCAGTCTCCATTTTAAGACCATCAGCATAGAAAGATAGAAATAACTATTTGTGCCATCTATTGGGGATATAACAATAGCGAATTGAAACCAGAGCTGTATATACACCTCAATTCTATAGCAGCACAGAAAACACACAGAATGTGGGTAGTATATGCAAAATTCAGCAATTTATAAATTTCAGATTTAATTTTAATTGGTTTTTGCTTCAAAAGAAGCAAGTTTCTAGTTTTCCAGTGAGAATAAGGCTTCAACACTTTGTACAGTTCTTGCACTGTTCTATTTCTAGGGAAACCAGATTTATGCAATAAATAAATAAATAAATAAATAAATAAATAAATAAATAAATAAAT